>OX596255.1:1718856-2036856 GCA_951394255.1 Polyploca ridens
GACTTGTCTTGTCGTACAAACTGTAGGGAAACGTGGAAAGATAAAATAAAACCGTCGAGGCCACTAATTAAACAACAATCTTACATTCTTTCCTGTGTCTTTATCATGACACGCCAGTCCGACGGAATAAACAATCCTTCGATCACCATCCACACATAAAGATACATTCCTGTTATATTAGATCTTGTCAGTCAAACCCGATCAAACTTATTGTACGGGCCTAGTAGTAGTTAGCCCAGTACATTTGTATTGTAGATGATGTTGGAGTGCGTAGAGAAACGACTTGTGAAGTATCGTAAGGTATATTAATTATATTCACAGTAAAAAGTTTGGTGATTCGTTCCTCTTGATGTTGTTGATATAAAACGTTATAATGCACTCTAGTAAAATGTTTAGAATCCGTGTATTTATGCTATTATTAGCGGGCGACAAAAGTAGGTTGCTGCGTACACAGAAAAATGTACGGTGTTGAAACCGTACACTTATGGATGGTCACAATCTTGTTATTTCTTGAGGATTGTTGACTTTTATGAGGAATGCCCGTCATTTCGTATTATCATTAAGGAATATTTTCATTTTGCTCAATCGTGTGGGAAATATAAACGGGCACTAAACTACTCAGTTAGACAGAACCAGGGATTTTAATACCTTAATTTTTTCTCGCTAATGCGAATCCACTAGCGTATAATCCTTAACAATTTCAAATTCCGGTGAAAGAACGTTAGTGGATGGCCCGCTGTATTGGTGACCAGTACCTCGCCGTACGCGTATATGCATTCGCGCGAGTTTCGCGGCGAATTTGTCCTCTGTGGACAGGGTCTTAAGCCTCTTTTAGAGCACAGCTTTATTTCTCTCACAGAGCAGCTCGACTGGGGAATCACCTCCACCTTACAGAAGTAACTAGCAGTATAAAAAATCTCTTTTAAAATTTGCAGGTTTTGTCCAAAATGTCAATCGGACAACTGCGATGTTCCCGAGCCACAATTTTTACTGGGCCCCAACCGCGATCAGCTCAGGGTAAGTTGATAAACTATACCATTTGCCTAAAGAAACTAACGCAAACACACACACACACTAAAAACACTTTATTCTACTTGGCTACACACCTAAAAATGACTGAAATCGACTCGGTAACCGATTTAAAGTGGACGCACACTTATCAGAGCCGAACGCGGCGAAAGAAACGAATTTTAGAATTCTGTATATGAAATCTTATGAAAGCTCGCACACTCGCTCGCGTCGAATCGTCCGAATCTGGAGATTTCCAATACAAATTCTAAAATTAGTTTCGTTCGGCGCGTTCGGCTCGGTGTGTTTATAATGTTATGTATCTATACAGGATTATTTTGCAACCTCTAGCAAAATTTTCAGGAGTTAATGGCCCTGATTCTGTTGTTCACAACTAAACTAATTTTAATCTCACTATGTCTCTTTCTAACAAAGAACATAAGAAAAGGATGTAAGAAATTTAGTCCTCTCAAATTAGTCCAATGCTTGTATTCAATATAAATTTAGTCGCCATCTATCGTGGTTACGCCTAAATACACGCAGAATAAGACGGCAAAGATTAATTTTACAACTTAAAATATGTTCTATCCTTTTTCAATAATGTTCGCAAGAAAGAGATGAGATGTGACTAAAATTAGTTTAGTGCAATTTACAACAGAATCGGCACCAATGTATTCATAATTATAACCAACTTTTACTATGGGACCACATCAGAAATATCGAAAAAAAAATACTAACTTTTCATACATTTTGATGAAGTATGAAGTCTCCAAAGACCATATTCGCGTGGCTTTAACCCTTAAGGTAGTTTGCCCCTAAAAATGTCCACCGTGTATTAATTAATGATTATAACCAATGTAATAATATAAATTTCAGATACAAGTAGTTATAGTCCCCCTGACTGACTACAGTAACGTGGGCGCGTCCGACTCGCTCGGATGACGCCGGATGAGACCGCGCGCGCTGCGAACATGCCGCAGATAATATACAATACTATACAGTACACTGCCGAGATACCGCTCGAGTTGGTCATCTGTGCACTGAACTATGACTTGTTGACTTTACACTTGTTCGTGTATTGATTTGACTCCAAGTTAATGAGGGGGGGGGGGATATACCACTTTATTTCAAATAGCATGAGTTGTGTCGAGATTCTTATTAGAGTAATCAAGAAGTATCTTAGTCATAGAGTAATAATGTTATAGAGTTAACAACATTGCCTTGTGCGAAGTGTGAGCAGTCTCCATATACCGTACAGTCCGTCACAGATATATCGTACATTAGTTGATTTACAGTCAGAAAAAATTACGATATGGATTCCTTGGCATTTGTTCTCGGTAAGTCCAGTTATTTGTCTAATTTTATTAAGTTTAATTTTGTGATTTTATATTGTACGCCTATTTAGGCAAGTCTCAGTGAAACTATCTATTAGATTTACACCATTATTTTATCTGTGACTTACAATTTTTTTATTTGAATTAAAAAAAAGTATCGATAAATAATGAGAAATTAGCATTCATTATATGTATTTAGTCGTTTCAACTATGAACAATTTCAATTAATTTTGCACGTACCCGTGCTCATGGTACGTATTCTAGTATAGTCGCTCTATTAATATTCTAACTCGTATGTTCAGAGTAATCCAGAGGAATTTCAATAAATATGGGAAATAAATCTTGCATAGTCACAACTCGTTCTATGTGAAATAAACTATAGTTATGATATAAGATAGAAATCCACACAATTGGATTAATATAATATATTTAATGACAGTGACTAAACTATTGATGTGATTATTGTAAAGTTGACGACAGAAGTGTTATCATTAATTTCTTCTCCTATAATTAAATGCCGGTTGTCGGTGTTCTTTGGATAATTTGGACAGTAGATGACAATTTTGGTCATATGACTAGTGTGACAAATACCAGTTTTGGTTGTATTTGCTGAGAAGAGGCTTTAAGCAATTTAACTTCTCAAAACAAAACTTAAGTAAATAACGTTTTTACTTTGAAAATAATTTATGAGTGATTTAGTAAATAAATCAATAGATAGATAAATCAAGCAAACCATCCCCCGCAAAAATCAGCGAGTAAAAGCATGATAAAAAATTCTTTAAATTCAAGTAGATTTTAACAATTTTGAAATGTTAATTATCTCATTGCAATTTCATAAAGTCCATTCGCGGTAATCTCAAAAGTAATAATCAATAAAGCTAAGATACTTCTGTCGTTGACTGTACTATTTTGAATGTTATTTTAAATACATAAATTGGTGACTTTTTCGCTTTATGCTGACTGGTAGTTAGAACATAAATTGATATTACTTCTAAATAATATTTAATATATATTTGAACGGTTCTGAAGTAAGGAAAACTGTTGAACCATATTTAGATCGTGATAGGACCTAAAATTCAAGAGCAACAATCTTATGCCATATGTATGACATATCCATCAAAGCTTGTTGCTTCGTATTGTCAGTTCCATTCAAATATAAACCCTAAGTCAATGTTATAAGTAAAAATATTGCTAGCGTAGATATAATGTTAAAAATTTTGGTCTATGCGATATTGCCATGGTATTTTGAACTTTACTGCTATAGTGTTTATGCTTAACATCAATATAGTTGTATTTTATATTTAATTATAACCAGTGTTGTTACTTAATTAAACATAGTTGTTATTATTATTAATCTTGTTTTTTTTTTTGTTTTTTCGGCGATCCATAACAAATTTACATAAAAAAGAAGTGATTTAATATAATATTTTATATGTACGGTAGACAAATTATGTCTGCTTCGATGTTTTTTCTGTAATTATTTAATTATTATGTCAATGTTATAAAACAAGGTTAAAATAAGATATGATTTTCCTTGGTGGATGATGATTACAATGTCTTGTATTTACCAAAGAAATGTTTGTTGTATTACTATTTTACAATATAAAATTAAAGTGACAGGAACTTTGTCAAGTTGCAACAGACAACCATTAGTTGTGGTTGAAATAAATTGATTTGTGTTCATAAAACGCTCGTATGACTTCAAAAGTTATCATCCTCGTAATATTACATACTAAATAAATACATTTCTACTGATATTTTGTTTCTTTATTGCAATAAGAACTTGTTAAGCGTGTTCCAATTTTGCCCGTGATAAAATTCATAAGCGATTTTGTGATAGATTATGTGTCTTACTCAAATTCATAAGCGCACTTTATGGAGACACATAGACCGGGAGATACTGGCACAAATTTCCTGGTTATTTGTACCAGTATGGCGACTCTTCAGGGGTCTAATTACGTAGGTAATGAGGCAAAAGAAAATGATGGTCATAGCGCTGGTACCGGCGGCCCAATCACGTGGTCGTTAATCGCACCTTTGCGGTGGTATGGCGGCCATTTGGAATCGTCGGAAAAGTAAGGCATGGTGATTTTCATTAATGACTACTCGACGATGATTAGCTATGAAAAAATTAGCCTGGTACAAATAATATAATAACAATTATAATACTTTATTGAAACCAACTTTAACAACAACTAGCTTATGTCATTTAATTTTAATACGCGCAGCCGCCTATTTATTTTTCATCGACTATCGGAAAATTCAAAAATGTTGTGGAACAAATCGTTCGACACTCGTAATTTATCCGACACGTTCGATTAACGCCGACGCGATTGGGCCGCCGGTAACAGCGCTATGACCATCATTTTAGGCGATGATAGCTCAGTGGTAGTTGTACGTAGTATTTATATACTCTGAGGTGGTAGTGACGTCGGATACCGAGACGAAGGTCCCGGGTTCGAATCCTACAACGAGCTTGAGCTTTCGGTGAAGGAAAACATCGTGAGGAATCCATAATACGGTGGTAGGGTACTTTGCAGTACCCGCCTGGCTGGCTACCACCCTGAAGTTGAAAATCTGTCGCCAAGCACATATCGGTGTGTTCCGACAGCTGCACTTGAGAGCCAGTTCCTTCTAGGCTTTGTGTGCTTACCACCTTCAGCCACATCATCACTTACCATGGTGAGATTGCGGTCAAACACAGGCCTATAAACAGTAAAAAAAAGGTAAGTTCTCACAGAGACGCGACGCGGCAAGCTTAGATGGCAATAGAATATACAACTTTATTTACTACACAAAAAGGTGCAAATTTTATTGAGAGAATTCGTGAAAAGTGATTTGTGCCGCCGCGAAGCGTAGTCGAGCCCTTTACTCCCTTTTCACTCCTTTAGGTATTTCGTTACAAAAAAATACGTAATGGAAAAGTTGAAAACAAATAATACAACAATATATTTTTTATAAAAGCTAAATTTAATAAAATCAAGCATTTAGTAACTGTCATGGTCTTAAACATAACATAAACTAACGCAATATCTTCAGTGGAAACTATATTACTAAATATCTTTAAATTTTGAATAAAGCGTATATTTTGAATACAATCCAAATGCAATAAAATTACACTTCAAAAACATCTTGAGCAGTTTTTAAGTACTGAATTAAACACTTATTTACTACACGTTTATTAAAGACATGTGTTAAGTCTGTAATAGATATAGCTATGAAATCTATCAGATAGCAAAATAACCAAGAGTTCGATTTGATCGACTACATATTCGAATAACTGACTGGTTCAAATTGAAACATCTTTCAAGGATGCTAATAGCTGTCCCTATGAGAATACAACATATTTTCTTATAGTCTTTCATATTAAAGATCTAAATAAACTATCGGAGGATGAAAGTTGAGTCAAGATTAAAACAATTTAATTTGTAGCTTGCGCCAATGATATTAGGTTTATTTTCGATTAACACCATCTATTCTTGAGACTTGATCTCGTTCTATACAGGCCTTAATGTGGAAGACAGAATAAAAAAAAACAGACATCTTTTGAGATCAAGACGCACTGATCTCATTTTACACTAATATAGTATTGGTCAGTGTTTATTGTTGTTATACAATACAATAAACAAAGTATCAAGAAAGTTAAACTTAAATAAATCGTTTCGCACCATTAAAAAAGTAAGATAAAATACTTTAAGTATTAAATGCTAAGTACAGTACCTGCTTACATAATGTAAATGTTATGTGTAGTTTTCAATTTCATTAAATTGACTGGAATAGAAGTTAGAAATCGGAAATAAGAATTTTATTAAGCAATTATTAAAGTTGCTTTTTGGTATACACAGTCTTGAATTCCTTATAATAGAAGATTGTTTTTGTTTTTAGTTATTGTCCAACCACAAGATTCTATAAAAATACATTCGGAAAAATTAATGGAATTTTCAAGAGTTAATCTCACTTCTTTATCACAGTGTATATTATATGAGTACATAAAAAATACATTCGTTGCAAATTAATATCCAAATGACTTACTTCAAATAAACAAGCGAAATAAATCGGCCACACTTGACTATCCATACAATAATGGACTTTATACGTGGGAAAATAGCTTATACAATACAGGTTCACATTCAATTTGTATGGCCGACACATTTATATGCAAGCGACGTATATAATGCGTTTTTTTCTATACATATATGACTTGATTTGTTGGTAGAAAAATATCTTCATTTACGTACATGGTCATAGTAAAAGTTCTTTTGGGAAGAGATTCATTGATGCATAGTCTTGCAATATCTGTAAATAATAAAAGATAACATTTGTAGGTGCGATGAAAACGTACGTATCGTAAACGAGGTATCGGTATCCTAACTATCCTATAATAACTATTATAAATGCGAAAGTGAGTTTGTTTGTTACGCCAACAAGTCTCAACTACTCAACGGATCATCATGAAATTTGGCATGCAGATAGCCTATGCCGCCGCGCCGGGGCACGCAATTGTTGTCAGTGCGATTAGAATGTAAATATTATGTAATGAATCTAAGCTTGTTTTGAAAAGAGTAATTGCTGAGTTTATTGCCGGCTCTTCTCAGCAAATGCAACCTTCCGAACCGGTATTAGAGTATTAGAGTCAGACTTTTCATAAGTGCCTGCGAAGGTCTATTTGAATAAATGATTTTGAATTTGAATTTTATGTTATGGAGAAGGACATAGGCTACTTTTTATCCCGGGAAGGCGGGCGAAACCGCGGGGGACTGCTAGTATTTTTTTACATGTATGCAGCTGTCTACATATTGGTGCTTGTCGACAAAATGGTGGCAAAATCAGGTAAATAAGTCGGTAAACTAAATCTGGCACGTTCACATTACTCACACTTACGCAATGTCACGACAAAGTATGTTTTATAATATTATTGCTTCTTTTTTTTTTTTTTTTATACCTCTAAGGTGGCAAACAAGCATACGGCCCGCCTGATGGTAAGCAGTTACCGTAGCCTATGGACGCTTGAGACACCAGGGGCATCACTCGCGCGTTGCCGACCCTGAAGAAATCTCTTCACACCCTTTTTGAAGAACCCCATGCTGTACTCCATTGGGAAAACCACGGCGGGGAGCTCATTCCACAATCTGAGCGTCCGCGGAAGAAAACTCCTTTGAGACCGCACAGTTCCAAAACAATTCTGGTTTCAATATGTGAGGATGGACTCCCCGTCGATGGCGAGAGTTGCGATGGTGGAAAGTAGCTGTGGGCATCAAGTCGAACAATTCTTTAGAACACTCTCCGTTGTACAAGCGGTAGAACACACATAAGGAGGCAAATTCTCTCCTCAGACTAAGGGGCTCTAAACCGCTTGTAAACTTGGGATCGTCAACAATTCTGATGGCACGTCGCTGAACCGAGTCTAAAGGCCCAAGCTGGTATCCAGGTGCTCCCGCCCATAGATGACAACAGTACTCCATATGAGGCCGGACCTGCGACTTATAAAGTTGCAGCCTTTGCCCCGATGTGAAGTACTGCCTCGCTCTATTGAGCACTCCAAGCTTTTTGGATGCCAGCTTAACCTTATCTTCCAAGTGAGTGAAGCTTCTAATCAGTCAGTCAATTTTAATGGACGAATGCAAAAAAGATCACTATATTAATTATGAGCAGTAGCAAAAGCAAAACTGTCTCTTTCATACTCATAAGCTTTACAGTGCGCGAGAGAGACGAGCAGACTTTTTATGTCACGCATGCAGTGCTACGTCACGCCGCGCGGTTATTCACAGACAAAACAAGCGCAACGTGTAAATGTGTTGAACGTAACAGCTTTAGTAAATCGATCTGTAGTATAAAGTACTAGGTGTTTTGAGTGTTTCAAAATTCAATTACATTTGTCCGTCATCAGGACTTTTTCTCAGGAATGAAGTTATGATAAATATCAAATGATAATTTTAAAATCCCTTGGTCCAGTTTTTTATATCTAAAAGGCATTTGAGATAGGCTTTTGTTTGACCACAATATCACTATGGTTATATGGCTGAAGATGGAAAGCAAAATAAAGCCTAAGAGGTAACCGTGTCCAGGCCAAGCCGTAGCTGTCGGAACAAACAGATAGTTGCTTAGCAGCAGATTTCAACATTAGGTGGTACTTACTTCCCATGCTATGGTTTCCTCACTGTTTTGTCAAGGTCATTGTAAGGTTCTACGGCATATGTCTGCCCTGTTAGTTAACTAACACAACACATACCTGCAGTAGTGTATGAACAGTAGGCGTGGGTACATCAAGCGGCAGTATGTGCGGCACCATGTGCACAAGCTTGTTGTTATCTAGCGCGGTGTGCTTGTTGAGCAGCAGCTCTGCGCCGGCGCTGGGCTCGAGCGGCGTGTGGCTCAGCGAGTACACGCGGCATATGTCTGCCCTGTTAGTTAACTAACACAACACAACACATACCTGCAGTAGTGTATGAACAGTAGGCGTGGGTACATCAAGCGGCAGTATGTGCGGCACCATGTGCACAAGCTTGTTGTTATCTAGCGCGGTGTGCTTGTTGAGCAGCAGCTCTGCGCCGGCGCTGGGCTCGAGCGGCGTGTGGCTCAGCGAGTACACGCGGCATATGTCTGCCCTGTTAGTTAACTAACACAACACAACACATACCTGCAGTAGTGTATGAACAGTAGGCGTGGGTACATCAAGCGGCAGTATGTGCGGCAGCATGTGCACAAGCTTGTTGTTATCTAGCGCGGTGTGCTTGTTGAGCAGCAGCTCTGCGCCGGCGCTGGGCTCGAGCGGCGTGTGGCTCAGCGAGTACACGCGGCATATGTCTGCCCTGTTAGTTAACTAACAACACAAAACATACCTGCAGTAGTGTATGAACAGTAGGCGTGGGTACATCAAGCGGCAGTATGTGCGGCAGCATGTGCACAAGCTTGTTGTTATCTAGCGCGGTGTGCTTGTTGAGCAGCAGCTCTGCACCGGCGCTGGGCTCGAGCGGCGTGTGGCTCAGCGAGTACACGCGGCATATGTCTGCCCACGCCGTAAGATGCTTATCGTTTGCTTCCTCCGCTACTGATGCTATGTCCGTCTGGAAAAAAAACAATTTTTAAAAGTTTTTTTGGTGCCTATACTTTTTGTTGACTGTACTTGCATTGTCTTACAATATACTAATGTATACCAAATATGTAGCCAATCCGACCACTGGTAGTGGGTGGAATTCGACTTGTAAGATTTGACCTGAACAAAAACTTGTAAAATTAGGTTAAATTGTAGCCTGCACTGCTGTAAGAGGTGGAAATACTCATCAATATATATAACTTTTAGTATGGGTCTAATTCTGAATAGTTTCTTTAGGTTTCGAATCTGTCGCTATTTTGTCACCATATATCAGATTTGATCGATCCCTGGTTCAAAAGCTATAGCAACGTGATTCAACAGTCGATAAACTTGAACATTATCACACAGGTTCTTAAAGTCTCTATAGCCACTTGTAATGAGGAGTTTTCATTCCATAGAGTTTTATAGAGTTTGTTGAAAATATGTACCTGTAAAATCGTGTACTTAAGGTTCAAATTCGTTTGAATTATCAACAGTTTGACAGGTATTTTCAAACTCTATGGAAAGAAAAAATCTTTATTATGTAGCTTCTCTGATTTCATTTCAAGACTAAATGGAGTAAAACTTACCTTAGCTAAAGTAGAAATAGCCGTGCCATAGTAATCGTGATTAATCTTGAATATTTCAGATACAAGCTGCGCAAGAGTGCCTTGCGTACTGTTGGCTTCGTCTACAAAGTTGTATATCTGTTTGTCCGCCTCAGGACTGTTGCCCAGGGCCCAGATAGCTCGGCAAACGTCCCTCACATGGACAGTGTTCATCTTGAGATCGGCTGTCCAGAGCAGTTTCATGGTTTCGCCGAGGTGCTTGTATATACCACCGTATAAGAGACGGGGTGCTGTGGAAATATTGAATATTTTTTATCTATTCTGAGATTAAATGATAGGTCTTTAAATACATCAGCATAGCGTATTTCATAAAAACGAAGTTCCAATATTATCTTTAAATTGGGTAAGAATTTGTTGGGTACAGGAATCATACTCAGGTTGGGTATCTTGCTAACTGGGCCGTCGAATAATGTAATGTCGCGTGATACCAGGTATAGGTCCCTCACAACAGTCGAGGCCCACGTCTATGACTATTATGACCATTTGATGGTAGGCTTAAGAAACTAATCGGATTTCCTAATAACCCATAATAAATAGGTTTTATTTAATTGTTAATTATTTTGAAAAAAAGCCAAACAGTCAGATTGTCCAAAGAATATTTAAAAAATGTAACCTGGCTGAGTTTCTTGCCGGATTCTTCTCAGTTGAAGACCAAGTTCCAAACCGGTGGTAACTTAAGTAAATATGACCTTCATAAGTGCCCTTCTGGAGCCTAAACTGAATAAATGGCTTTGATTTTGACCCCGAAGATCAGTCATTTATTTAATTTAGGCCCCGGAAGTGTACTTATGAAGGTCAAATTTACTGAATTCACCAAAGAAAAATGCTGGAACTCACTCAAGCTCCTCCTGTCCCCGATGCCGTAAACGATGGCGGGCCTGATGATGGTGTAGCTGAGCTCCGGCTCCAGGCTCTTGAGTTCCGCTTCCACCTTGCTCTTCATGCGCCCCTCCACCGTCCAAGGCTCTATCGGACAATCCTCTTTTTGTGGCTGTGGGTTATCGATCGACTTAATTTTAAGGCTACTTTATCACGGTGTTTGGACGAAAGTCGAGGCTTTGACTCCAAAAATGAGCTTGAGCTTTCAGCGAAGAATGTCGTGAGGAAACCATAAGACGGTGGTAAGCCACCTGTCTGTCCGTCGCCAAGCCCCTAGGAATGTGTTTTGAAACCGGCACTAGATTGTCTTTAAGGCTTTGTGTGCCACCTTCGGCTACATCTAGGGTTGCCAGGCTTTAGCCGGACGTGTTTGGATTTTTACGGTCGTGTCCAGTCAAATGTTTACGTGAATCTTCGTTCGCACAGAAAAGAAAGCATGGCCTGAAGATTAACGAAAGAATGCTTAAAACTTACAATCAACCTTAGATCACTACTATAAGGTTAATAATACACTGCAGCTGTTAGTTCCGTCTCACTCAAAAGTCACGCCCCTCCGCACACATGGCGGCAGATGCCAACCAATAGCATTTCCCATGATTTGAAAATGTATCTTCTGCGCAGGTACATCGGTAAGCCATATCAGTTGGGTACTACTGTACTATCATAGAGATCGACAATGTTCCAAACCTTTTCGCTGCTATACATCTGCCCGCTGGATATCTCAACGAGCCTGGCCCCAAGCTTGGCGCACTGGCGGGCCACGTTCGTACTGAGCGTGAGGATGCCCTCGGCGTACACCGCCTCCGTCTGCCCCACGCGCGTCTCGCCCGCGCAGTTCACCACTATCGACCAAGCTGCGCCATCGCCGGGGTCTAAGGCTGATGCGCATGACGCTGGAAATGTTAAATCTCTTAGTTTTTCACATTTTTTATATTAGCTTTTATATTTTTCTGTTTTGTTGCAGATGCAACTTAGGAACCTTTCTGCAAAAAAAACATGTTTTTAGAGCCAGCGGTTTTTTTTGGTATACAGAGTGGACATTTTAGATGGGTTAGTAAGGGCAAACTACCTTAAGGGTTCAAGCCACGTTAATATGGTTTCAGAACTATCCCTTACTTTTTGAGTTATTACTATCGCCATTTACAGATACCGATAAAAATTACAGGCAGATAATTACGCATAGCTTGTTTCCAACAATGATCAAAAGGGTCTATAGGGCCAAGTTGGGGTAGGTACTACATTAGGATTTTTTTATTTTTGTTTCAAATGCTGTATATGCCGATGGCAATATGTACTTAACTCAAAAACTTTGGGATAGTTTCCTAAAACCATAATTGCATGACTTCAACCCTAAGACTTTGCCCTTACTGACTCTTCTAAAAATTCCACCTGTATAGTAGGGTAATAGAGTTTACTCTAGAATCTGAATAGTATTTATTAGCTCCTGGGGGTTTTTCAAAAAGGTATGGTTCAATAAAAATAGTTAGTAACGACCAAAATGGAAACCCTTTACGGTCTGGAGCACCGCGAATTTTTGTTTACTATATGGCGCTACAAAGTCGCCGTAGCCGCATACATAATAACGCATAAAACACGAAGGTGTGACCTGTTAGACATTATCTATCAGGCAACTTACTAACTGTTTATTCCTTATCTTACTGCTAGTAATTAGAGCGTCAACGTGTTACTAAAATTACATAAATTACTTATAACGCCGCGACGTCAGCTGATAAGAATTGAAAACTCCCATTGTCAAAATTTGGTTGACTGTGCTTAAAACAACAATATTCATATCTTCACACACGGACATCTGATCTCAAACTATGCAGAGCTCGTACTATGGAAACCGGATAACTTACTACATTATACTATTTTTTAAATAAATACTGATAGGTATAGATCATGCTGAAATCGAACCGACGACCTATGGCGCGACAGGTATGGTATTTTAACAACCATGCGAACCGTCCTTATTTTTATCAAATTGTTATCAAACCATATGACCATTCATTTCATTTTATCTTACTTCTTCTTCGTCCGTGGTCACTAGAGGAGTCAGCTGAAAATCAGCGCTGTTGATTTCAGCAGCATATGCTGAGCTGTCTCCTTTTTGACAGCACACCATCCGAATTTACAGCGACAATATTTTTTTGTTAATAAACCTAGTAATATATAGTAATATATATAGTAATATATATATAGTATATAGTAGTAATATATACCTAGTTTTTAAACGTATTTTTACATTTGTTGCTGTTTTGTGTTTATTTTTTGTTATAAAGTACTGTCAATTAATCTTTTTTCTTTCTTTCTATATGTAAGGTATCCTACTTCCAAACCTACTATCCTTCCTACTAATAGGTACTGCGAAATTTTGTGTGTGTATGTACCACGGATTATCATACTCAGAAATAACAAATAGCATACATTTTATCAGACGAAAACTGCAGGCGGTAGCAAGTATAAAATGTATTTTTTACAAGTGCGTCCAACCTCGACAACGGACAAAAAGGCATTAAGGAAATCGTCCCGATAATTGTGTTTAGTATGCGCAGACGCATTGCGATAATATAACAATGCTCGGTGAATGTCTCGTCATATATTCATAATTCAATACATATTCTATATTGTGTGAATATAATAATTTTGAAGTACAAACACTTCTCGGAAATTATGTGAGAAACGCGATGTGTATTGTTAACTTTGTATATCCTAAATGTGGCGCTTGGTTCGTATTTGTTTAAAACGTGGGAGATTTTGTTTTTATATCACGAAATCGCCAAGGAAGTATGCGGCTACGTCTGGTGATAAGCGGTCACCGTAGCCACATAGACGCTCGCTACACCCGGGGCATCACTCCCGAGTTACCGACCCTTCCCTCTCCCCGATGCTGGCGAGGGCGACCTTACTCACGCGCAGGAACACAACATAAAGTTATTTGGCTGCGGTATTCTGTAAGATGGTAATTCCCCAGTTGAGCTGCTCTTTGAGTGAAAACACGCTCTGCTCTACCTCTCTTAAAAAAAACAATGCCAGCGGTACTCAAACTTTTTTGGAGAACGGAACTCTTTTAGACAGCAAAATATTTGATGGAGCCCTAAAATAATCAAAGCATAGTACAACCTACGCGGTAAAATCTTACACAAAGTACCTATTTAATGTAGGTATTTACAATGAATGAAATGATTGGACTATCGTTATCAAATTAACTACATGCACAGAATTTTCAATACTACCTATTACATAGTATTAAGTGTATTCCGAACCGGTGGTAAATTCAACTGTATGTACTTATTTAACGTTCATAAGTGCCTTACTTAGGGCCTAAACTGAATAAATGACTTTTTGATTTTGATTACATAATTTATTTTCTGAACATATCTTCCTGTATGTATTGTAATGTATTTTCGCCAGTAATATCGCGGAGCCCCCACAGAGGCTTTGCGGAGCCCTAGGGCTCCGCAGAGCACTCCTTGAGAATGGCTGAGTTTACAATAACCATATTCAAGAAATTAAATTGATAGCCTTAGGTTTGATATCATCTACCTATTAGTAATACCTAAATGAACGTAATTACTCATAACGCTCATTTAGGTACCTATTCGATAATATAGTCTGGAGTTAATTTATTTGATAACACTATGGCATAGTTACACAAACCTAATTTCCTATTTACCTGTTAGGTATTAGAATATAGCTTCATGTAGGTATTTATTATTATAAATTTTCCTTAATCCTTGTAAAAATTATATGGAATTTCATGTCATTGATATCATCAACATTATAGTCATTGTAAGTCATTGATATATTTTAACAGAATTGCCGCGATTAATTTAAGTCTCAATCGAAAGTGCATGCATTGGGCTTACTATTAGTGTTGTCAGGTGTCCCGATTTGCGCGGGACGTCCCGATTTTCAGGGGTCTGGTTACACGTCCCGATTAACCCTTGATCGGGACGCCAAATGTCCCGATTTTTCACCAACCTCATGAGTCTTTAGTATATTCGATATTTTGACAGGAAAAACGAAAATAACTAAGCTGTTACCACATAAAAATATTTTTGTATTCAAATTTTCACACCAAAATCAGACTTTCATGAAAAAAATTAAAATTAATGATTATGAAAAATCAAATATTGCAGCTGTCTCGATTTGTAACCCGAAATCCCGATTATTTTATCCTTACATTCCGAAATTTGACACACGGGACCTGGCAACACTACTTACTATTGAACCCTACTGGACTTTTTTGGCGGGAACTTGCAGAGTGACGTAGCATTTTCATTTTTATTTTCATAAATTCGTGTATTTTGAGTTTTATTGCATATTATCGGTGGTATTTTATTCAATAAAGATCAATATATGTGCACCAGTGAAGTGAAATGAAATGAATATGTGTATCGTGACTTTACAAGTTGTCTCAAAAAGTCCGTGATAAGTTTTAGTACAATGACCACTATTTTACTAAAACATGACTGGACGGTGACTGAACATGCAGACTATGTGAAAGTGAATGTGCGGACTATATTATAGTGATATTATAAATAAAATGTATGCGACTGAAGGACTTAGTATCAATGGTCAAGAACAAATTTACAAAAAAAAAAAAATTGAACCCTACTCTAGCGCTTAGATTAAGGATTAGGCTCTAGCGTCTAGATCAGTGTTTTCAATCTGTGGGTCGTGACCCCTAGTGGGTCACGAAATCTTAGTCGGGGGGTCGCCGGCAGAAGGAAAACGGAAAAAGGCAAGGTACACTTCGCGCAAGCGGGCGTCCAACTTAAGAGCACTCAATACGTCATACTTTTCATACAAAACCTCTGTACTTATTATGCTGTTAATAGGTATAGCTGTTTATTTATTTATTATATAGTTGTCTAGGTATCTTAGGTTCAGGTTCCAAATTCAATTGTTTTTAAACTCTACTCAAGTTATTTTCGATTAACACGATCTATTCTTAATACTTGATCTCATTATGATACAGGCCTAAATCTGATACCTACAACGTATTATTAGGTATATCGACCAAAATACCTAATAAGTCTATAGACAAATCTTCAACTAGGGCAGTGCCACTGTCAAATGGAACCAAGACATGAGTTCCACTTTACGTAGATTATTCCGCGTGTAATAATGTTTATTACATGAACACAATCGCTCATAACACTAAATGTGGCACGCCAGCACGCATGCAAAACTAATTAGCTATTACAAAGTGATTATTATGAAAAACTGCTTACAACTTATTTAGGAAACTGTTGAGTAATGCATGTGAATGCTATAAGCTTGCTTCATTGTTTTGTGTAACGCATTTGTTTCAGTTAAGATTATTTGTGAGGAAAGTTTTTATATCTAATAACTTTAGTGATATGAGAAATCAAATTGTGAATAGTTAAAAAAGATGCTATTTTTATTTTAATAATAAGGAAAATAATCATCCAAGTATTGATATTATAGAGCACTAAATAGAAGGTGACTGGTGAATTACCAGTAGGTTCTTTAGAATTGCCTTCACATGCATGTTAAATACAACTGTTTAGTATATCTGTGATACAAAAATACAGGTCGTTGTTTTGGTCAGCGACGAGCGACTCAGGGTCGATAATATTGCCGGCTCTTCTCAGCAAATGCAACCTTCCGAACCGGTATTAGAGTATTAGAGTCAGACTTTTCATAAGTGCCTGCGAAGGTCTATTTGAATAAATGATTTTGAATTGAATTTTGAATTTTGAATACAAAATATACTTGTGTTAAAAAAAATATAAAAAAAATACTTTATTTTTTTTTTAATAATGAAAATAAAAAACTTAAAATTTTGAAAATCATTTAATAAGCTAAAGTGTAGACATAATACTCAACGGGAGTACGAGGGAGTAAAGGGGTGGGGCGATGGCGGCTTGCATCTAGCTCTAGACTGTGCACGTGCCTAGTAACCATACTTTACGGTAATTTTATTTCAAATTGAATAAGGTATTTCTCAACATATTTACAGTATTTCATGGAATAAAGTCCATTTTTGGGGAATATATATTTTGTACTACCGCTCCTGGGTCGCTTGTCGCCGACAAAAACAACATCCTGTATATCCATCTCATTCTTCTATCTCTTTCGCTCTCTAACGTTAATTGTCAAACTATGTACAAGTGCTCCTTACAATAATAATTGATATTTGAGTTTTTATACGATATAAACCATGTAAAACAGTGCCAATAAACAAGTAATTGAGTGAACGGTGTTTGTGTATATTTTCATCACCCCAAACTCCTAAACAACAACTAGACCATCTTTGTGAGGTGATTAAAGCCTGAAAACACCTTCACTTCACACCTTTATTGCTGGCTTGAATCAGCAAAAGAAACCCTCCATCACATGCATTAGAGTTTAACTATTCATAATTGCCTATCCTATTTCAAGGAATAAAACAAATTATCACAAGTCAGGCCCGGCGCCGGCCCTGGAGTAGAGCGAGAGGGGTGGTCGTTTTGGGCGCCAGCTGCCAAAGAAGGCGCCAAAACGCTTTTTTTTTAATTCCAAACGATAAATAGTATTTTGAGGGCGCTTATTGAGGCGTGGTGGGATGAAGGGCAGCACTTGCCTTCTTTGTAGCCAGACAAAACGACGCGACAAGGAAAGGGCGCCAAAGACAGTATCACTCTACACTGATCATGGGCTAAGGCCATCGCTGAGCATAGATACATATAATTACTTTAGCAATGAAGTACAGAGATGGACATAGGCATAGTACTTATTATAATTAAAAGCATGGTGGGCATCTAGTTAAAATATAACAGTCACGTAAAATACAGGTATTAGCAAATAATGTTAAGATTCTGTTTATTTAACTTATAAGCCTGAAATTATATGATTTATTAAATTTGACCTTGGAAGGCTCTGGAGGAGGCCTTTGTGTCAAAGGTACATGCTGATTACGGGATTGACATTAATCAATTTGCTATATTTAACAAAATTTTGTAACTAGTGACTTTGTTTGGTATATAAAGGCTTGAAACTGAAAATTTTACCAAAGTGATTAAAATAACGTTGACCTTACAGTGTCTATATATTTTTTTCTGATAATATAATTTGTTTGTATGTAAATATTTACAACGGCTAAAAAGGTGATAATGTGAATGAATCATCACAAAGTTGATAACACAATCAGCTTACAGAAGTCAGTGACATAAATATTATGTTACACACAAAGTACAATATTAAAAACACTTGCACTGCAAGTGTTAAAGGCTTTAGTAACAGCTTACCATCATGCTGTCTATATACTTGTATGCCACTTTAGTCTCTATCATTTAATAAATAAGGGTGTTTTCCTCAATAGACACTATGTCAACATACTTCCTTCTATCAAGGAATGCACTACACTTAATTTATGTACGTCTTTTTTACTGCCATTTTAACACATCACAGATTTCTGGTAAATCCAAGCTGAAAATTGCTTACTGACTTATCACTTATCAGTCATGTCTTATACCGTTAATACGTTTACAGTTAATAAACAATATAACAGCATTCACAATAATAATTTTATAGGATTCTAATTAGATTGTTATATACAATTTTTGTTTACTTATATTACACATTAAAAGGATGTAAATAGAGTAAGATAATTAGAAAAAAAAACTATAGTGAAACCTGATGGATGATTCTAGAAATCGTTAAAGTTCAGAAACATAGTTGACACTGGCAAAGAACTTTTAAGGTTTCCCTGCTAAGGTTATAAGTATTCTTTAATCAAATTAAGCGTAATAAACTCTTACTTGCGTTGATAAGGTTCGCGCTCTTGTATTCTACCCGGGGGTCTTCGAATATCTTGGAATGTGCGGGATTCAGGAATGCAAGCTGTGGAGGTGTTTTATCAACGACGCGAAGTCCGCTCACCAAATCATTGGTTATCAGGTATTCCACCAGGTTCCGGCCAATGAAGCCGCACCCTAAACAAAATCACAGAACAATCAGGCAGCTAAAAACACATCGGGGAAGGATGATGACTAACACTTCCCAGAGACCGTTAGAGAATTGAAAAAAAAAATGTCACGAGTTTTCGAGTGAAGTAGGTAAAATATATATAAAAATTTGTGTACATAAAATAAAGTATATTGGGGATATTATTGTGATGTATTACCTCCTAATACCACTACTCTTGGTTTTGAATTATCACCGGCGGAATCACACATATTGCTAGCGGTTTCACGAAAAGTGAATGACAGTTTGACAGTTTATTTGACAGCCAGCAGCGCACGCTGACAGTTTTGACACAAGTACAGAGTTGCTAGGTGACGAAAACAGAGTCCACAAAATATTTAATCCGGCCCTCACATTATACAAAAAAAACAGAGACCTTAATTCTATTGAATTTCTTTTACGAATGAGTAGATGATTATCAGAATGATTGAAGTTCTATGAGCAAGATGTTTAACTGTCGTTTAATGTGATATTTAATTTTATTTTAGTACTAACAGATAGATAACACGTTATATTCAATTATTGTATTTGACTTACCATAATAATCGGATTACCTATTTTAGAAACTTAATTAAATACATCACTCATACACGAACAAAAATTGTGGGCTCAAATTGCATGAAGTAAAAATATTGTCGTAGAAAACACACTTCATTGCGCGCCCAGCTCATACTATAAACATATTAATGTAGCGAAAACAAGCAATAAAAAGTTACTATTTCACATTATTTTCTTAGTATTTCTAAAACATGTCAATATCAAACAGACAAATAATGTAAATTACAAAATTAAAACGTTATATGAAGACCTAAATATTTTTTTAATTGAATTTTCTATTTATTAATTTTACAAAATCAGTTTTATTGACTTATTGCAAACCGTATTTGGCGATAATGGGTATAATACATACCTATCCATTTACTGCTTGAGTAGCGCTATATGTCGCCAGTCATATGTCAACAAATGAGACTACCAGAAAATTGGGTATTTTTTCACATCTGGTATGACACTAGCAGGCGTTCCATTTAACGCAATTTGTTTTTCTTATTATATATGAGGAACCTTTAAGGAACTAACATTTAATTTTGTATTCTATGCTGCCTCGATTAGAAATATCTAGTCAAAAATATAAAAAAAAACACATCGATATATAAAAGACGTATAAAGGTGAAGGCACACTTATCCGAGCCAAACGCGTCGAACGAAACGAATTTAAGAATTTGTATAGAAAATCTTCTCATATATAGATATGAGAAGAGATATTTCCTATACATAATATAATATAATAGATTCGGACGATTCAACGCGGGCGAGTGTGCGAGCTTTCATAAGATATACAGAATTCTTAAATTCGTTTCGTTCGATGCATTCGGCGCGTTCGGCTCGGATAAGTGTGCCTTCACCTTAAAAGGGAAGCAGTATCAACATGGGTTTTTATTTTTTAAATGATTACTGTTCCTGCTCTATCTGAATACCTCGAGAGGTATGGTGTGGTGCTCCTACATCCAATATCATAGCAAAATTGCATTGTGAAGCTTGATTATAGAGCTGCAAAAACATATTTTTTTATACTACTTTGGTAGCATACAAGCTTACGGCCCGCCTTGTGGTAAGCGGTTACTGTAGCCTATGGACGCTTGCAACACCAGGGGTGTTACTCGCGCGTTGCTGACCCTGTAGAAACCCTGATATTAAATGTCTAAGCAAAAAGAAGTTGATTTTTGGTATTAAGTATTTTGCCACAAACTTATCTGGCCCGATGAGAGAGGCGCTGTTATTGCATTTGGTGGAGCAATCAACCAATGGCGAATGGCAGGCAGATGAACATTTCAAACTGGCGTCGTTAGTTCCTCTTTGGGCCAGCGGGACAGATAAGTTTGTCGCACGTGGTCGCACTATACGTACGTAACTATCTATAGGCACAGTATTACCACAGTTTTACCATAGTAATACTGTGGTATTACCATATGCTATGGTAAAACTGTGCTATAGGTAATAACGTATCACAGATCACTATAGGTGATACCTACCACGTAGGTATGTACTTAGCTCTGATTCATATTTACTTAAGTAGTTTAGTTGGTTTTTGTTACAGTTGGGAAGACACATAGGTGATTGGAAACACATTTTTTTAATAACTTACTTTATATTTACAAAATTTAACAATGGTGCCGATTCTGTTGTAAATCGCACTAAACAAATTTTGGTCACATCTCATCTCTTTCTTACGAACATGATTGAAAAAGGATAGAACGTATTTTAAGTTGTCAAATTAATCTTTGCCTTCTTATTTTGCGTGTATTTAGGCGTAACCGCGATAGATGGCGACTAAAATTATATTGAAAACAAGCATTGGACTAATTTGACAGGACTAAATTTCTTACATCCTTTTCTTAAGTTCTTTGGTAGAAAGAGACATAGTGACATTAAAATTAGTTTAGTTGTGAACAACAGAATCAGGGCCAATACTTATTTATATTATAATTCAGTCTTGTCATGTCCTACAGATTCTACATTCACGTTTACATCTTGGCTTTTCACTCTCTCTTCTTGTTTGACGTCAGGGGGTAAGAAGAATGCTACCATTAGTCCAGCTGAAACAAGCAAGATTGAGAAGGTATAGTTTGAAATAGATATGTGAAGTGAGACGTCAAATGGCATGAAGAAGGTCTGGTAATCCAATCTAGACAATCCTACCATACATAGACCATAGCGTGGTCTGTGGCACGGTGGAAGTAATAGAGTTAGAATATTAATAGAGCGACTGTACTAGAGTACGTGCCGTGAGCACAGGTACGGGCAAAATGCCTTGAAACGAAGTGCGCGTACATAGTTTGAACGACTAAAATACATATAATGAATGCCAATATCTCGTTTTTTATCGATACTTTTACCGAGAACAAATGACAAGTAATCCATATCGACATTTTGTCTGACTGTATATCAACTACCTAGTGTACGATATATCTGTGAATGCATTTATATTGAAACTGCTCACGCTTCGCACAAAGTCAAAGCTATTTATTCAATTTAGGCCCAGGGGCCCAATTCTCACCCAATCGAAACTGATCGCTCGATCGAAAAAAGCAGTGAGAATTGGGCCCCTGGGGCCCAATTCTCACTTCCCTCGAACTAGCCTTCGAATCGAACTTACGGTTCGAGTCCTATTCGACTGTAAAATTTCGAGGGGCGGAGTCAATTCGAACGGTCCCGACCAATCAACGCTCTAGCTGACTGGTTTCCCTTCTAAATATGCCGGCCTTGAAATTGCCAGAATAACGTAACGTTCGTAAAAGTTAGAATTCGTGCTTTTTTCGACTCAACTATGTACCACCAGTTCGTAAGTCGGCCTTCAACTGAGAAGAACAGGCAAGAAACTCAGCAAGGTTACATTTTTTAAATATTTTTTTTAAACTATCTGATTATTGGCTATTTTTTTCCAAAACATTATACATGCATACTTTTTACATACAAGGAAATGAGTTCCGAACCGGTGGTAACTTCAGTAAATGTGACCTTTATAAGTGCCATTCTGGGGCCTAAATTGAATAAATAGATATTAAGGCTTCGGCTTCGGCCAGAAACCGACCATCGGTAATAAGAAATAGTCTTATTTTCCTCCTCTTTTTGTAGAGCAAAGTTTCTTCAAGAAGGATGTAATTTTTGCTGGGTTAGCAAATATTTGCAACCTTAATAATCCTAATACCACAGCTAATACTCACAAACAACAAGAACTACGTAGCCACTGATCATGGGCGTGCAATGTTCAGCGAGGAGGGTCGCGATCAGCTGGACGCTGAAGAAGCCAAACCCTCGAGCGACCACCACCGACAAACATGTCGCCATGCCCCTTTAATTTACAAAGGATAGTATTTAGTTGATGCTGATGTAAATGATCAAAGAGTTATTGCTAAGCCGAAGTAACCTAGGTAGTTGTAGCAAACCACTACATAATGAAGTTCACACGCCGAAAGATAGATGGCGTGGCGCCACATTATCCTGCATCGCGCATACAAAGCCACAACATTC
The DNA here is from genome assembly GCA_951394255.1 of Polyploca ridens. Classification (NCBI taxonomy): domain Eukaryota; kingdom Metazoa; phylum Arthropoda; class Insecta; order Lepidoptera; family Drepanidae; genus Polyploca; species Polyploca ridens. Next base: position 1,741,785 of record OX596255.1, read on the forward strand.
TGCATCGCGCTTGCGAAGTTTTCTCGTTGATCTGCATATATACAACTGTATGTACATGTACAGTTGGACCGCGGTCCCTGCGGCACGATGCCCCAGCCTGCCGGAAGATCTTCCCTTTTCAATGGAGGTGTCATCCACCTTGCACCTCCATAGAGTAGTAAGAGGGGTAGTACTCATTCAAGTACTTATGCAATGTAGGTTCTCTATTTGCGCCTTGTCCCTTCCAGTGCAGCACAGTAACTCCTCTCAACTCCCTCAGCCGCCTTCAGGAGATTTTTGCAGTATCGGAGTGATACCCCTGGTGTTGCAGACTTCTATAGACTACGCTCACTTACCATCAGGCGGACCTTATGCTTGTTTGCTACTTTAGTAGTATAAAAAAACCGGCCAAGTGCGAGTCGGATTCTCACACTAAGGGTTTCGTAAAGACGTTTTTGTAGGTACTTGTAGTTACAACGGCAATATGAATACATATTCTGTGAAAATTGAAACTGTTTACCTATTACGGTTCATGAGATACAGCCCACAGACAGACGGATGGACGGACTAACAGCAGAGGCTCAGTAAGAGGGTCCCGTTAGCACCCTTTGGGTACGGGACCCTAAAAAGGCAGGTACTAACAAACTAACCTTAAATGTGTAGGATTTAACTCCACCAAATAAGTATTGACATTGCCCAAGATCAAGGCAACGTATAAGAACACGTAGAACAATGCTATGCTGAAGAGAGGAATCTTGATGAAGAGCAGCATAAGACCGCAGATGGCAGAGATAACGAACACCAGGAGAGTGGTGCGCCTCTTGCCGAGTGGAGTGACGATGAAGGACAAGAGGATAGTGAAGATTCCTGAAGCTCCGGAGTAGCACATGACTGCGTAGAGAGTAAGAGGCTGGATGATGTTATCGCAGTCCGTTGAAGTCTGGAAATAGGAATTTGTATTTAGGAAACTGGGTCAGATGCAGATGGTATACTCCGTAAAACAGTTACGACCATTGATTTAAAACATTAACCAACCAAAAGAATTGCACAATATTAACGTCGCGTCTATTTTGCCGTAAATATAGTAATGAAGAAATCTATTATCGAGAATTTTATTCGGCAATCTGTATCAATTTTTAAAGATTCCATTATAAGTGATGTCGAATGCTGTTGCAGAGGTAATGTAAAATATTTAATAACACCAATATAACTTACGGAATTAGAAGAAGAAGCAGCTTGGCTTGCAACCTCGCAGAAGGTTAGTCCAGAGCTGTTGCCACCATTGAAATATGCGTTGGTCATGGTTGGAACCCACATTGTGTAGCCTGTGGATCTGAAATCATAATATGCAGATATTATTTTCTTTATGGACGGACCTCTTGCATGATATAGAGAACTCAGCAAGTTTTTTTCTCTCACATTTATATGGACATTTTTCATGCTGCATTTAGGTATTTACCCTCATCATCAGCCTTTTTCAGTCCACTGCTGGACATAGGCCTCTCACAGAGCGCGTTAACAAGCACTTTATTTTTATCTGGCGCAGATTTGTCCTGATCCTAAACTTTAGTTGGAATTGATTTTGGTGTTAGTTCTTCAGATAATTTTTTGTGTAAAATATAATTAATACTTACGTCATATACGCACATAGCAATATGTAGTAGAGTTTCAGTGAATTCTTTAGAAGTGGCGGCTTGAATAATGGCGCCGTCTGATTCCACATCTTGCGGAGAAATGAGATGTCTGTTTGTGTTTGTACTGTTTGCTCGTCCAGAAAAACAGAAGCAACCTGAATGAAATTAAAAGGTTTTAATTGGTTTGTTCTCGCAAGGGACGCGCGTCCTATCATAACAATTGATTTCATTGTTATGTTTTTAACCGCTAGCCAAGCGATTAGTTATCGGATAACTGAAGATAGTAATGGTACAGAAGAAATAAAAATGTTTTTCGTCGGTAAATAACCATACCGGCGGCCTGATAACAGTCTCCGTAAGCGGTTACCGTAGCCATATGGATGCTTGCAACACACGAGGCATCACTCACGTTACCGACCCCCGCCCCCTTCCCAATGAGCTCTGGCGACCGCCACTCACGCACAGGAACTCAACATAAAGTTATTTGGCTGCGGTATTCTGTAAGGTGGAGTTACTTCCCCAGTCGAGCTGCTCTTTGAGCGAATAAACGCTATGCTCTACCTCTCCAAAATGGTACACCAAAGTAGGTAATGGGTATAAGGAAAGTCAAGGTTCATTCAAATCTGAATGAACTAGCTATCTTAAAAAAATATACCTGTTTCTTCATCAATAAACTTACTGGGTACATGTGCTTCTCCAATCCAGTATTCCATCTAAACATCGAGCTCAGAATCTGTGCGGCATCTTCCTCTCGGTCCTTACTGAGTAGGAACTTTGGGCTTTCGTGTAGGAACACGATGCCTATAGTGCCGATGACCCCAGGAAGGCTGATGATCTGCATGAGTAGTCGCCAGGGTCGGTACTCCATTACCATCCAGGATATTTCGTAGTGAAAGCTAAGTTTGAAGACTGGTAGGGCAAATACTGTAAAAAAGTTGATTGTTAGTGACCGATCAGCAACGCGTCGTGATCCTCCTATTCTTACAAGCGTATATAGGTTACGATAACCGCTTACTATCAGGCCGCTCATAAGCTACCTAAGTAGTAAAGCTAAGGATTGAAGAATAATCAGCTGATTCCTTAACTTCAAGTAATGTTCTTGAAAGATGAAGAGTCCTTACCGCATATAATAAATTGCACGAACATAGTGGCGCTGGCCATGAGGAACATGAACCGGCTACGGTGTCTCATGGGGACGCTCTCTCCGACCAGCACGAAGGCTGCGGCGTTGGCTGATGATGTACTGGAAATTAAAATGGTGGGTTTTCTACATGATATATTTTGGAGAGTGTGCGCAGGAATTGTTCAACCTTATTCCACCATCCCCATTTTTACACCGAACCACAAGACGCCGGGAAACTTTTCACCCGTACGTTGTTGACATACCGAATATACGGACACAGCGTTTTGCATCCCCATTTATAATGCGGACAGCAAGGGAGTGGAACTTGCTTCCGGCGTCTATGTTTCCTTACTCATATAACCTTGGGACTTTCAAGGCCAGAGTGAATAGGTTCCTTCTGGGTAAGCGTGTTCCATCTTAGGCTTCGTCTTCGTCCCATATGGGCGGGTCAGTGGCCAAACGCAAGCCCATTTAATAAAAAAAAAATGGTGATTTTCGTAGATAAACAAGTTTGGGAGTCATAACAAATCTTCAACAACGTCCTGGGCTCGAATTACATTTGGTTCATCTTCCCATGTCTTCCGAATATACACAATAAGTTATCCAGCTAATGCAACCTTCCGAACCGGTATTAGAGTATTAGAGTCAGACTTTTCATAAGTGCCTGCGAAGGTCTATTTGAATAAATGATTTTGAATTTTGAATTTTGAATTTTAATATTTCATTAGTAAATCCTGCAACTCCATCATAACTTCCACTATACCTAAATACGAGCTTAAGGACCTGTTTAACAGGTTGCCGATATTCCTGGGACCTTATCTTAAAGATATCTGTTAATGCACTCCCTTCCTTTCCAAATGAACAGAATGAGACAGACAGCCTGTAAATATATCTACCAGATATGCTATAAGGAACATAAGGCAACCTTTGAAACAGGCTCAAACTAATGTAACAAAAGGGAAAACTTACAAACTTGCAGATAAAAACTTGAGGACAGCCAAAGAAGCGTAAGTTGGAGCCATGCTGGCTGTAAAATTAAGGATGGACCCGACTGGCATGGCGAGCAGTAGTGTTGTTCGTCTTCCCAGGGTATCAGCACACAGACCCCAGCCGTAGGAAGATAGCATTACTCCTAGAAACAAAGTCGGGGTAGTGATGAGATGAGTCACTGATCATGGTGAGATTGTGGTCAAACACAGGCGTAGAAAAATAAACCTGGCTAAGTGCGAGTTTGAGTCTGACTCGCGCACCGAGAGTTTCGACCTTCCTTGGACGTATATTTCTTGGTTGGTGCCATAACGGTCGTAAAAAACCCGACCGCATAACTAAGTTTGTTTGATGATTTGAAAAATAAACTGGTTACGACTATAACCGCAAATGATAACGGCAAAGACTAATTTGACTGCATTAAAATGTTCTACCCTTTTTAACTAATGTTTGTAAGAAAGAGATACTGGCCCTAATTCTGTTGTTCACAACTAAACTAATTTTAATGTCACTATGTCTCTTTCTAACAAAGAACGTAAGAAAAGGATGTAAGAAATGTTGTCCTGTCAAATTAGTCCAATGCTTGTTTTCAATATAAATTTAGTTGCCATCTATCACGGTTACACCTAAATACACGCAAAATAAGACGGCAAAGATTAATTTGACAACTTAAAATATGTTCTATCCTTTTTCAATAATGTTCGTAAGAAAGAGATGAGATGTGACTAAAATTAGTTTAGTGCGATTTACAACAGAATCGGCACCTATGTGATTAAAATTAGTTTAGTGCGATTTAAAACAGAATCGGCACCAATATTTAGACGCTCCACACTTTCATCCCTTTCCTTTCTCTTCCATCGCTATGGTAGATTGCTTGATGGCCAATCAATTACGAGCAGCATGACATCTGATGATAATGTTCCATTATTTAGTGTCCTATTGTAAAATAATCTCACTAATAGCAACAGTAATGAATAGGTAACAAATCAGTTTACAATGTATTCAATAAATTCTTGTGTAGGGATTGTCCCTCTACACAAGCATTTACAAGAGCAAAGGATTCGTCACATGTGTCTGATTAGATTAGATTAGTTTTTTGCATTTTCATGACGCGAATCTTCACTACCGTCTTCACTTGTATGTTTTATTTCTTAATCAATAAAATAACCGACTTAAAAAAAGAAACTGGTTCTCAATTGGGTTGTATGTTTTTTTTTAATGTTTGTTATCACACCTCCGTCATTTATTAACCGGTTTAGAAAATCATTATTTTGGAAGGGTATTACTTCCCGTTTGGTCCCATTTTCATCAGCAGGGCTATTTTAAAACGTCGGAATCGAAAATTTCCGAGGCGAATTTAAGCAACCGAAAAGTTTTCGATGAATCGAATTGATATTTCCGTAAAGAAACATCAAAAATTTTCGAATTCGGAAATTAAAATAGCAATTGCGGAAAATCGCCTCGGTAGGTTTTGAATCCGTTTCCGATATCGAATCCGATCGTTTTAAAATAGCCCTGCAGGTGTTTGATATCTTTTTTGTGTATTTAGAAGTCGGTTTAAGTTATTTGTAAAACTATTTTGTAATTGATATATATTTTTTATCTTCCTTTAATCAACGATCTGTGAAAACTTTATATTGCCCTATATTATAATCTTCTATAAATATTTTATTTAAATCCATGTGTAAGAGCTTACCAATTAAAGGCATGGCAGACAGTAGGCCCTGCTGTGTTGTGTCCAGCGCCATGTCGCAGGCTACCGCCGGCATCACCACGGAGAAGCCGAAGATGTCCAGGTACATGGCCAAGATGATCAGGCAGCACGTGCCTAACATGGCCATGTTGTATTTTCCGAAACCTGATACAGTTGAGAAAATTTCCGTTTTACAACTGTCAGACTGAGTTGAGAGACAACGTGCAGCCAAAATAAGTGGACCAAGATAGAGTTACTAGTGGTGCACTCAAGACATAGGGAAAGGTGTACGAGATGATTCACTTAAGGGAGAATGCTAGTAGTTTAAACGATATTCAACTAAATGGAGAGAAAAAAGCGTTTATTCACAGTAAATTTATCTGTCTACCTGTTCTCATACTCAAAACTTTCGTTTGCGGAGGGAAGTGAGGGACCCGTCCCACGACGCGTCGTGTGACGGGTCGCTCACTTCCCTCCAATATGGCGAGGAGGGCGATGGCTGCCACACGCGTCATACTTGTGAACAGGTGCTGCTTGTGGGGGACTGCTTAAGTTTGCCATTTATTTATTTACTTATTAAATATAGATTCAGTCTACTTTGTAGTTTTGCCGCCGCGCCGGGGCACGCAATTGTTGTCAGTGCGATTAGAATGTAAAATTATGTAATGAATCTAAGCTTGTTTTGAAAAGAGTAATTGCTGAGTTTATTGCCGGCTCTTCTCAGCAAATGCAACCTTCCGAACCGGTATTAGAGTCAGACTTTTCATAAGTGCCTGCGAAGGTCTATTTTGAATTGAATTTGAATTTTAATTTTGAGGTCTATTATTATTAACTACTTAGGTAGCAAACAAGCATACGGCCCGTCCGATGGAAAGCGGTTACCGCAGCGTATGGACGCTTGCATCACCAGGGGTGTTACTCGCGCGTTGCCAACCCTGGATGTTTATATCTATGATCAATCCAATTAATATTTACAACTCTTATCAAGTCAATCATCCGTTACACAATTAACTTTCACTATAATAAGTATTCTATATATCCCACCAAAAACATTTTTATGTAAAATGTTGCCAAGACATTAAAGGCAAGAGGCTTGCTCTGTCAAAAAGTTATCAGATCTCATGTAGAGCCAAGCTTATAACTCTACTTGCACTTACTCTACAAGCCCTAACTTCACAAACTCTACACCTTAGTCAAAATATGTGGCCTGGCCGTTTTGCTACCGTCACATGAAAGTAAGGTGAAAAATCACTGAAGAATCACTGTTCATTACTTTTTGTTATACAATAGTTCTTGTAGAAGTCTTGGCGGGGGGCACTCCCGTGCCCCCAGATTTGGATGTTTATGTTTGTTACGAATCCCGTCTTATCATTGCACATTTTATGATAAAAAAATGAGTAATTTCGTAGAAGAATGACTATTTTTATTGAAAAATTGATATACATTTATCTATTTCCGAAATGCATCATAGTATTTTATCTATTTCCGAAATGCATCATAGTATTTTATCTATTTCCGAAATGCATCATAGTATTTTATCTATTTCCGAAATGCATCATAGCATTTCCGTTACGTATGTTTATCGTCAATGAATAATTATAACCAAACATTGTTTGAAATAGTTTTGAAAAACGAACATGGAAAAGTGGGTTTTGAGCATGTGGTGGTTTGTAAACACTGATAATTTTGGGAATATCTTCAAGAGTATCAACACTAGGATCTATCTATATGTTATGTAGTACGTGAAAGAGAAACCTTTGTATCCCTTTTTTAGACTATTGCGCGCACGGAGGATTGTGAGATTTAGCGTAGTTAAAGTTTATATTATGAGGAAAAGTACAGAAAGCTGAAAATTGTTTATCCCACCAAAAACATTTTTATGTAAAATGTTGCCAGACATATGGCTCGCACTGTCAAAACAGATCTCATGTAGAGCCAAGCTTATAACTCTACATGCCCTTACTCTACAAGCCCTAACTTCACAAAATCTACACACCGTAGTCAAAATATGTGGCCGTTTCGGCCTAGCCACATATTTGCCATAAAAAGACGGCCCAATTTGGATCAGTTTAGATCAATTGTGACATATATAACGGAGCATCACTAGAGAACGGCTCGACCAATTTGGTTGTTTTTTGTTATTGGAAATTTCACCCGAGCGGCCGCGCGCAGAACACGAAAAGCTAGTATAGAAATGGAATCCAAAAAAAGAAATCGATAAAGTTTTCATTAAATCCTCTAGCTAGAGGAAAAGCATATAAGCTAGTAGATTCTAATATAGGATAGTGCGAGCCGAACACACGGAGGGTTGCGTGATTAACTAACTCTGCTATATGAAAAAATACGATAAAAATATTGAATGAAAGGTAAATTGCGGTTATGACGTATTAAAAAAAACTACTTACTAGATCTCGTTCAAACCAATTTTCGGTGGAAGTTTGCATGGTAATGTACATCATAATTTTTTTTTAGTTTTATAATTCTCTTATTTTAGAAGTTACAGGGGCCCCTACACATTTTACTACTTTGGAAGTGTCTCTCGCGCAAACTATTCAGTTTAGAAAAAGAAATGTATTAGAAACCTCAATATAATTTTTGAAGACCTATCCATAGATAACCATCACGTATGGGTTTGATGAAAAAAAAATTTTGAGTTACAGTTCTAAGTTTTTTTTTTTTTTTTTTTTTTATATTTAATAGGCTTGCGCTTGACCGCAATCCCGCCTGATGGTAAGCGAAGATGTAGTCTAGGGTGGACCGCGCGTACCCATAAGATGCCTGTTCACTCTGGCCTTGAATAGACCCATGTTATAATTGTTTGGAAACACGTTGTCTGGGAGAGCATTCCACAACTTAGCCGTGCGTATAAGTATGGGGAACCTCCAAAATTTATTGTTTTTTTTTCTATTTTTGGGTGAAAATCTTAATGCGGTTCACAGAATACATCTATTTACCAAGTTTCAACATAGATTCGGAAAAAAGTGGCTGTGACATACGGACAGACAGACAGACAGACATGACGAATCCATAAGGGTTCCGTTTTTTGCCATTTGGCTACGGAACCCTAAAAAGTAGAATTAAAATCGTGATTAATTTTAATTAGCCCAGTTTAATTAGGCCAGTATTATTTAAACATTCACAAACGAGTATTATAACTGTATGTTAAAAAAACACCTTCCGTACCTGTGAGATCCAAAGCATCTTCAAAGCTTGCTTTTTTAGAAGCTCCATCTTTCACAAAAGTCATTTTATCCGTTTTTTTAAAACAAATCGAGCACTGAACACGTTTCTAGTCGACACTTAGACAACTTCATGCATAGATAATTCAGTTGTTGTCCTTTGAATAGTTGTACTGTGAATAAACAACATCAAACTGTCCTGTCTTTAAATACTGAGTGATTATTGTTAGCCAGACAATACTTGTCGTGCTATTTGTATGGATTTGTTTGTATGACTCTTTTATAGGTAATAAAGACTTATGCACACGACATGTAGGTATTATTTTTATTGCTAACTTGGTTCAATCAAATATGAATAATCTAGCTCTTCATCCCGCGTTCTACCGCATGTTTCATTATTTTATATTTTTACAACTTTTTAGGGTTCAGAACCAATAGGGTAAAAAAGGTGCGACTCCGTCCGCCTGTGGCAGCGATATATTTTGATTTGAAATTTTAGGTTTAAGACTTTTATTTCTCTCACTAAGAATTTACAATTCACTTACATGAGGAATTAAATACTTATTTACTAGCAATAAAATAATGAGCGTACAGATTGAACTAAACATATTAAAATATAAGAAATATAAAACAAAGTGGAGGTAGATTTAATTATTTTTGTGCATTTGGAATAGTTTTAAATATTGCTTACACACCCAATGAAACATATTGAAACATATTATTGTATAAGTAGTTTGCAAAAGGGGCCAGAATAGGAGACCGAAATTTTAAAGTAGAGAGATACAAGTTTAAAAGGGTTGTCATTATGAAAGGGCTATTTTTGTACATTCCAAAACATGTTTTTTTTTCAGGCGTATAAAGAAATCTTTTAAACGTGTATGTTTCTTTTATGTTGCGTTGTTTTTGACTTTGAAAAGTTACAAAAAATACCATTCCCCATTTATCTCCGAAGTTTACAAAGCGAAAAATCTAATGTGTAATAATTACAGTTGATAAAAAATTATGTACAGGCAAAACAAACACAGTTTTTCGAAATCATCAAAATTCGCTTACAAACAAATTTTGTTGTACGGTCCGGTTTTTTACAACAGTTATGGCCCAAATAAAGACATATTACATTTCAAAGAGAGTGAGAGCTGGAACTCACAACACAAGTTAAATCTTCCAGAGCTCAATCACCACTTTTTTATTATTTTCGCACTGTGCTATTTTACTGTAGTTATAAGATAATTAACTTTGTACTTAAGTGTTTGTTCAATGAGAAAATCAATAAACTTTATTATTATTATTATATAAATCTAAGGTAGGTCGGAACCTTCGGTGAGCGGGACTCAGACTCGCACTTAGCCGGCTTTGCACGGCTCGCACATACCATGGTGATGTGGCAGAAAGCACACAAAGCCTAAAAGATGAAGAAACTGCCAAACGTTCAACTTCTTAACCTTCTGTAGTTCCTTTACTTGGAGTGGGAGTACAGGAATCTTAAGAGTTAGTCATTCTAAGTGCCAGAAAACCCACTCATTTAATCTACATGAGTTACGAGATATGACGTTACTTCAGTCTCGACTATCACAGTTTGATGGCGTGGGATCGAATCTGTAAAATGAACTTGTACTTTCGGTGAAGGAAGATATCGTGAGGAACATCATTCTGTAGTAGAGTAGGTAGGTACTTTGAAGTATCCAGGAAATGTATCATTAAGGCTTGACTTATTTTAGTGAAACTTGATTCCAAATTGACTCACCGCCCTTTGATGACGTTGGAGAATGTCACAGCAAAATGAACCTAAAGTAAGTCTTTATGGATTCATCTGTATCATCAAACATTAATATTAATTTAATAAATGAACCCATGATGAACCCAAATACAAAGTTATAAGATATTTATTTCAGAGACATTCTAAAACCTCAATCGAGACATTGAACTGCTTGTCTGCCAGGAAAAACATAGTAAAGTCAAAGTAATGTTAGTTATCATGTTTGTAATTTGTGAAATCCTTTACAAAATTGAGTGAATGGAAACTCCAATGACTGTCTGGTTATCAGATATCAGCTATTAATATAATTACAAGTGTTTTTATTTATCGATGAATCAAGACGATTGATGTTCGTCTATCAATAAAATATGTTTTCATTATGGCGCCAGATATTAACATTTGTATGTGTGGCTATTTGTATCCCTGATGATATTCAAAAAACATTAGAATACGTAATTCCAAAAGGCAAAAAAAAAAACACGTTCTATTTGTTTATTTTTTCAACAACAACAAAAAATGGCAAATTTCGTAATTTGTGGGAGGGAGATTTGGAGTCTAAACTAAGCCTAGGCCGATGTCAACATGGAGCGAGACACGTTTGTGTGTATGTGTCGTGTATGCTTGTGTATGAGTTTGTGCAAGTGAGTATACATGCATACATTTAGAAACCGCCATCTAGTGTAGCTTCCACGTTGCTCCTTTATGAAGTATCACACATACCATCTACTACGTCTAGTGCCCTGGTAGTTCGACAAAACGCAACGTAACTGTGAGGTTTCCGTTCGGAACCCACACTGGAAAAAAGACAAAGTAGCTTATAACCATTTCACCATCATCATCATCCTATAATATCTATAATGTCCCTCTGCTGAGCACAGGCCTCCTTTCACAAATTAGGTTGAAAGGGAATAGGCAGATACTCCACCACGCGTGCCCACTGCGGATCTATGACGATAGGAACCTACTGTTGGAGTTTTTCAAGCCACCTAGTAGGTTTCCAACTAGCTTAACGACTATCACAATTAAGTGATAACCGGGACCAACGGCTTTACGTGCCTTCCGAACCACGGAAACGCTCGATTTGAAATACCACTAGGCGGTCACCCATCCAAGTACTGACCACGAACGGTGGTAGCTTAATTTTGCCAATCGACTAATCGCTACACCACGAACACTTCTAAAAACTATTTTTCTCCCCTCCAGGCGGAAAGCGTCAAATTTCGTCCCGCTGCGCTAAACGAAAATGCCGCTTTCCGCCTCCGTCGAGGAGACAAATAGTATACACACCTTGGGCAGGAAATAAATCAGCTTATAACTCTACATGCACTTACTCTACAAGCCCTAACTTCACAAACTCTACACACCGTAGTCAAAATATGTGGCTTGGCCGTTTCAATACTACAAGAACTATTGAATAACAAAAAAGTAATGAACAGTGAATACATTTTTCACCTTACTCCCATGTGACGGTAGCGAAACGGCCAAGCCACATATTTTGACTACGGTGTGTAGAGTATGTGAAGTTAGAGTAAGTGCATGTAGAGTTATAAGCTTGGCTCTACATGAGATCTGATAACTTTTTGATAGTACGAGCCATATGTCTTGGCGGCAACATTTTACATAAAAATGTTTTTGGTGGGATACTATATTACCCACCTATTTATTATTAGTGTCTAGGAATCGAAGTATTAACCGCCTGTTATGCACTGGTATCCTGGTAGATACCTCAACGCAGGCAACGTGACTTTTTCATGGCGCCCGCATGCGCTGTTGGAACTTGGGAGGGGCGGTGCACTTGTTGCACATCCTATGAGACTATGATGAGATTTAAATAAGTTGGCGTTTTTTTATACTACTTAGTAAATATAAGCACACGGCCCGCTTGATGGTAAGCGGCTACCGTAGCCTGTGGACGCTTGCAACACCAGGGCTATTACTTGCGCGTTGCCGACCCTACAGAAATCTCTTCACACCCTATTTGAAGAAGCTCATTCCACAATCTGAGCGTCCACGGAAGGAAGCTCCTTTGAGACCGCACAGTTCGACCCTACAACCGATTTGTTTATCACTTTGTTTTTTTTTTGTTTGTTTGAGTTGTCGACTTGAGACGTTACAATATTATGTATACTGCATACATATGTATAAGCTCTTTACCTTTGGGTTTAGAAGTCAAATATCAACTACCTACTATGCGCTAGTATCCTGGTAGATGCCTCAATGCAAGACCTCGTCAGGGTGCTCGCACGCGTGCAATGTGTGGGGAAAGAGGAATGATCGGTTGTGTGGGTTATGTTCGCCTGCACCAAGATTTGAAAAATATATTTCATACTCAGGACGTTTTTTCTGGATTTTGTTGTTTAGAACGGCAGATTTTGTATATTCCACTGAAATAACAACTACCTGCTACACACTAGTGTTCTGTTAGACATATTTGGGAGAGACAGCTCAACTATGCTGTGCAATTTTGATATAATTATCACTAGTAGGCGTAATATAAAATGGATTTTGAAAAATATTCTTAGCGGTTTCTTGTCTTCGACCCCTTGTCCAAAAACGTATTTATTTATTCTCCTGACTTGTATTTATGTAGTTTTACGTATTTTGTGCTAAGCCTGTGACAAACGAATAAATAGAGTCCCTACTAATAAATAATTTTTCATCCCTTCTATTCGAAAAGTGAGGCTTTGTTCCTCTATAAGTGGGAGCAAAATAGCTCTTTTCCGATAGGAACTTTTTAGCGGGCGGAATGAGATTTGAATTTGGAACATTATATCATTTATAGAAATCGAAAGCAAATTGTATGAATTACTGGCTGGTACTTAATGGCTGCAAGGAGCGGGGAATCGCGCCTACTAAAAAAAAGTACGCTAATTACGTCTCTGTTCTTGTAATCAGTACATTTTTTTTTTAGTTGTTTTTACTTATATTCACATGTCTTTTTTTTATTTAATTAACACTGTTCACACTCTTATTTATTTTCTCATTGAGAGGGGATGACAAGTAGAGTAATTAATTAACCTGCAATTAACAAAATACTGGAATAGTGTTTTGCTTCCACCCTTTTCACATAATAAATGTCTGCGCCACGGGGTCACGTTGCTTGCTCACAGGAAAGTACCAGGAGACTATGAACTGAATGCAAGTGCATTTGAAGCAGACACCTAGAATGGAGTGGGTTTCATACTAGAAGCCCAACCATAGATATACATCTAAATAGATGCCGCGAAATATGTGCAAAAATGGGGTCGAATGTTTTTCTTTTGAAACTGTTTCGCGCTGACAGGGAACTCGCATAAGGCTTCATGTCCACCAGAGATGTGTAACGAGAGATGTGTTTAGCTGACAAATAGGATAGCTTCATTTTCACGTTAAAAAGCTAATGCCAGCCTAACTAAATCAATCTTGTGACATCATGGTAGGTAGGTAAGTACATAAAAAGATACGCGCTTGGTTTTTATACGGATGGAGGGACTTGCGGTATCTATTTAGATTTATGTCTGTGAGACCAACCCTCTTCTTCACGCTTGCGTCGTGGCGTCATCGTTGAGCTCACGTGGCTTGCATAGGGGCAACTACCAGGATACTAGTATATAGCAGTTGGTACCTAGATGGTTAAATCAGTAGCTTTGACCTTTATAAGTGCCCTACTAGGGCCTAAATTGAATAAATGGCTTTGACTTTGACTTTGACATGTTATTGTGATGGTCATTATTGGATTGGGTTAAATATAGGCAGTTCCTTCTAGGCTCTGTGTGCTTACCACCCTCGGCCACATCATCACTTACCATGATGAGATTGCAGTCAAACACAGACCTATACACAGTAAAAATAAAATAAATATGCGTGTCGCTTACGCCCGAAATTAATATTCGATCTATCTTGGATTTTGAGATTGTTGACTTAACATTTCATACATACCTAAATAGTGTCAAAATATCAATCCTCAATTGCAAATCAAGGATTGATCGAATATTAATTTCGGGCGATAGCTGAGTTTCGCTGACCGCGAAATAATTTTTTCCAGACTTCTACATGTATTTGTCCAAATGTTTGTCTTGGTTGGGAATCAAATCCACAACCTGAAGCATGGCAGTCTGGGTATTTAAACTCCCCACCAATTGTCCCAAAACAAGTGACAACTTGGCAGAATATCCCTCTGAAATAAGTTCTAAAGGAAATGCTCTAAAATCGAGTAAACTAGCTATTATAACGTGATATTGACACTGAAACAGATACCTTCAATGTAAAATGGATGGTGGTCACAACCCATCCCCCTTCGCTCCCCATTTCCTCCCTTGCTGTGACGAGCTCGTCGCTTGCATTGGGGCAACTACCAGGAGTCTAGTACTAGATAGTAGGTACATACTTTTAGTCGTATTTGTGTCAGTAGGTTGACTTGTTGGCCGAGCGAGCGAAACGTCTCCGTTTCAGCTTGGACAAGAATGCTTTCGTATGTACCTATGTCCGAAGGATGTCCGACTGTTCTCCTCTCAAAGCACAGACTACGGAGGACATATTCTCGCTCACAAAAAACTGTGTCTATGGAGTCGGCCACCTCTCACGCATAACTTAGTTGGCTATTCCACGGGAAATTAGACTCATTCGAGTGACACAGTTTTTTGTTCGCGAGAATATATCCGAATTTTTTAATATCTGTGTCTCAAAGTAAACCGAACCGTAACGTTAGAATTCCATTAAAAATTGCTTGTCCCATCATCTTTGTAACCATGCTATCACAAAGTCCGGGTTGTTTCACCAATTATCAGTATCTACCTTTTATTTTCTCTCTTTCGTTCTTGTTTATGTCATGAAACATCGCTATCGTAGTATTTATATACTCTGAGCTATCATTAACAGTCGAGCCATACTCAAGACAAACATTGTTCATACAACACACAAATACTATGAAACTTATGTTGTAAATCAAATCCAGGTACCATCCACTCTTACTAGTTCCCTGGTACTTGCCCCTATCCAAGCCACGTGACCTCAACGTCGCAAGTGTGAAAATGGGGCAGACGCGGGTCTGGGGGTGAACATCACCCCAATTTCCATTGAAGGTGTCTGTTTCAGTGTCAATGTTACGTCCCCGAAGCGAACTGTATAAGTATACCTGTACCATTATTGTGTTCAAATTATTTGTATACCTTTCTATATGCCTTTCCATTATATAAAAAAAACCGGCCAAGTACGAATCGGACTCATACACGGAGGGTTCCGTACAATAACAATAATAATGTAACCTTCCTTACTGAAATTAATTGTGAAATTAATAGTAGGCGCGAAATTTAAATGAACCAAAAACCTTAATTTTCGATATTTTTAATTTTCGGAATTTTTCCTTTACTGTAAAACCTTGCTTTTAACCTAAATTGTCAATTCTAGGTCAAACCTATAGGGTACTCCCTATAGGTTTTGGGTTGAAAACCTATATGGTAGTTCCCGTTGACCTAGAATCATGAAAGGCAAAAAGCAAGATCTTACAGCACAAGTAAAGGAAAACCGAAAAATAAAAATATTGAAAATTAAGGTAAATTTTGGTTCTTTTAACTTTTCGCGAAAATCTAAATTTGCCCATACATTTTATCGTATTGACTCAGGACCTTGATTTTTATACACCTAATAGGGACTATAGACCTCAGTATCTGGTATAATCAACTTGCTAGGTCTACCCGTTCCTGAGAAAATCGGTGGTGACACACGGACAGACAGACAGACGGACAAGAAAGTGATCTTATAAGGGTTACTTTTTACTTTTTGAGGTTACTTCTCTTGACACAATTAGCTCTAAAATTCATGGTGTTGTGTTAATGCAGCGAGTAAGGTCGCCAGAGCTCTAGACGGAGGCGACGTGCTGGCTGGGAGTGTGGGGGGACCAGAGAAGACACTACATATTCAGGACATGCTCCCAATCTGGAGGCACGGAAGTGCCCCCGCCAAGACAGCCAAGCGAAGCGAAAGGGTACTACTGTAACGTAGTAAAAATGGGTTTTTTATTATTTAATTTTTATAATAACTTTCGATTATCATTCGATTTTTCAGTCGATGAATCGTTCTTTTTTAAATCAAGTTTAATGCTTTTACTTGATTAATTGTCTGTAGCCTCTTAATATTTATTGGGATTTAGCCAATTAATCAATGTTTCGTTAAATGAACATATCTTTAATTATTCCTCTTATTTTATTGAAATACAGGAATAAAATATTGATTTTCTATCGATTAATCGATATGTTTCTGAACGAAACCGATTCGTTTTCGAACGAAACTTTTAATGTTACAAGTTGATTTATTGTCTGTGACCTATAGAAAAGTTAGGGTTTCCAGCGAATAAAACGAATAATCGGTTTTGACAGAAATATTAATAACTACGCAATTTAGTTGACGTTTTTATTGTTTGTTTACAAACAATATGAATTAAAGTTTATAAACATTGTTCTTATCAATAAAACACTGTTTCGGTGCTTTTTGGTCTTTCAGACATCGTTTTTCTTTAATAAAACATTCAAGTTAATAAGGTTTTTGACCTCAGTGTCTCGTAGTTTTCGACAGATGTACGGATTACGTTTTTTACTGTAACCCTCTCTGAAATTCTTCAAGTTATAAAAAATGGCTAAGGAGCCTGTCTTTTTCGATCCTGACGACGTGCAGTGCGCACGTAAATTTTTCAATATGTGATCTTCTACTATTTTTTTTGAATTGTGCTGGAGGAGGGATCCACAATCGATCCATGACGCGTGGTGTGGAGTTGTTAGGAATTCATTCCATCTTCTTCATTTAAGCCTCCTTTATTTTCACAAAGGATGTGTTTGGTTGGGGTTCAAGATACCATCTATATGTTTGGTTGGGGTTCAAGATACCATCTATGTGTTTGGTTGGGGTTCAAGATCCCATCTATGTGGTCGGCTGGGGCTCACATCCCATCAAATGGTTCAGTTGGGACTTGATCTACTGTCAACGGATCATGTTGGTGCTACACATATCCTTTAATTAAAACTTTTACCTGATTTTTTCTTCGGTAAAGCAGCCGTCTCTGCTTTTGGCGCCCTTATACTTTATTTAAACTTATGTAATTGGTAATGCAATTCATCTCAGGTTACCCACATTCTCTGGCTGAGAAGCTGTGGCATTTATTTAAAATATCTGTTTGTATAAAATTAACTTAAAATGAATAACTGTTTATGTAGTTAAATAATAATATAGGAATTCTATGCCAGTAAAGGTTGTTTCATTTATCCATTTTTCTTATTAACGTACCGGCCTTAGGGTTAAAATCCGATACGTTACAGTGACGCCCGTACGTGGTGGCGAGTAACCTGAGATGATTGTCATGTTGTTTTAAATATGTCAAAAATTGTGTTTACTATAAGTATTTCATAAGTTTACTGCGGAACTGTGTTTATTGAGTATTACCTTAAGTTTCTTACAGATCTGTGTTTTACATTACAAATTATACTACCTGTGTCTTATGTATACATACTGTGTTATAATTTAAATATTTAACTAATGTTTTTTCTCTTAACTTGAGATGATTTGCAAAATAGTGCGGTGATTAAAATGAAATCTTTACATTTTAATATTTATCTTAAATATTATGCTACTTTTAACTAAATATCTGGTACACACTCATCATTTGCCACTATTACAGCTTTCTTTCTTAATATTCCCATTGGAACTTTTTGAATTAAAATTATTTTTTACTTTTTTCAAGTCGGGGAAATTTTCAACTTTTTCAACTTCTGCTTTTTGACTGTTTAGGAAATTATCCTGTAATAAGGGTTCACACCCATCGTTTTTGCATTTTCAGAATTAATTAACTTTGCTTAATTTTCAAATAATAATTAAAAATAAGTTTTTTTTCTGAAGATTTAATTTATTTTTCTTTGCTTTTGATACCTAGCGCCTTAAGCTAGCTGTATTAATGTGGTGCTTACTGCTTATGCTTATTGCGTATTGATGTGTGTATCAGGCTACTTATCTTGACAATTATTTAACCTTACTGCTATTTTACATTGCAGTTATTTATCATTACTGTTGCTTGACTTTTACTTAACTTTATCATTACTTAACTTATATTTTCTAAGATATTGCTTCCGGTTCAGTGACTATTTCACTTATTATAAAATGGAGGATCGTTCTTTAGCTTTCCAAGCTTTACATAAATATAAGCTTGCATATGAGGTTCGCATTAGGGACACTGCCTGCTGATGTCGTTGCATCGTTGTTTATACTTTTAAGAACTCTTAATTTAAATTTGAAAGTTCATCTTGAACTTATTTATTTTCTTATCTTAAATGTGTATCGATAGTTTGTAGCGCTTATAATTATAGGGTTAATTGTCCTTTTCTTTCGGTTGAAATAGTTGTTCTAGCGTTTCGTCGTTTCTTGGATTCGGGATCCAGTATTTTTTATTTTAGGTTCCGACTCGATGATGTTTTGCTGAAGGTGGGAGCCACACTTCACGGTTGTGATGATGATACTCACATCACCACCGCTAAGGACTCTCGCGCTTCTGTCGTGTATTCTTCCTTTCGGTTCGGTTCGATGTATAACCGACTCGGATGTGCAAGTAATGGTTGATATAGGCTTGGCATTTCTGATATTTAAAAGGAGGTGGCCAAGGTTCTTCATGGTTGTGATATTAATTATATCACACCGCTATTGACTCTCGTGTAGTCTGCTCGTGGAATCTTTTGGTTTGGTTTGATGTATAACCGACCCGATTTCTCAAGTAATGGTTGTTATGGGCTTGGCATATCCGATATTTAAAAGGAGGTGGCCAAGGTTAAAGGTTAAATATATAATAATTTTAGAAGGTTCTTATCATATAAACTATAGCCCGGACAAGTAGGTATATTTTTGGAATGTAGAACATTAGTCCTGGCAGTTGGTTATTTTTTGGATTGGATTACTGGAATGGATAGTTAAAGTTAAGATAGTTTTGGGGTTATATATTTTATTATTTAGTATGTTTATTTACTTATTGATATAATTATGTATGGTTTATAAAATACTCTATTTACTTGAAGGATGTTGAAATGTTGGATAAATTTTTACTTGGGTAGTGACCACTTTGGGTATTTAGTAAATATAGTGGGTTAGGAGCGGTTGGTAACTCCTATGTAAAATAAATAAGCCATTATACTAGAGGCGGTTGATAACCTCTTTAAAATATAAGCCTTTGTCCGGAGCGGTTAGTAACTCCTCTAAATAAGCCATTATACTAGAGGCGGTTGGTTACCTCTTTAAAATTAAGCCTTTTAACCATTGATCATTTAAAATTCTAAAATGGGTATTTTTGCTTCTTAATTCTTTTGTTTAATATGGTGAGGCGTAACCACAGTTAGATTATGTGTGTTATCGCTTATTGTCTATTAGTAAATCAAGAGTACATATTAAGTTGTTATTACATCCATTATTATATTTATTTATTATATTTCTATTAACTATTTATGTATAACTGGTTGGGATTTATATATTGCGTTTAGGGTTGCGTTTCTTTTTTAATTGGTATTAGTTAATGTTAGGTACATTTTTCCTGCATTACTATTAATTTTGTTAAGTTGTGGGTTATGATCTCCAACTTTTGGTTTTCTTTTGTTCGTGGGTTCGATTTGTTGATGGAGTTGTATTTTCTTTTTAAGTTCTTTACTATTGGTAGGATGTAGTATTGAGTGTTGGATTTGATAGGGTGGTTTGCATTTCATTAGTCTTGTGTTTACTGGTTTATGCTTTCTTATGTTTGTTGGTTTTTTGGTTACAACTTGATTGTCGTTGTATCCGGTTGGTAATTTTTATTTTAGAATTTAGTGTGAGTTAGAGTTTTCTTTCAGTTATCGATTTTTATTTTTCGAGCTGAGGTGTTTTCAAGCTGAGGGCAGCTTGAATTTTGCTTTCTTATATTTGTTGTTTTTTTTGGTTACAACTTGATTGTCGTTGTATCCGGTTGGTAATTTTTATTTTAGAATTTAGTGTGAGTTAGAGTTTTCTTTCAGTTATCGATTTTTATTTTTCGAGCTGAGGTGTTTTCAAGCTGAGGGCAGCTTGAATTTTGCTTTCTTATATTTGTTGTTTTTTTTTGGTTACAACTTGATTGTCGTTGTATCCGGTTGGTATTTTTTATTTTAGAATTTAGTGTGACTTGGAGTTATCTTTCAGTTATCGATATCGATAGATTTTTCGAGCTGAGGTGTTTTCAAGCTGAGGGCAGCTTGAATTTTGCTTCCATATACGCAAAATTCTTCTGACAGGGGGGGTCGTGTAACGTAGTAAAAATGGGTTTTTTATTATTTAATTTTTATAATAACTTTCGATTATCATTCGATTTTTCAGTCGATGAATCGTTCTTTTTTAAATCAAGTTTAATGCTTTTACTTGATTAATTGTCTGTAGCCTCTTAATATTTATTGGGATTTAGCCAATTAATCAATGTTTCGTTAAATGAACATATCTTTAATTATTCCTCTTATTTTATTGAAATACAGGAATAAAATATTGATTTTCTATCGATTAATCGATATGTTTCTGAACGAAACCGATTCGTTTTCGAACGAAACTTTTAATGTTACAAGTTGATTTATTGTCTGTGACCTATAGAAAAGTTAGGGTTTCCAGCGAATAAAACGAATAATCGGTTTTGACAGAAATATTAATAACTACGCAATTTAGTTGACGTTTTTATTGTTTGTTTACAAACAATATGAATTAAAGTTTATAAACATTGTTCTTATCAATAAAACACTGTTTCGGTGCTTTTTGGTCTTTCAGACATCGTTTTTCTTTAATAAAACATTCAAGTTAATAAGGTTTTTGACCTCAGTGTCTCGTAGTTTTCGACAGATGTACGGATTACGTTTTTTACTGTAACCCTCTCTGAAATTCTTCAAGTTATAAAAAATGGCTAAGGAGCCTGTCTTTTTCGATCCTGACGACGTGCAGTGCGCACGTAAATTTTTCAATATGTGATCTTCTACTATTTTTTTTGAATTGTGCTGGAGGAGGGATCCACAATCGATCCATGACGCGTGGTGTGGAGTTGTTAGGAATTCATTCCATCTTCTTCATTTAAGCCTCCTTTATTTTCACAAAGGATGTGTTTGGTTGGGGTTCAAGATACCATCTATATGTTTGGTTGGGGTTCAAGATACCATCTATATGTTTGGTTGGGGTTCAAGATACCATCTATGTGTTTGGTTGGGGTTCAAGATCCCATCTATGTGGTCGGCTGGGGCTCACATCCCATCAAATGGTTCAGTTGGGACTTGATCTACTGTCAACGGATCATGTTGGTGCTACACATATCCTTTAATTAAAACTTTTACCTGATTTTTTCTTCGGTAAAGCAGCCGTCTCTGCTTTTGGCGCCCTTATACTTTATTTAAACTTATGTAATTGGTAATGCAATTCATCTCAGGTTACCCACATTCTCTGGCTGAGAAGCTGTGGCATTTATTTAAAATATCTGTTTGTATAAAATTAACTTAAAATGAATAACTGTTTATGTAGTTAAATAATAATATAGGAATTCTATGCCAGTAAAGGTTGTTTCATTTATCCATTTTTCTTATTAACGTACCGGCCTTAGGGTTAAAATCCGATACGTTACACTACCTACCTTTTCTCGAAGCGCTTCGTCGATTTTTTGAACCCTCATAACTTGGGTTTGGATTACACCAGATAAACAAAATTCTCAGGATATGATGTCAATAGTGAAATTATTAAACATATTAAGTTTCAATAACATAGCTCTTATACTTTAGATTTTATTGATATCTAAAAAACCCCGATTTCGTCACTGACTCACTGATGATCATAAAAACTCATCGGGTACTTCCTGAAGTCCTAGAAAGCTGAAATTTGGTATGTAAACTTGTATTAGTACACAAACAACAAATAAATTATAAAACTTGGTAATTAAAAAAAAAATTATAAGCAACTTACAAAAAGAAGTGAAATCCCACTAAAATCATTTTTATGTAAAATGCTGCCAAGACACCGCTCGCACTGTCAAAAAGTTATCAGATCTCATGTAGAGCCAAGCTTATAACTCTACATGCACTTACTCTATAAGCCCTAACTTCACAAACTCTACACCTTAGTCAAAATATGTGGCTTGGCCGTTTCGCTACCGTCACATGGGAGTAAAAATGTATTCACTGTTACTTTTTTGTTATACAATAGTTCTTGTAGTAGTGAAACGGCCAAGCCACATATTTTGACTACGGTGTGTAGAGTGTGTGAAGTTAGGGCTTGTAGAGTAAGTGCGTGTAGAGTTATAAGCTTGGCTCTACATGAGATCTGATAACTTTTTGACAGTGCAAGCCATATGTCTTGGCAACATTTTACATAAAAATGTTTTTGGTGGGATAATATTATCTACAGATTCATATGCTTTCAGTTACTAGTCTCCTGGTAGTTTGTCTGAGTAAGCATTGAAACCAGAATTGTTTCGAACTGTGCGGGCTTAACGGAGCTTCCTTCCGCGGACGCTCAGACTGTGGAATGAGCTCCATGGTTTTCCCAATGGAGTACAGCATGGGGTTCTTCAAAAAGGGTGTGAAGAGATTTCTGCAGGGTCAGCAACGCGCGAGTGATACCCCTGGTGTTGCAAGCGTCCATAGGCTATCTACGGTGACCGCTTACCATCAGGCGGGCGTTCAATAACTTCGGTGAAAAGAAGCTTAACTGTACAAAGTTGTGATACTTCTGCCTGCTTCTTAGGTATTAGATACTTACGGTGTAGAGCCATTTGCCTAAATTAAATAAATGCTTTTTGAATTTGAATTTGAATATGACCGTGAGGATATTTCATACTACTTACTACTTGCCATTTCTTTAGTCTAGACGCTAGATACAACAATGGTCTAGACTTGCTCAAATCCATAATATCAACCAACCACCTGCTATGCACTATTGCCCTGGTAGTTTCCCAGCGTATGCAACGTGTCTCCAGTTCATCGCATCAATGAGGAGAAGGGGGCTGGTACAACCATAATATACACATTATACCTACATAGTAGAGTCGTAGTTTGAGTCGGTATATAAACTTTAGATAAACTATTGCTCTGATAGCCTAAAAGGTATAAAAATTATAGTCAGTGTCTCTCGGGATGATGTAAGGATTGTAACGATACCCATACGATACCACATGAAAATCTGTTCAGAAAGTTATGGTGGAATAAAAAATCTTGCATACATACATGAACTCTGACAACATTACAATCCTTTTTTGAACAGTCGTGTAAAAATTAACAGCCGGGGGCTCTACCGCGTAACGTTGGTGGTAATCGTAACGAACACCATTAATAAATTTCATCCAATCAGGGCCCGCGAATGGTCATCGTCGCGTCATATCGCGTGCGCGTCATTGGATGAAATAATTAATGGTGTTCGTTACGATTACCACCAAAGATACGCAATAGCCCGGCAGATATCGCTTATCTGGCCATTGAAAATCGTCCCTAAGTAGAGTAGCAGCGATCTTGGTCGTTATTGCGTAAATGCCTATGTACTGACTTCAAAGAACGAAGTTTTTTTTTAAGAAACCAAAGCATCTTTGATGAATAAATAAAATGTAAATAAAAAAATAAAAATCCGCATCTTAATTTTCCACTATAGTACCTACCATCACTATTTTATTTCGTATCAATCTACCAACTGCTATGCACTAGTATCCTGGTATTTCACCCGGTGCAAGCAACGTGACCTCCACCGCAAACACATTAGGGGTATGGAGGAGAATGGGGCTGGGTGTTAAACTATCCCCATACTCAAAATATTTGGTAGTGTGGAGTATATTTCAGTTATTGCGTACGTATTTCAAACACATTTTCAACGTGTTTCTTTAAAGTTTGAAACTTTAGTACATCATCATCATCATCAGCCTATAATGTCCCACTGCTGAGCACAGGCCTCCTTTCACAATTTCGGGTGAAAGGGAATGGGCAGATACTCCACCACGCATACCCACTGCGGATTGGTAGAGTAGGCTCAACTAGTGGTCAAAATGTTGGAGTTCCAGCCGCCTAGTAGGCCTCCAACTAGCTTAACGACTATCACAATTAAGTGAAAACCGGGACCAACGGTTTTACGTGCCTTCCGAAGCACGGTTGGAATACCACTAGGTGGTCACCCATCCGAGTAAGAGAATACAAGATTAATAACGAATTAATTAACAACATTATACAATGGTCATGTTGTATTTAAATAATCTCCATTTTACATCTATAATCATCATGTCGGATTACTAGGGGTGTCGGATTGGACAGGGGCCGGATTACCGCGGGCCTAATGTATTGTCTTTTTTTCTTTATTTAAATTACCTATGTAGTATCAGTAAAAGAAGTTTATTTTATTTATGCATAAAATCTACCAATGCTATGCTCTAGTGTCCTGGTAGGTCCCCCAATGGATGCAACGTGACCGCTCCGCTACAAATGCGTCAATAGACGAGAGGGTGGGGGTAGGTTATTGGTATTCACCTACATAATGAAATGTCTCTAGCACACAACACAAGCGAAACAAAACACATGGCTAAATTCCTTTTTATGAGTGGAGCTTTGTATGTTTCAGTTATGAAAGAAAACCTATTAGTGCTATGAAAATAATTTAATAATTTTACACAAATAAAATCTATTTTACTTTGTTACCTTTTAGTTTCTTTTTCATTGAATATTATGCTTGCTTGAACATATTATGTTTATAATATTCTTGTCAACAATTCGTGACAAACACACAAAAGGGAAGAACACAAAATAAGAAATAGTACTAACGTAGCAGTATTTTCTATGTATGGGATCAATGGACAGTAATGTGGACAATCAGGTATTTGATGAAACAAAAGACACGATGCTATACTTTCTACAGAGCAATGCCCGAAGATCACTCTAAGCGTGATTGGCACTGGAGAGAGAACCTTCACTAGAAAACCACCATTCCCTTATTTACACAACCATTTCAGTCTTGATGCGGCGAGCTTGCATTGGGGCAACTACCAGGAGTCAAGTACCAGATAGTAGGTAAATATTTACTCGGATTTAGGACAGTAGGTTAAATTAATGCATTTCTTTACATTTGCCTTGCATTTGACCTAATCTCTCAATGGTAACTAATGCTGAGCTAATGCTTCTAATGAAGCACTGAGCACAAGCAAAATTAAGGACAATGAGGTTACAATGTATTCCTACCTTTCCTTATTTTTAACCGACTTCAAAAAAAGGAGGAGGTTATCAATTTGGTTGTATTTTTAAAATGTTTTTTTTGGTTGTTACCTCATAACTCCGTCATTTATTAACCAATCATCAGATTAGGATTTGATTACTTCTTAGTGTACTTTGAAGTCGGTATAAGTTTTTTGTAAAACAGTCCAATTATGATTGCAGCTCATCTACCTTCTTCAATGTACTACCATCCTGGCCCAAGTCTGCTATTACAATTGTGTTCCAATGAACTTTCAGTGGTGTCAAAATTGTGACATTTTACAGTTTTGGTAGTCTGCTAACAAAATCGCGTCAGAATGGCGGCATAATGACGGCATAATGGTCCCACAATTGCCTACCGATGATTTTCCACTGAAACTTCAATCTTTGTCAGTTTTGACAGGTTTTATACATATTTTTTTTCTACTGATTTTTCGGTAAAAATTTGGTAATCTGCTATTTCCGTAAATATCAGTGGTTTCATTATTGCACGATAGATCCGCCATCCAATAATCTTTTGACAGATCACTTGAAAATATTTTTATCATTATGAGACGATTGTGCGGCCATTGCATTTTTGACATTTGGGGCATTTAGTAGTAGTTGAACATTGAAATAAATATGAGTTCTATACTGAGATGGCGAAGTGATGGCATATCTTTCGCGATGAAGGTATGAATATAATAAATTCATAATTTGTATGTTTCTAATACAATGAGTTCTTTAAGGGCCTTGTTCTTTTTGTTTACAGCTTTATGGTGTACAATTAAGAATTATCTAATATATTGTTACTATACATACATATCGCTTGTTATGCCAATAATATTTCTATTGTAGATTCTGATTGCTATGGCATTTTATGCTACTGGGTCATACCAGACATTAGTTGGGCAGAGCAATTTCCTTACTGTCTCACAGAAATCTGTGTCAAGAGCTGAGATAAGTTACTGAGACACTCAATATCCCAACCATTTAAAAACTTTTTACTCTTTTCATTTTTTTTATTTTTTACTCGTCTTACTTGGTTTTGATGAAGGTGGGTTCACCTTCATCAAAACCAAGTAAGACGAGTCAATTGTATGAAATTACCTACTAGCGAATAACAACAGTCAGTTCCACAATTGTAGGGTTTCATCAACAAGGAACCCGACGTTTCGCCATGTACACCCCTCTGTCTGTCCGCGTCATTTGCCTTACGATCCCCAAGATTCGGGATGTATAACCGCATGGTTGGTCAGGCAATGGGAAGGCAGGTGGGAATTGGTCTGTCCTCGGCTTAGCTCAGAAACTTAGTACTAGAAAGCTGTAATGTGGCATGAATATACATATTTATCACGCCGACAAAGTATAAAAATTAAATCTTGTCAAAAATTATAGAGTACCTCCCTAATCCGTATGCCCCACGCCGCGTCCCGCACCAATTCCTAACTTGATAAGCGTGCGATCTTTTTGTTATTTTTAAAGAAGTATCTCAAAAACTATGCATCCAAATTATATGATGTAAAATATTATCAACTAAAGAATTTTTAAAAGAATCTTTTTTGTTATCCAAAGCCTAAATAATGAATGTTCAGATCCCTAACTTGAGGAATTATGGATTGCTTATACAAACCCTATTTCACCCCTTTCAAGATTATTTTTTGAGACAAAAGATCATAGCCTAAGTCCTTCCCCGGGTTATATCATAACCCGGGTACTACATACCTATGTTCAGCCGTTTAGTCGAGAAAAAGTAACAAACAAACAAACAGAGTTGCTTTCGCATTGATAATATTAAGTTTGGATAACTTAGATTTAATATTTATCGTGTATCTGTAAATAATTTCAACTGTCATGGTGGTATCTACGTAATTATGAGTTCAAACTATTTAAATAATTATTTGAATAAATACTTACGGAAATGAGTTGTTTTTTTTATGGCAACTCTACTACTATCTATCACAACACTGGACTTTTTGGCGGGAACTTGCAAAGTGACGTAGCAGTTTCATTTTTATTTTCATAAATTCGTGTATTTTGAGTTTTATTGCATATTATTGGTGGTATTTTATCCAATAAAGATCAATCTATGTGCACCAATGAAGTGAAATGAAATGAATATGTGTATCGTGACTTTACAAGTTGTCTCAAAAAGTCCGTGACAAGTTTTAGTACAATTACTACCATTTTACTAAAACATGACTTGATGGTGACTGATCATGCGGACTATGTGAAAGTGAATGTGCGGACTATATTTGAAGTGATATAATTAATAAAATGTATGCGACTGAAGGACTTAGTATCCATGGTCAAGAAAAAAATTAACAAAAAAAAAAAAACTATCACAACACTAAGCGCCCCTGTACACGATGCCGCCGCCGCGCCGGCACCGCGCCGCCGCCGCACCTTAGCCGCGCCGCCGCCGCTTGATTAAAGCATTCAATACAGTTGTCAGTAATACATTGCTAGCTACGGAGATGAAACGTGTTGCACGTTCGTTGGCGGCTGGCAATGGAATAACTCAATTAAATAATGGCGGACAACGTCGCGGTAGCGGCGCGGCGGCGGCATCGTGTACAGGAGCGCTAATAAGAGACCATTATGAGACCATTATGCGACCATTATGAAATATTAGACTGCGCACATCGGCTCAATGATAATTGAATTGCAATTGAATCGTGTCGGAATGACATTTTAGCAGACTTGGCCCCCGTAGTTGGTTCACTGCAAACAGCGTGACGGTGCCTTTCCAGCCTCCCTAGACAAAGTACATTTCGTAGCGTTTGCGCGAATAGAAACGTTATAAAATGTATGAGATTGACATTTGGTTACGCTAGGATCTAACGCGTAGACAGAGAAATCTAACGTTTCCTTATGTCAATCTCATACATTTAGTAGCGTTTCTATTCGCGCAAATGCAACGAAAAATACTCTGTCTAGGGGTGGAAGTGTGAAAGAAGGCGATAATCATATTTATTATTTACTAGCTGTTCGTGCCTTGTCCAAAAAGTTACTAACACAACAAAAAACAAGAATAACATTCACATTTTTTTAAGCAACCTTTTTTTTATCTAATAGTCGACCAACGACTCTAGAACTAGAGTCCTTTTCAAGAAGAATCAAACGAGCCCAAACTATGGGGTTGCGTCGTTTTATTACAGAGTTCCCATGGCCACTTTCCGGCTCCATAATCAGATCAGCTCCACGTCAATCATAATTTTGCATTGTTTTCCAATTTACATACATTATGTATGCAAAATTTCAGCTATGTTTCCTTCCTGACTCATACAATCTAGGGACTTTCAAGGCCAGAGTGAATAGGTTCCTTCTGGGTAAGCGTAGTGTTCCATCTTAGGCTTCGTCATCGTCTCTTATAGACAGGTCAGTGGCCAAACGCAAGACCATTTAATAAAAAAAAATAAGATTTTTATTTATATAGACTTACAAAAATATACAAAATACAATGCTGATCGGCAAGGTACTCAGAATAATTTATTCCAATAGTTATTTACAGACCCAGACTCTACTACAGCAGCGTAGCTTGCCCTAGACGGGCCCAGTATTAAAATCTGTTGGGGGGCCCTTCTACCCGACTGCGGCGAAGCCCAAATGGTGTGTAAAGATTTTTACGATTTTTTGCTTACACACGTTCGGGGCCCCTGTAATCCGGGGGCCCGGTATCTTTGATGCGGCTGATATAGCGGTAGTTACGCCCCTGCTCTATTATCAATGTCAATAGATGCTTTTTAGCAAAGAGAGCTTAGAATTTTTCTTCCGGGCTGAGCGGGACGCGGTTCGAAGGAACCGAAAGGAGTGACGTATTTTGGAAGAACTCCAGCAGTGGCCTGAAAAAGCCAACTGTATCACACTATGATGATGAGTTAGGACAGTAGGATGTATGAAAGTTGCAAAAGATTAGTATACTATTTTATATTTTGAAATATCGGCTTTCTAGTTGTTCTGAAAAAATGGAGGTCATCAAGCCTCTATCGTGTACTAGTGTCCTGGTAGTTGCTTCAATGCAGCCAACGTGACAACGTCAGGGTGAGTGCAGAAAGTTCTTCCTGGACTAAAAACAAAACGGTAAAATCACTCTACAGGAATAAGGACCAAAATGCGGACGGAATCTTATAACCGTTGGGCCATCAACCTTAAAATATTAGCATGTTTTGGCTGGATTCGGATGATGAGAAACTCAAATAGGTTCACCATGTTCCGAAACGGTACAAAGGGCCACAAGGTTTATTTAAATCCAAGCCAAGTTACTAGTTTGTGCAAGATGTATGAAAAGCATTCTGGGTACACTAACCTAGGCTCCCTTCCCCCACCTACGATAACAGTGTGTGCAACCACCCTGATAGTGTCACGTTGCTTGCATTTAGCTAACTACCAGGATACAAGTATGTAGCAGGAGGTTGGTATTTTTTTTGTGAAGATCTACTATATTTCAATATATTTTACCTAGTTTAGAAAATAGTTTATAACATCAACAGGCAGGTTTCAAACTCAATGTCTAGTAGCTCTTACCTAGCCAGTAGATATTGTGCTCGCGGTAGTAGAGTCAGATTGTCAGAGTAAAACTGTAACGATGCGACCTCTCCGATTTCAATTATTGCTTCTGATCACAAACATTATATCCAAATTTACATATTATTCAATTTTCAAATGTCCAAATTTTCAAAATTTCAAATATCCAAATTTTAGAATATTCTTATTTTAAAATTTTTTGAATGAAGAATGTCCATCAGACATTCATTCAACTAGGTCATTATTGAGAACCAACTCATTACAAGTGAACCTGTTGTAAAGTGAAATAAAAATCAATGTTGATATATTTATTATAAAAGTTTAAATGTCCTAGTCATGGACTTAGTTACTTAATGTGATATTTTTTACCAGTGCACTTATAATATAAAGATTTAACATACCCAGGTTCCTTGGCTTCCTATCAACACATCCCTGTGTCCCAAATGTTGTCTCTCAATAATAATATCTATACAAGTGTTTTATATTTTCTATCAGTCATTATTTTAATTTTCTTCAACTGCATTATCTACTACTTTGAATGCTTCGGTCGTAGGCTGATCGTAGAGCTGATAGCCATCCAAAGCCTACGTCGTGACATAACAGTTTCCCCTCCGGGTACACCGAATGTAATTTTTGAAGTTTGCACATGCTATTCTATACAATTAAAATTGTGTTTACGATATTTTTGTAGCGTTCGATAACGTCAATTGACATTCGAGATTCTTAACGCTACGGTGCAACCTACCCCCTATCCCTCACTCCCATCGTATGCAACCACCCTGACCAAGTCACGTTGCCTGCATTGAGCCAGCTACCAGGATACTAGAACACGGCAGATGGTCTATGATATCTTATTATTTTCAGTGTGTGCAAATAAAATAAGCACACCCCAACGTATGCAACCACTCAGACTAAGTCACGTTGCCTGAATTGAGCCAGCTACCAGGCTGGTAGTAATAGCAGACCTTTTTTACATAAGACCGAACTGACTTTACTTTAACTTTCCGGATAGTTATCAACCGTTCGTTAACCATCTTGTAACAAGGTGATAGTCGTGGTAGAAGGTTCGAATCTTAGAATGAGAAACCAATGCAAGGTAGTAGAGGGTATTTTATAGTGCTCGCCTGACAACCATCATGTTACAAATTTAGGTATCGCTAAGCACCGCCTGGTGCGTATTTACCTAAGATCCAGCTCCTTCTAGGCTTGGTTTGATGTGTTTACCACCTTAGGCCACGTCATCACTTACTATGGTGAGCTTGGTTTAATACAGACGCAAATTCATGTTAGTATCAATACTAGTGCCCATGTTGATGGTGTTGATACATCACTCTGACTGGCGCATTTGTATGTCACGTTGCTTGCATTGGGTGAACTACCAGGATACTAGCACAGGATAGTTGGTACATTAAGATTATATTTATTTAAACAGGATCACAAAGCAGGAGTCACGTTGTTGCTTTAAGAGAAATACCAGGACGTTAGTTAATGTAAAGAGACAGTTGATTGATTGATATTTTGAGAAGATAAAAACAGAGTTCGCGAAAGTCGCCCAAGCGTCCTTGCATAGAGTACCTAAGTATTATAGATTACTGTAAGGGCCAGCCCCTCTAAAAAAGAAGCTAAAGCAATATTGCTAACGCAATTCATATTTTCGAATTTACGGCAGATCTTATGCAATTCATCAATTCCGAATCTTTTATTGAATTGAATTGTATATAATGAGTGACTAGTATACCAAAAAATATTGAAATTACGTAGGATCTGACGAGAATTCGAAAAAATGAATTGCGTTAGCAATATTGCTTTAGCTTCCTTTTTAGGGGGGCTGGTCACACCGAGACGCAACGATGAATGTCGATTTTATAAATATAATCATTGCAATCACAAAATCATCAGCCATCGACGGGGAGTCCATCCACACACATTGAAACCAGAGTTGTTTCGAACTGTGCGAGCTAAAAGGAGTTTGCTTCCGCGGACGTTCGGACTGTGGAATGAGCTCCTCGCCGTGGTTTTCCC
The DNA here is from genome assembly GCA_951394255.1 of Polyploca ridens. Taxonomy (NCBI): domain Eukaryota; kingdom Metazoa; phylum Arthropoda; class Insecta; order Lepidoptera; family Drepanidae; genus Polyploca; species Polyploca ridens. The sequence continues at coordinate 1,773,858 of OX596255.1, forward strand.
AATGGAGTACAGCATGGGGTTCTGTAAAAAGGGTGTGAAGCGGTTTCTTCAGGGTCGGCAACGCGCGAGTGATACCCCTGGTGTTGCAAGCGTCCTTAGGCTACGGTAACTGCTTACCATCGTTTGCCACCTTAGTGGGATAAAAAAAAAACATGCATAACTGATGGTATCGCAGATACTACGAGCAGGAAAACAATGCACGTAATATTTCAGGTAGAGAGCTAAGATAACTGTGTCAAGATGCAAAACAAACAAAAATTTACTAACTTCAAAACAGTGATATTAATAAAATTGTAATCCACTCAGATTACGATTTTTTATTTTTAAAGTTGTTTTTTATTTTTGGACCACCTCGAGATTCATCCAAGTCGGATATATTCGTTTTTGAAAAATCGCGTGGTGAATCGCATGAAACAATATTGATGAGAAATAATGTGACTTATGCAGGAATGGATACTTACCTACATACATTTTATAAAAGTTTGACTTTTAAAAAAATCTGTTTTTTTTTTATATTTAATGGGTTTACGCTTGACCGCAATCCCGCCTGATGGTAAGCAAAGATGTAGTCTAGGGTGGACCGCGCGTACCCATAAGATGCCTGTTCACTCTGGCCTTGAATATACCCATGTTATAAGTGTCTGGAAACACGTTGTCCGGATTAAGAATCTACTCCTTCTTTGAACCCTGTTAAATAAGTCAAGGTAAAGACGTACCTAGTACCTACTAGGTAGAGAGAAATAGCGTTGGTAAAGTCTATTTTCATTTGAAGTTAAATAGTTAAAAGTTCACGAGCGATCACAGTTTTTTGTTCAAAATAGTTATAGTTAAAATTGATTATAGTTTTCAACTATTCTGTAATTTTTTGATATTGATTTAAAATACATATTTTTAGCTTAGGGACATCGAACTTACTCGTATCACACACAAAAATCAATAGTCAGCCCTCTTCATTCCACTATCAGGGGTAAAATGAGCTTACTATCTACTATTGAAGGGGATGGGGTAGTTTTAGCCCACACAAACAGAGCAGCATAGTTGAATGTCCGTCTCTTTCCCGCGCGTAGTGGGAAAATCAATAAGCTCCTCTAGATATCTGCGTTCCTGGTAGATAAGAGTAAAATGGCGGATCCGTCAACCCCACTCGCATCTGGCTGGGGTCCAAAATGTTGTCCACAGACCCTCTTCTCACCCCAAATAGCTCTCATTTTACTAACATTTACCAAAAGGGATGTTTTCAAGTTATGCCGTGGATTTTCGTTGCCACAAAGGAATTAATTCTTTTCTTTTCAAATACCTTTCGGAAAGAAGTATTTTTACTTCGGGAAAAACCCTTGAGATCTTTTCAAATACATTTTCCCGACATCTCGAATACTAGGGGTGCATAAATCTAGAGACGTAGTAGAATTTCAAGAATGCAACAAAGAGCATATAAAATATGTCACAGAATTTTCCCTTCTTATCAACTATGTATAGTGGTTCTACGATATAAAGTCAGTATTAATTTTATTTTTACTTATTTAATATTATGCACGCAATGTTGATTGTAATATGCAATATTATCACATAATAATACAATACGCATATTCACCAGTAAATGTAGACATTGACCATACGGTAAAAACAGCAGAAATGAAAAACTGAAAGAATTAGATTGTTCACAAAGGAACAACACATGGTTGAAAGCTACAAAGCCCACACGAGATATTTTGGCGCTCGATCGAATTGAGAGCCCTAATTAATTAGTATATATTTACAAACAAAAAGTAGTATATGTATTCTGGTTTCCATAATACAAGCTCTGCTTAGTTTGAGATCAGATAACCGTGTGTGAGGAATGTCCAGGATATTTATTTAATTGTTCGAGTGTGAGATTGGGAGCTTATTTGAGGTAAACGCTGCTTTTCATTTCAAGTATGAGGAAGGTAACAAAATCTACTAGTCTACTTCTAGACTACCAGATATCATAAATACGCAATCTGGAGCGATGCCGTGCATATAGGCACTCAGATCTAACAGACATGTTTATGTACAGAAATTATTGTCTCGAGCGCCCACATCAACCGGCCCGACACTAATTTATTTCAGTGTAATTTTAGGAAACTTTGGACCAATTAGGCAATTTTAGTGATTATCAGCAATTACCACTATATTGGATATTCTCAGAAAAATCTAAACAGAATGTGAATTCGAAATCGCCATATCAAAGTAAATTCGCATCTGTGACGCAGAGGGTGGGGTCAGAATTTGTGTGCCGAAAAATCAATATTTCAACGCATGCGTAAAGCGCAAGTTTTGCGCTTATTGCAAGTTGATATAGGCGTAGATCAACTCCTGGTATTTGTGCGAGCCTGGTACCGCCGCCCACAATTCTGAAATTTTCCTGCCCTCCAACAGGTTTCCCGGATACGATACCTTTGACTTCCGGTATTTAGGGCGGCTCGGAAAACCTGCTGCATCTTGCAGGTTGCAACGGAGTTTCATGAAAATTTCGATTTTCCAAGAAGCGATTTTCTAGGCAAACATGTCATTTTGAGGTTACGTTACTACGCATCTGTTCTGCGCAGAAGAATAAGATTCCAAGTTCTTAGAGGTGTGACAATTTATTGGCCCCACTTCTGCAAATCACGGTTTATATACATTGTGAAGAATTTTGTTTTTAGAACTGGGTTGCGTTCATAAAAAAGTCAATGTCTTTATTTTGAAGATGATTTATTAATTAAATATATGATAAAATTAATAAGGTCTTGTACTTCGATTTGTACGCCATCTATTGATGAAAGCGAGAAGCCTGAGAGAAGACATCACATCTCGACCGACAATTTTATTGTTGAATTTTCAATTACAACCAGGAAATCACAATGGGCAAGTAAAAATATGTTCTCTCCTTGACAAATACTTACATATTTTATACTAGCTGTCCCCCGCGGTTTCACCCGTGTTTGGGATAAAATTTGCCTATAACCTTCTTCATACCTAGGCTATCTGCGTGCCAAGTATCATCGCGAACGGTTCAGCGATTTTAGCGTGAAAGCGTAACAAACAAATAAACAAACAAACTCACATTCGCATTATAATATTAAGTTAAGTAGGATTTGACATTCAAGTAAAAAAAATAAAAAGTACTTTGAATAACGAGTATTCGAAATCAGACTATCTTCTTCTCTGCAGTTCTAATAAATAATTGGCTTAATCCGGTTCCAGAGATCCGGTCCGAGCCAGTTCATACCGGTTCGTGGGTTTCATTTTCAGTAGGTTCAACGGCGATTTTCTTTGCTGTCTTGTTATTCTTCTTGTTGGGCAATGTAAGACAAAAGAGGGAATTCACTGGAAATAAAAGTAACATTAAAAGGATTATCGTTAAAGTCAAGCGACAGCAGTAAAATAAACCAAATTAATAACATTAAGAACTTTTGGAGCTAAATGACATCCTTAAGCCAAAAGACCCTGTAAGTTTAAAAAGTTTGGTACCTAATGATGAAGATATAGCACAAATTAAACTTACTTATAAGAATGCCGCCGAACATATAGAAACCAGCTCCACAGTTAACCTCCAAGAACACTCCAATCAAGTTGGAGCCCATCATTGATCCGAGACGACCCATCATCATTGCCAGACAGATGGCCATGGCTCTGTGGAATAGAGTTTATAACAAAGTTAATGAGGAAAAACGACAATCCAGAGATGGGGATTTATTAGGATATTATTATGGCTCCAATAAACTGTTTTACAAAAAACTTAAACCGACTTCAAAGTATACTAAGAAGTAATTAAATTCTAATCTGATGACAATGGGACCAAACGGGAAGTGTACCCGTTCAAATAAAAAAAGAATTTTCCAAATCGGTTAATAAATGATGGAGTTATCAGGTAACAAACTATTATAATATCATTGTAACAAACATAAAAAAAAATACAACCGAATAGAAAAACTCCTCCTTTTTTGAAGTCGGTTAAAAAGTTGATATTAATTATGAACCATTATTATTTCTAGCAGTAAAGACAAGATTATAAGTGTATTAATTGTAAGTTTTTATATGTTAGGCTATTATGATCGATTCATAATCGAATTAATCGTCGAAACATTGCTCACTTGCTCAGATAAAATTTCTTACCTGTATTTAGTTGGAAACAGTTCAACAGAAACTGCATTCATCAATCCAATACACGCTCCAGACATCTGGAATATTGCAAACAGGATGACAGCCAATTGCTGGCTCTGGGCCAGATGTGCTCCGATGCCACATACTCCTGTGACGCTCAACACCACAACTAGGATGGGCTTCTTGCCCACGAAGTCTACGAGAAAGCCCACGATGAGGTACATGGAGCAGAACACCAGGCCGATGTAGATTGAACGCTCAAAAGTTGAGGTGCTCATAGTGTCGTCACATAGAATCTGAAAGAATATGCCGAATTATCAGCAGTTATTGTGAAGAATTTTGACTTGGACGTAAAGACAACTGCTATAATGGTTAGTCAGTGGGTAATAAATAGCTCTAAATAGGTTTCAGGATCTTTTGGATTTGGGATACTTAATAAATTGTCTGAGCTATGAAAGGAGACATGAATTAGATCTATGAAAAAATTAAATTCCCTGTTATAATATTTACTGTTGTGTGCTCTTTACTTTCTCAGCTCACCTACACACAGTTTCCTCAAAAAATATAAATTGAGGGGCAAAACCTTTTATGACCTGTATGACCTCAACATTTACAAAATAATTATGTTTCCTTACCTCAGTACCATTAGCAGCAGCAGCTTTACTCGCATCAAGTACATCACAGATACTGGTCTCCCCACCATCGTGATTGGCAAGCGAGTTCAGAATCGTCGGGAACCATACGTAGAAACCGTTAGTTCTGCAAATAATTATCATTCTTTAAATAAACTTCGTCAGCTTCTCTTATAAAAGGATATTTTTAATTAGGAGATGATTAGATTTTCGAAACAGTTGTATATGCCATTATTGCATCGCTGTTTCTTGTGTTACTATTATACGTGATTTACTAAAAGGAGATTTTTTTACCATGGATCCGTTTAAATTTATCTTTGAATAAAATAAACAGTATTTTTTATGGATAAGTGGACTAAATGGTGATGGTGAAACAGACACATCTTAAGAACTTACGTAGCAAAGATCCCAAACTGCACGAAGCAAGTCAGACAGGTCCAGGGTAATAGTGGAAGTTTAAACAGAGGAAGAGTTTGCTCCTTCATCGATGCCAGCACTGCCGCGACTCCTGTACTCTCTGATACCTTGGTAGTTTGATTCTCATTGATTAGGGATTTTACCTGTAACATTGATTGTTGTTAATTTATTAATTTATTTAAAGGAAAGTAAGTTATATGTTCGTTTATTACGTTCTTTTGTCACCAATGATTAATATAACGATATCTTTTCTGTGTTTTATTCTGTAAGCCTTAGTCCATTGCTGAAACTAGTAGTTTGTGCCTATATCTCATAGGTTCTAATCTAGTTCTCTATAATTTGCATCAGCATCCATCGATTCCCTGCCATTTCTGTCCAGAATTTCTTAATTGGTAAACGTTCTTGTATGATCATCTATTTTATTTTATCTAGTCTCGTCTCCAATTCAATACTCAGATCTGAATACTTACCGGAAAGCTATCTTCAGGCATTCTTGTATTAACAGAATAGATTTTCTTAACAACATCCAACGAAGCATCAATCTGTCCAGTCGAGTATAGGAACTTGGGACTTTCAGGGGCAAATATCATAACCAATGATACCAGGGTGAAGGGAATAACACAAGCCACTATCAGCAAGCGCCACGGGCGGTATGTGATATCCAGGAATTCTATTGGGTAACTGAAGTCTAGGGGAAGAATCAGCCAGGAGAAGCCTGTAAGTTAAATGATTTAGTTTTAGTTGAGGTTGTGGTTGGCCTATGATGGTATGATCTAGGGAGCGATGAGGAAGCTAGGAAAAGAGGCTATCTCTACCTGGAAGGTCTCTCTATCAAATCGTCAAAGGAATATAGTTTGTATATCCAATTATTCCGGATCATTTTTCAAAATACCTTGTTAACTATAATTGTCTTCAGCATCAGCGTATATACGTCTTTAAGTAAATTGAAGGTCAATTGGATATTTTAGATGGCGATCCAAGGTTTAATAATATACTTACACGGTAAGACGACAGTACCAATTCCAATAAAGGAGGATCCGAAGGCGACCATCTTATCTCTATGTCTCATGTTGTTGAACTCTCCCAAGTATGAGTATACTATAGATGATGGTCCCGACAAACTAGAACAACAGCATTTATTCAGGATTATTCTCTTGCATATTGAGGAACAATTTATAACGAAAGCTTGATTGCTCATTGCTCTAAAGTACTGTTGCCAGATGAGGCTGTGGAATGAGCTCCCGCTGTGGTTTTCCCAAGGGGTACTTCAAAAAGGGTGTGAAGCGTGTTGTTGCAAGCGCCCATAGGCTACGGTACAGACCGTATGCTTTTTTGCTTTCTTTGTGGTAGACAAAAGAAAGGTGGAATATCATTTAATCACCTATACCGAAATAATTACCAACAAGAATGGCGAATATGAACATTCAAAAATATCTAATGATCTTTATTAGTTTTTGATTTGTTTTTTTTATTCCACTAAGTGGCAAACAAGCATACGGCCCGCCTGATGGTAAGCGGTTACCGTATATAGCCTATGGACGCTTTCAACACCAGGGGTATCACTCGCGCATTGCCGACCCTGCAGAAATCTCTTCACACCCTTTTTGAAGAACCCCATGCTGTACTCCATTGGGAAAACCATGGCGGGGAGCCCATTCCACAGTCCGAGTGTCCGCGGAAGAAAACTCCTTTGAGCCCGCACAGTCCGAAACAATTCTGGTTTCAATGTGTGAGGATGGACTCCCTGTCCATGGCGAGAGTTGGGATGGTGGAAGGTAGCCGTGGGCATCAAGTCGAACAATTTCTTAGAACACTCCGTTGTACAAGCGGTAGAACACACATAAGGAGGCAAAGTCTCTTCTCAGACTGAGGGAGATTGTTGGAGAGCTTTATTTTATTGTAATAAGTATGTCAAAGTAAAAAAGTGGTTACAATTATGTAAAACTTACAATACAGCAGACAGGAACTGCAGTACAGCAAACGAGATGATTTCAGGCGCGAAGCTGGACATGACGCCGAATACGACGGAGATCATCATTGAGTACATCATCACTGGTCTCCGGCCGCGGGTGTCTGCCAGCCAGCCCCACACGTATGACGTCAGGATGATTGCTGTTATTGAAATTAGGTTTTGATACGAGGTTATTTAGGTTGTTATTTGTTTGTACGTAATGTTGAGGTATGGAAGACGTAACGGATCCACAGTACAGGGATGTCGCGGATGATACAAGTCAAAGAACATTTTTTATAATGACCTATACCTATTTATATACTCTGAGCCTATACATTCATCCCTCAAGAGGAAGTTTACAAATTTATTAGGACCTTATATATATGTACCTATAGATATAGATTACCTTCCGTCATGTAGGTACCTACAATTTCATAACAACATGACCTCTGCATCCGATATTATCCGATTACTAAAGACCTATACATTCATCCCTCAAAAGGAAGATAACTAATTTATTAGGACCTTATATAATATCCTGGGACATTCCTCACACACGGTCATCTGATCCAAAACAAAGTAGAGCTTGTACTTTGGAAACCAGATAACTGATATAATACATATACTACTTTTTGTTTGTAAATACATACTCAAATTCACAAAAATGGGTTTCTTTGAGAGTCGAGTATGACGTAACGCAATGAAAATACGTAACACAAAAAATACTGTGGACAGAAGAGGGTTTTGAGAAAAATGTTAACCGAATAGAATATTAAAATGTGCTTTAATATTCCCAATAAAAAAATCGTAAGTTACGTCTAAAAAAATCTTTCGCGTTGAAGTTCTCCGTATTTTCAGCGATGATAACAATTATATTTTTAAGAATATATAAGATATTGAATTATATTAGAATGTTAACCGGACACTTATTCAATTTAATGTGTATATTCTGTATAATCTAAAGAAAACCCATAAATAACAGTCCATTTCATAGAGTCGACACATTTATGATTTACCATTTTCAACCCTATTCCAGTGAAAAACGAGTGCTGTCAAAATCGTAGTCAGTCCGCGCCTTCTCAGGACATACAGACATGTTCATGCACACAAATGCATGTCCTATGCGGGAATCGAACCCACGACCTGCGGCGCGAAACTGACCCGTCATATAATAAGTATGAATAAAGCCGTGTTCATAATTATTTTTATGTTTTTGAGAAAAGTGGACGGGACTAATTGAGCGATACTGAACCTGAATTATGATTTCTAGAATGTATGTCTGTTTGTCCATTACTCAAAATCTACTGGACGGATTTCTATGATGGGTGAACAGGTAGATTATGACTGGTCTGCATAAAGACTTTTTATCCGATGACGACAGTGCAAAAAATGGGGTTCTGATTTTTCGATTGTTTTCATATAATCTACAATACTGAGTGGAGTGAAGTAGTAGTTAATGTTTCAAGTTTTTTTTTTTTTTTTTTTTTTTACTGTGTATAAGCCTGTGTTTGACCACAATCTCACCATGGTAAGTGATGATGTGGCCGATGGTGGTAAGCACACAAAGCCTAGAAGGAACTGGCTCTCAAGTGCAGCTGTCGGAACACACCGGTAGATGCTTGGCGACAGATTTTCAACTTGAGGGTGGTAGCCAGCCAGATGGGTACTATTCAAAGTACCCTACCACCGTGCTATGGTTTCCTCACGATGTTTTCCTTCACCGAAAGCTCAAGCTCATTGTAGGATTCGAACCCGGGACCTTCGTCTCGGTATCCGACGTCACTACCACTGAGCTATCATCGCACTTTCAACACGTTCTTCTCTATTTAATAAAGAGCAATTTCAATGACAACTTTCCATACATAGATCGGCCCATCCACAACTATTTCTCATGACTCGCACTAGATCTGCATCCATAAAAGCTCCACATTGATTATTGCATATGCGGATGCGAATTCTTCCAATAGTATAAGGCGGTTGACACACTGCCACGAACCACGCAGCGTAGCGCGTGAATGCGTGTTTTAACGTTGCTTGTAAGTATCTCCGTTTGTAGAGAAAACACGCACAGAAAATGCATCCACGCGCGTTCTTTTTCGTTCCTTGACACGCAACATGCGTGATGTGTAGCAGTGTGTTAACCGCCTAAGTATAATAAATAACTATACGTAGTAAGTAGTCAAACGGTGAAACGGTCCATACTATTATTAGGTATTTTATTTTTCGTACTACTTGCTCAAAAAGTGACATTCTATGCCACAAAAAGCGAACATAACAATAGTCATTTTTAATCTGTTAAAAACAGGGAAAGAAAATTGTACTGAATTTCATTCATCCTCTAGGGTGAGAATGTGATTTAAATTTGGAATACTTACCGAAATGTATACTGAACTACATATGTGTTTACACCATTGAGTTTGTATATAAAGCATTATACATCTTTTTGAAAAAGGAATACGCAAATCAACTCATCAACAATAAATGTACCGAACAAAAATGTAACTCTCTCTGTCAATAATTGGACCAATGTTTCGAATGGTAACTTTTACTTTTAATTGTCATAATTTTTAATAAATGCTTAACTCATATTATTATTGTGTTAATTTTTTCGCAAATGGTACGAAAAGTAGAGTATTTTCCTCGGTGATAAAGCTGTCTTAGTCATAGGTGAACTTAAATCCCTCGCTACACTCAGGACTCGTCTTAAATCCCTCGCTTCGCTCGGGAGTAAACCTCGAGTCCTTCGTTACGCTCGCGATTTTAAATCGTCACCCGCGACAGAAGAGACTGCTTTATCCCCTTGGTTAATAATCTACTAATTCATTTTTTATAAGATTCTTTTTACCCGAAAATGGAATAGCTGCCAACCATCCCCTCTGCTGCAGGGTCAGATTCAGGTCACATTGCGCTGCCGGCAAGACGTACCCGAGTGCCAGGCATTGCATGATCATCCCCAACAGGACTGTACCACTCATCAGCATATGCAGGATGTTGTAGACTCCAAAACCTGAAAGGATAAAGGAAATGATCAAATATATTTTATTAGGTATATTTCTGAATTAAAAGTTTAATCATGTACCGGCTAAACCGGGGTAAAGTTTGCTTCTTTTTGCAAGATATGAGAAAAAACCACCCCTAAAATCTGTCGCCCTAGGCTCAAGCCTATTCAATTTCATATTTATATCGCACCTACAATTTGTACCGACTAGGTTATCTTTAGGATTACTGTATATTTACCCCCTTATTCATAATCGCTTTTTAACTAAATCCATACTAAATCAGTGTAATAGTGTGCCCCGTCTCACTCTTTCGATCACCAAATGTCATCTGTCAGATAGACTTCGGAATTTTAGCTAATCAACGTTTGATAACTTTATTATGTGTAAGGGGGTCTTTCGAGTTTAAGACCAAAATACGGAACCCTAAAAAGGGGATCGCGGTCAAACTGCTGGGTGGAAAACTAGTTTATAATAATCTAGTACATTAATGTCGGTCATAAGGTCCAGCTAGTGGACTTATGATAATGGTATTACTCATTGTTGCTACTGTATCAGCAGCTGCAAAGTGCACACCGAAATTAGGTATTGTTTGTAAACATGTGTATATTGGATGTGCATTTGTCCTGATAATGAGGATATTTTCAGGAGACTATCTATCGTAAACTGGTGTGTTCCGACGGCTGCACGAGAACTTTGCCTTTGGGGATTTGACATGGCAACACATTGACCATTGACACATTGATAATGCTTTGCTGTCAATTTCAAATTTCAATTTCTGCGGCCAGTGCGGAAAATTCAAAATTCAAAAAATATGCATCGATTGGACCCAATTATACTTTTGTGCCTTTTGCGGTCGAGATCATGGGACCGTGGGGGTCCGAAGCTCGCCGTTTTGCTCGCACCTTGTCATCAAAATTAATCGAGACCTCAGGAGACCACCGGGCGGGGAGCTTTTTCCGCTAACGCGTCAGCTTGGCTATCCAGAGAGGAAACACTGCCAGCCTTCTGGGAACCTTGCCGTTAGTCGGAAGCAGCGGCAGGCTTGAGGAAATTTTAGATTGTATTTTGTACATATTTGTTGTAAATAAAGATATATTTCACTGCCAATTTCTATATTCCGATCTATCTTTATTTGCGACTGCGATATTTAACACTGATTATATGAGCATTTGTTAAAAACCCACAATCGCAAAAAAAAATAGATTGAACATTGAAATTGGCTTAGACGACTGTGGGACATAAAAAGAGATTATTGGAAAAAAAAATGTCTCTGGGCATTGATACTTAGCACGTCGGAAGATCTTCTCTTTAAATGGAGTAGTCAGTCAGCTACCCGGCTTCATAAACCCACAGACATAAATCTATATAGACAATGCAAGTCCCTCCATCCGTATGAAAACCGATCGTAGCGCCACTTTTTTTCTACCAGCCATAATATCACAAGCTCTTTAGTTAGGCAGACATTAGACCTATACGTGAAAATGATGCGATCCTATTTGTCAACTAAACACATCCCTCGCTACACATCTCTGGTGGACATGCAGCCTTATGCGAGTTCCCTGTCCGCGCGTAACAGTCAAGAGAAGAGCATTTTGGCACAATTTTACATACACTCGCGTCATCTATTTAGATTTATATCTGTGGTATCAACAAGCCCGTTAAAGGCAATGGATCGTAACCACCTACTCCATTATAAATAAATATCCTGGGACATTCCTCACACGCGGTCATCTGTTCCCAAACTAAGCAGAGCTTGTACTATGGAAACCAGATAACTGACACAAATGCATGTCCTGGAATCTTAACCAACTGGGCCGTGATGTACTACAATGTATTCTGAAGACCAAGTCTCGACACACGTGTTAACTGTTGATAAAACTCGACCTGATGACTCTATTTATTAACAAAGATACGCAATAAATATTCCATAGCCGTACAGATCTAATGCAATCGCAAATAATATATCTGTCATAATATTGAGTTTGCAGTTTACATTGATTTGAACTTAGACATCAATTGACATTAATTGATAAACTGAATTAAGGACGTTATAGTACCAAGTCTTATTGCGATTTAACTTAAAGTCAAAGTCAAAGCCATTTATTCAATTAAATTAAGGCCAGTAAGGTACTTATAAGAAAGAAAGAAAAAGATTAAATTGAACGTGGAAGGTCAAAGGTCAAAGCTACTGAAGTTACGATCAGTTTGGAAGACGACCTTCAACTGAGAAGGACAGGCAAGAATGTTGCCTGTCCTTCGGTGAATTGTAAAAAAAAACTGAAAACACATAAATGAGACTGGATCTGCATAACATTGGTAGGTATACAAATATCCAATCCTTCTAATATCAGGCAATTTAAAGTACCCAGAACTGAAGTCAGGAATTGTCAATCACGGTTTTATAATACTTCATCATCATCATCAGCCTATAATGTCCCACTGCGGAGCACAGGCCTCCTTTCACAAACCCACTGCGGATCGGTGGATGAGGTTAGTGGTCAACCTACTGTTGAAGTTTTCAAGCTGTCGAGTAGGCAGCGAATCGCTGTCAAAAAAAAAACTTGCGCGCCATTTTTGTTGACGTTCTCATTGACAAAAAAAATACAAATTTTTTCCTCACAAGTGTATTGAAAAACGTCGTATGACACGCGTGTGCATTGATTGATTGATCATTACACTCTCGGCTTCCTTATCGCCGCCTCGTCTGTAATTACCAACTCTGCACACATGTATCATAATGTACTAATAATACTTATATAACTATAATTATCATCGTCATGGCATCATCACGTTAATTGTAATAATGATGATCAAACATGATGTAATGTATCACAACCATGCGCTATCTTTTAATACACTACTGGGGCTTCCCAATTCTAATGATATATTGTATACGCTACTTAGTTCGCAAATATTATCTGTGTTTTATGGTTAATAATGGTTTTTCATTTATTTATTTAAGTGTTATCATTTGCGGGGGCTCTCACGTGTCAGTTTTTATGAGTTATAAGATAAAGTGCTACCTTTTTAGGGTTTCAAGATATCTCGAGGAGGATGAGATGAGTTATAAGATTTTGGCATACTTTTCGGTCAACAATTAGTTTTTTTTTTCTTTTCACATAGTGGCGGGAAATTTGGGGACACTCAACAAACTACTTACTACTTATATTAGTAAGCGTTTACACACATTAGGAGTACACATCACAACAGAATTAGGAAACGTGGATTCTTAAATTCCGGGTAAAAACTAATGATGAAAATAAGTCAAGGCTTTCTTCTAAGATAGAGAGTCTTCTGTAGACACATAATCATAATATATTTTCATACAAACGTTAAATTTATTCCACGACCCGGGCAACGATCCGTAAGCGTATTATGCTAAATTGGGAGATGAGATTATCATCTATACAAGTATGTATACATACTCATGTCTACTTCCTAACCTAAGGCAGTTGTCCCACCGCCGACGAGTAAACAAGTAACTATCGGCTATTTTATGCTTAGGTATATCTTTTTTATTGTTAACTATTTGGAAAAAAAGCCAAACATAGTCAGATTGTCCAAAAAATATATAAAAAATGTAACCTTGCTGAGTTTCTTGCCGGATTCTTCTCATTTGAAGGCCGAGTTCCGAACCGGTGGTAACTTCAGTAAATGTGACCTTCATAAGTACCCTTCTGGGGCCTAAATTGAATAAATGGCGTTGACTTTCACTTTGATTTTCTCGTTCATGAAACATACAATAGATATAACATTCCGTGTAAACAAAAGAGATGCATATATTAATAGTTGATCGCTGACTGTTCATACGCCGACAAGAGCTATCAAAGAATTCTCGTTCAGCGATGCTCGCTTGGCAGTCAGAATTCACGCCGAGAGACCAACTAGCAGTCATTTTCTGCTGCCGCGAGCGAGTGGCGCGAGTAATCGCCCGTCGCACTCGCACACTCGGTTACAGCACAGCGATAAAATTATCGGAAATATACACTCGCTTCCCGCTGCTCGCCAACTTTAATAGTTTTACTCGTTACTCGTTCATCGTCGGTGGTCGGACAAGTACCTAAAGATGAGGACTATCTTGTGAAATTCCACTCTGATATACCACACTTACTTATTCTTTTGACTAAAGAAGGTAAACTATGTGGGAGTAGAACTTGCTTACGGCGTCTGTTTCCTGACTCATAAAATCTAGGGTCTTTCAAGGCCAGGGTGAATAGGTTTCTTCTGGGTAAGGGTGCTCCATGTTAGGCATCGTCGTTGTCCTTTCTGGGCGAGTCAGAGGCCAAACGCAAACCCAAAAACTGGTACAGAACCGCAAAGAACGGAGCCCATACCCAGCAGAGTTTAAGAGAGGTAGAGCATAGCATTTATTCGCTCAAAGAGCAGCTCGACTGGGGAAGTACCTCCACCTTACAGAATACCGCAGCCAAATAACTTTATGTTGTGTAAAGTTGTATTCCTGCGCGTGAATAAGGTCGCCAGAGCTCATAGGGGAGGGGGGAAAGGTCGGTAAAGCGTGAGCGATGCCTCGTGTGTTACAAGTGTCCATATGGCTACTGTAACCGCTTACCATCAGGCGGGCCGTACGCTTGTTTACTGAACTAGTCGTATAAAAAAAAAGTTTGAATTGGGTTGATATGATGATGAACTATCAAGCAACTTAAGACTCTACTACAAGATCATGCAGTTGAAATTATAATACAAACTTACCAGCTAGTAACATGGCGTCGTCGAGCGTAGCTGCCGTTACTTTCTCATATCTCCCGCCGTTCATCTCCATTTCTCCCTTTGCCTTCATCTTGAACACCTACAATTATGAACACTATTAATTGGCACTGAATTACTTACTCTACCTCTATCGGTATTGAGACACATCGAAGAAACGCTTTGATACAAATAAGTTGGATGTTTGTAGTTTGCTATATTCTATTATGAAATTGAATTTGTTTATTTGTTTGTTACGCCTTCACGCCTCAACTACTCAACGGATCATCATGAAATTTGGCATGCAGATAGCCTATGGTATGGAGAAAGACATAGGCTACTTTTTATCCCGGGAAAGCGGGTGAAGCCGCGGGGGACAGCTAGTCTGTTTATAATGTCAGATTAATAGCTTTTTACTAAATGCATATGAAAGTATATACGGTACTTATACCAAAAAACCAATTTTTATCCGTCTGTTTGTTGCGACTAATCTCCGAAAGGGCACAACCGATTTTGTCGGGCCTTAAACTGGCATATAGCTAATGTTATTAGGAGTAACTTAGGCTTCTTTTATTTTAGAATAAGGATTAGGGTTCCGCGCAAAAATATTAAAACCGTACGCGGATAAAGCCAGTAACACTTTTAATTACCATTCAACTCAGCCGAAGTGAATTGTTTAAATCAAGGACGGCATATTGTGTAGAAAAAGTACCATCTATCTATTTTCTATTGAAGATGCACGAAAAAGTGCAGAAAAAGTGAAAGAAAGAAAGAAAAAAGCTTTATTCCAGACAAAACACAAAATATAACAAACAAATAAAAACAACTACACAATAATGTAATGTTGCGTGATGCCAGGAATAGGTCTCGACTCAGCATTGTGCTAAGGTTAGTAGAAAACTAACCCTCGCGCTGGTTTTCAGTCGAGGCCTACGTCCATGACATCACGAACATACAATATGAGCATATAAGTGCACAATGTAAAGTTGAAATTTTGCAAACAGGTTAGTGATACGTTATAACGTAGTAGGCACTAACTAAAGAAGGGTTTTTCATAATTCGACCCCTAACGGGGTAAAATCGGGGTTCGTTTGAATTGTAGTTGAATCAATAGAAAAGTTGATGGTATAATTTACTGACCTCAGTAGTGTGCGGTTAGCTTCAAATGTATATCAAAGCGCTTCGTTAAACACAGTGCTCCCAGTCAATGCAAACAGCATAGTGATTTATCATTGAGTCATTGTACTAGTTCTTTATTGACAGTGTCACGACGTAGGCTTTGGATGGCTATCAGCTCTACTATCAACCTACGACCGTACCATTCAAAGTTAGTAGATAATGCAGTTGAAGAAAATGAAAATAATTACTGTCTTCCATAAAGTTTATTGTGTAAAAATAAAGAACTGTAAGCGCCTTTGCACACTATAAGAAAATTTCTTGTGTCTATATCAGACCCAAGACAAAAAATGTATGGGCGTGTCTGATCCGACATTTCTTGTAATATACACGGTCTCATATAACCACCAGGGCGACTGAATGTCTTATAAGACATGTTTGATAAGACACAAGACATTTTTCTTATAGTGTGCAAAGGCGCTTAGCCCCTTTGCACATTATAAGAAAAATTTATTATGTCTTTATCAGACACAGGACATAACATGTATGGGCGCGTCTGATCCGACATTTCTTGTAATATACACGGTCTCATATAACAACCAGTTCGACTGAATGTCTTATAAGACATGTCTGATAAGACACAAGAAATCTTATAATGTGCAAACGCGCTAACAATGATATAAAACACTTGTAAGAATTAATTCTAAAAGTTTAGATATTAATACTGAGACAACATTTGGGACACAGGGAAGTGGTGAAACTAAGGAACTTACCCCAGCTGGGTTCTAGTATGTTAAATCTTTATAAGTGCACTGATAGTATCACATTGCAATACACTGGTAACTTTTATTTCTTTTTATTCAATAAATACCTATTTGATTGTTTTATTTACACAAGTTGTGTCTCAGTACTGATCGAATTGAATGAATGTCATAATGGCCATTTTTCATATGAGAATGAGGCATGTTACTAGGTATGCAAAATAGCTTGAAAGTTAGTCACACTAGAGAAATTATGTATACAAATACACTAGTTTATGTATCATTAAAAAAAAACAAGTAGTTATGATTTTACAGACATTTGAAATATCGAGGCCCTTACGTGACCCTTTAAACAGTATATAAATAACGTTTAATGAGTAAGGGGTTTAGTGAGTGTATTCTTAATTAAGATCAGTACAAAAAAACAACCTTTATCAAATCATGAAGGATTAAATAGATGCCCATTAATTTATCGACGAATAGTGATTCCGTTGCCGCTGAAAAGCGAGGAGTAAGTAAGAATGCAAATGCTTACCATCCTGTGTGTCTATTTGAATTTGCTTTTTTTTTTTCATTATCTAAAAACTAATTTTATAGCTGCAACACAAGTAGGTACTTACCAAACCTTTTAAGTCTATACCTATTTACATAACAGGTGGAGATTTCGAGATGGCATATTTTTGAAACCTATGTTGGGTTATGCCCGGTTTCAATAAACAAAAACGAATCGTTTTGCTTACCAATGGTAGGTTTTTACGCTATTGGTCGGCAGCTGCCGCCATGTTAGCGCGCGCCGTGCGGAGGGGCGTCACTTGCGAGTGAGACGGAACTAACAGCTGCAGTGTATTATGAAGCTGATAGTAGTGATCTAAGGTTGATCGTAAGTTTTATGCATTCTTTCGTTAATCTTCGGGGCTATACTTTCTTTTCTGTGCGAACGAAGATCCACGACGCGCCATATCAGTTGGGTAATACTCAGCGTTGCCAGACGTCCCAATTTTGGCGGGACGTCCCGATTTTTAGACAAAAATGAAATGTCCCGCGCGGGACAGGCTCTGTCCCGCTTTTCGAAGTTTACTCGACGGTGAAATCATCGTTGGATGTAGAAGTGGGAAATTATAAGGACACCACTGCACCGAAATGGCACCCGCTTTTCCGTGACGCGTCTTAAACACAGTGGTGTTAAATGTCACTGTGACGTACAAAATTAAACTTCTAAGGCCCGGTTTCAATAATTTACGGACCGGTATCGGTTAAGATTTATTAAAATTAAGACTCTTATATCTTTACTAATAATGAAGCAAAGACCTCAAAGCTTTGCATAGCAGACCTCCCATATGGAAGTAGCTATCACAGGTAAAATTTGCTTATTAAATGATCTATATGCCCAGTTTGGCAATAAAAACCCTACCATTGGTAAGCAAAACGATTCGTTTTTGTTTATTGAAACCGGGCATAAGTCAACGCAATCAAAAGATACGGCCGTTTATGCCGCATATTTTCACGCTTGCAAGGGAATCAAAACCTATAGGGTACTTCCCGTTGACCTAGAACCATAAAATTTGGCGAGATGCAATTCCATGTTCAAGTAAAGGAAGAAATCCAAAAAGGGATTTGTAGTTACAACGCAAAAAAAGTTTTTTTTTGCCATTAGGATATTACAACAAAATCAAGGTGACATATCTTCGAGAGTCGATTACCGTAATGAATGACCTATTTACATACCTGCAAGTTTCTACGGAATCCTCGCTGCGCGAGTCCGACTCGCACGTGGCCGGATTATTTTAGTATGTCCCGTTTTCGGCGATCAAATCCCGCTTTTTTTTCTAAAGAGGTTGCAAAATCCCGCTTTGCCCGAAAAAAAATCTGGCAACGCTGGTAATACTGTACCGGGCGGTTGATCCAGCGTCGCGCGCTCATTAAAAAATTCCATATCTCGGAAACTAATTGTCGTATCGAAATAATTCTTTCACTTCTTTCACATGTATTTTTTATTTCCAACAGAAAATGCGATGAGCTAAAATTCCAAATTAGTGAACATTCTTCATTCAAATATTTGAAAATTAGAATTCGGAAATTTGATCATTTGAAAATTTGAACATTTAAAAATTAGAATGTTAATTTGGATATAATGTTTGTGACCAGAAGCAATCTCGTCGCATCGTTACAACAGGTCATCGAGTAATTATGAATTTGTTTATTCTTATTTCCTTGCAATTTTTTATATTGCTTGTTTGTATTATAAATGCGAATGTGAGTTTGTTTATTACGCTTTCACGCCTGTACTACTCAACCGATCACGATGAAATTTGTCATGCAGATAGCCTATGGTATGGAAAATGACATAGGCTACTTTAATCCCGGGAATGCGGATAAAACCGCGTGGGACAGCTAGTCAATTATTATAAATTAAAAATACTCAGTTAAAGTGTATTCCGAGCTGGTGGTAGAGTCAACTATAATCTTCATAAGTGCCTCATCAGGGCCTGAACCTGAACTGAATAAAATACTTTGATTTTGTTTATAAATTCTCGCCGTTACCATAATCTTTTTAACCGACTTCAAAAAGGAGGAAGTTATCAATTCAGATGGTTGTATGTTCTTTTTTTTATGTATGTTCGGGCATAACTCCGTCATATATAAACGGATTTGCAAATATCTTTTTTGTTCGAAAGGGATTTATTTCGAAATGGTCCCAAATAAATTTCATATAGATGAAACTAAAACTTTTTAACAAAAAAATAAACCGCCTTCAAAGAAAACTAAAAAGTATGAAATAACTGTTATCTGACACTGTTTTGAAGTCAGCGAAATATTTTCTATAAAACACGTCATGCGATTTCGTTTAAAAAGTTAATTTATTTGTTCGTGCACTTTGTAGAAGAATACCTATGCTCATGATGCATTGTGTCATTGAGTCGCGCGACTCGCGCGGGGTGCAAAAGTGCCTGTCCAGAAGGGGCGATTTCGCCGCAATGTGTTGGCTCCCAGAAACTCGCCGTACGTGCGTAATGCATTCGCGCGGGTGATCGCCGCGATTTCGCCCCTTCTGGACAGGCACTTACTTAGCTCCGGATGACAGACATTCCTACATTCCAACACAATCCAACACGAGCTTAAATTCCTTCTTTCCTAATAACAGCTGACTAGAAAAAGTTCCGCGCGTAACAAGGCATTCACACGTGTATTCTCAAGTAATATATAACCTAATTGGCGGAGTTCATAGAGTAGGTACATTTTACTAACTTAACTTTATACTTATATTCTAGGACCCCTATTAGGGTGTGGCAAAAACTTTAGTCAACTTATGATGCTTATTTTTTAGGCATTTTTATTATAAAACAATTAAACGTGTGTATACCAGCCAGGATACAATTAAAACGGATAGGTACTTATGCTATTTTCTACACGATAATTTTAAAACAGCTAAATTTTCTTAGAGTTCACTTTCAACACCTTATATTTAAAATAAATAAATATATAATTAAGATCTATTCGATAAATAATTATCAATAATCGTGTAATAATAATTGGACTGTTTTACAAAAAACTTAAACCGACTTCAAAGTACACTAAGAAGTAATCAAATCCTGATCTGATGACAATGGGACCAAACGGGAAGTGTACCCTTTCAAATAAAAAAAGAATTTTCCAAATCGGTTAATAAACGACGGAGTTAGTTATGAGGTAACAAACATAAAAAAAAAAAAAATACATTCGTATTGAGAACTTTTTTTGAACTCGGTTAAAAAGGCAATACAAATGTCATTAAAAATAAGACAATCTATAGGATATAATAACTCTATTATATCCTGATGATAACATCAAATTACTAATAATAGGTTTATTTTCAGAAATAATAAGGTAATAGTGACGTGGAATGTCGTGACAATGGTCGCAGCTATTATCTATGGCCCTGGGTACAAATCTTACAACGAAAGAAAAAATGAAAGAATCTATAACACGAGATTGATAAAAACAAGCATACAAGTGAGTGCCAGTAATTTAATTAATTCGACACCAATTAAAAAACTAAAATATTAATCAAATTTAAAATAAGAATGATATTTCAATAATTCGAATTGCGTATGACAATAGAATGGTGATTTGTCATTCTAGCACAGACTTGGTTCGTGGTTACCGTCATGAAACCTGAGCGCGATCAAGAATTCCACGCAACTCACTTGGCTAGGTGCTAACTGCGATAATTATAATATTACAACTACTTATCGGTAAATGATCAACATATATGGTAAGATAGTTTGTATATTTTAAACGATGGTTTTTTTTAAATTAAATAATAATTTTACGTAAATGATGGTTCTGCTACAAAGAAAACAATTGTAAATTAAAGCCTGCTGTATGTTAAAGCAAATTCAATTTAGGCCCTAATAAAAAATATCACTGATTCTCCAAAACCTTGTAACATACGAATGAAATTAGTTAATTTGGGAATGGCGAAAAGGGAATATCAATTAAATTAAAAGGAAATCCTTCAACGTGAAAATTAAGTAAGCATTTGTTTATTCACTCTATGGCTAGTAGTTATTTTTCTTTGAATCACATTTTTTAATAAAAAAAAATTGCTTTATGGTCTACTTACTTTTATAAATCGAACTTCACCGAACAAAATCCGTTGTAAGAAGGATGTGCTGTCACGGAACCTGCGCTTACTACAGCACTGAACAAACTAGTACTGATTAATTTGGAGAGCAAACAGTGATTATATCTGTAATATCAAGACATCAGTCTGTTTACAGAGATAAGAAGTCGCGGGAGATCGCAGGGCTGAATTTGTGAACTCTGAGGTCGGTTGCTAAATAATCAAATTGTGAGTTTATCTAAGTTCAAGTATGAAAAAATTGTGTTCCCGATAAACGAAATAAAAATTATCATATTTACTTATTAGAAACATCTGTTATTAAAATAATTATTTATGATTTTTGCTTGGGATTTCATAGTCCTCGAAAATGCTGTCTAAAAAGGCCTTTTTTTATACACAGCTGATTCTATGCTGTCCTCTTTGGATTTGTAAATTAAATATGAGGACTAAAAATATAGAAAAAAAAAATATTCTGTGAATTCGGATGTTTAAATTATAGTTAAAATGATTTCTAAAAATATAGAAAATAATTAATCATTTTTTTATTTTTTAATAAATCCAACGCTATTCAGCATTCAGTATTTATAAATAAGCCTCGGAAACTGAAGCGAGATGAGTCGGTAACTAACTACAAATCAATCATTGAGTAACGAGGGATCAGTCAGTGGGTCGTGTAGGGTACTTTGGTCATTCTATGAATAGCTGACGGTTAATTATTGGGACATCGGTTTTCGGTGCGAGAGTCCGGCGCGTGATTTGACTTTGCGATAGGGGTGACATTTTTAGATTAGTTGTTCTAAAGGTAGAGACTGATACGCGTCGCGAAGATTTATATCGGCATGATTATTCACGTCGCGGGTTACAAAATGGTTGCTTGCGTTGTGTGTTGTGTGGTCAACGAGAGTGTAGTAAGCTCAGACGAATTACTAGGTAAGTGAGAAACTACACCTAAGGACTCGAAAATACTTAGGACGGCACTCCAGCATTAAATGTAAAAATAAACCTTATCTAATCTCTATTTTTTACGCGTATACAAAATCAAAATCAAAATCAAAAAGTCATTTATTCAGTTTAGGCCTTAGTAAGGCACTTATGAACGTTATGTACATACAGTTGAATTTACCACCGGTTCGGAATACACTTAAACTGAGAATACTCCGGCAAGAAACTCAGCAAGGTTTTTTTTTTGTGGAAGATCTTTTAATTTAATATTACAGCTTTTTTCCCAAATACTTATACAATATATACATTATTATTTTATGCTTATTCGTACAATTGTCACTTAGCCAGGGGGATGCAAGTGCAGAGAGAAGCTACTACAACCATATATTCTTGTCATCCACGTAATGAGCCACCTTATAGTAGGCTTTGTCAATTAACCTCTGCTTTATGAAATCTTTGAATTTATCATAAGACATTTTAGTTACTTCGAGTGGGATTTTGTTATAGAATCGAACGCAATTTCCGAGAAAAGACTTATTAGCTCTAGATAACCTGAATCTAGGTGTCACAATTTTATCTTTATTTCTTGTATTGAAGTTATGGCAACTACTATTAATTTCAAATAAATTTAAGTTTTTACGGACAAACATAATATTTTCATAAATGTACTGTGACGGTAACGTTAAAATTTTAAATTCCTTGAATCGACTTCGTAGTGATTCGCGAGGACCCAAACAATAGATTGCGCGAATTGCACTTTTCTGCAGAATAAATATAGTTTCAAAGTCTGCAGCTGAGCCCCACAGCAGAAGACTGTAGGACATTAAACTATGGAAATAAGCAAAGTAAACCAACCTGGCTGTAGCCACATCTGTTATTTGTCTAATTTTTCTAACTGCGAAGGCGGCGAAACTCAGTTTACTAGCTAATCTTTCTATATGAGGACCCCATTGTATTTTACTGTCTAATGTAACGCCGAGAAAAACTGCCTTATCCACTAGTGCAAGTCTTTTACTATCGACAAAGATATGAGTGTCACTCTTAACAACATTAGGGAGAGAAAACCTTATACATTTAGTTTTACAGGAATTAAGCATAAGATTATTGGCGGCAAACCATTTTGATACAGCTGATAAGGTGTCATTGAGCTGCGTAAGGTCTGTATCTTTTCTATTGACCTTAAAAATTAGAGAAGTATCATCTGCAAATAAAACTATATCCGACAATTCATTTACCATATAGGGCAGATCATTAATATATGCCAGAAACAAAAAAGGGCCTAAAATTGATCCTTGCGGTACGCCCGTTTTCACTAAAGACCCTGAGGACGTAGTACCGCTAATACCTACTTTTTGTTGGCGACCTGATAGATAAGATGATATAAGATCGAGTGCCACTCCACGAACTCCATAGTGTTGGAGTTTTAAAACTAGTGTGTAGTGATCTACGCAATCAAATGCCTTGGAGAGATCACAAAATACACCAACCGCATCCTGTGAATTCTCCCAGGCTTCAAAAATATGCTTTAAAAGTTTAGCACCAGCGTCTGTCGTAGACCGGCCTTTTGTAAATCCAAACTGATGATCATGTAAAATCTGATTTTTGGTGAAATGAGTTAACAATTGATTTAGTATAACTTTCTCAAAAATTTTGCTTAACGCTGGAAGTATAGAGATGGGTCTATAATCAGAAGGATTATTTTTGCACCCAGATTTAAATATAGGAATGATCTTACTGTGTTTCATCAAATCGGGGAAAGAACCCTGAACAATACATTGATTAAAAATAGCTGCTAAAATAGGTGCTATACTAGTTATAACTGAGTGGATTACTTTAACTGATAAGCCCCATAAGTCTTCTGTATTTTTTATATTCAAAGACTTGAAAGCTCCTAATATTTCACTAGCATCAATAAACTTAAATAAAAAATTGGGAATTTGTTTTGGGAAATTGTCTTTAAGGAGACACTCGGCTTTCTTAGGTGAAGATGCAAGATACTTAGTAGCTTCAGTAGGTATTGTTGAAAAAAAAGATTCGAAAGCACTCGCTACTTCAACACAAAACAAATATGCTTTTCTCTACGAGCCGGTCTGTGTGAACGGACCCTTAGGCTACACTGCTGACGTCTTCTCTTAAAAAGTGATTCTAAAAAGCAAGCCAGTCAAACTGTTTTCATAAGGAAATAGTAGTTCATAATAAAAAATAATGATCAATACTCTATTATCACCTTGCTTCTTTCCATGAGAAAACAATTAAACCCGCCAGTTATGTTTTATAATATGGTAATTGTCAATAACTCAGTGCATACTAATTTATAGATTTAATCACAGGAAATACAAGTAAAATTGGTTAGACATTGGGGATGATAATAATTAGCCTGTAGAGCAATTGTTGTATTATATTGTTATTTTTTATTTTCTTGTGTAATGTGTTTTTGGTTTCTTTTTAAGATTTTGAGCTAAATACATGCTTTCTAAATCCAGGTTCTGCATCCAGCCACCATCTAGGTCATTATCCCAGGGCTACATTGAACCAATTCATAACAAGAATAACTGATTCCGATTCCGAGTTTCATGGTGCGAAATAATTAATATTGCATCAGCAATCTTATTGTGTGCTAAACGTTGGGTAATTAAGTATTTAAGTAGATACATAATTGAAGTGCTCGTGGTGTAGCATGATTAGCCGTTCTTAATCGATCGGCAAAGTTAAGCTACCTGGATGGGTGACCGCCTAGTGGTATTTTAAATCGGCGTTTCCGTGCTTCGGAAGGGACGTAAAGCCGTTGGTCCTGGTTATCACTTAAATGTGGCTAGTTGGATGCCTTCTAGGCGGCTTGAAAACTTCCAACAGTAGGTTGACCGCCAGCCTACCTCCACCGATCCGCAGTGGGCACGCGTGGTGGAGTATTGCCCATTCCCTTTCACCTTCATCTGTGAAAGGAGGCCTGTGCTCAGCAGTGGGACATTATAGGCTGATGATGATGACATCATAGAAAAAACGTCCTCTATTTAATAGCTATAATATTGTATTTGAAAATGTACTGTTGGTGTTTTCATCATCGTCGCATCACTGGTACGTCATTGGTCATGCGGTATATGGACGTGTCGAGCCGATGTCTGATTTATAAGATGCACCTGAAAACAAAATTGATCGAGACCTCCGGAGACCAGCGGGCGGGGAGCTTTTTTCGCCAACGCGTCAGCTTAGCTATCCAAAGAGGAAACGCTGCCAGCCTTCTCAGAAATGTTCTATTTATAGATTGTATTTTGTATCATATTTGTTGTAAATAAAGATATATTTTAGTTACATTTTGGATGCACCTTTATTTACCACTTATAGACTTTTTTTTATGTCAATTTTGCTTTGTTTTGTTTTGTAGCCTCTCTCTACTACAATGAACAACATTTTAGCTGCTTTCGCTGGATAATTAGAGGCAATTGCGAGAGATCCAATAACCTCGATCCTCATCAATTAGATAATTCTGTTGGAATCGGTTGTGTAGGCTAGTTACACTGTGCCGTTTCAGTAGTAAAAGATATGTCTTCCGAAGATGTAAGGGTATTGGCAATTTTATGAATCATCATCAATCATGAAAAGTCTGTAGACTTTTCATGATAATCCACGATTTCCTCTCGTGACTAGTAGGTATTTTCAAGTCCTGTTAAGGTTTCAAACTATTTTAATTATCATTCGAATTATTTTAGTTTTATTTATAGACACTAAAATAGGATTTATCAACAATTTTTTATTAGTTTGAGCACGGCAATAAACATTTACTAGAATCAAATTATATGATCACTATTGTTCGTTTTATTAGTTTGAGCACGGCAATAAAGATTTACTAGAATCAAATTATATGATCACTTTTGTTCGTTTTATTAGTTTGAGCATGGCAATAAAGATTTACTAGAATCAAATTATATGATCACTTTTGTTCGTTTTATTAGTTTGAGCACGGCAATAGATTTACTAGAATCAAATTATATGATCACTTTTGTTCGTTTTATTAGTTTGAGTACGGCAATAACGATTTACTAGAATCATTCATCCTTATCGATAGGTCAATTTAGTTATTGTTGGTAGTGACGTGGTGAGGAACCAGTTCACCGAATGAAGGGTTTGAATGTAAGTTATAATCCATTGTATAATAGATTCGCTTTCTGTGAAACTTTATTGTAGTGCAGACAATTATGCCGTTCTTGGATAAGGTTTCCGCTCCGCGTTCCTTCCTTACTGTGGTATGTAAGCTATTCCAAAAAAAAAATTAGGAATGTCTTGTTTTAGATGAAAACATACTAAAAAGGCTCTGTGATTAGAAATGTGATACTTACATCCTTTGCAATAAAGATTTACTAGAATCAAATTATGTGATCACTTTTGTTCGTTTTATTAGTTTGAGCACGGCAATAAAGATTTACTAGAATCATTCATCCTTATCGATTGGTCATCTTTATCGATTGGTGTTGTTATTTTTCCCAATCCTCTGCTACTTCTAGCATTTTCTGTGAAACAGTTCACATATGTGCACCACTTTGTACCAGTGTAGCCTGTGTTCCCTGATGGCCGTGCTTTTTGGTCGCTTCCACAGAAATATGAAACTTTTATGCTCTGCGTTCCTTCCAGTTGTTTCGTTTGGCGATATAACTCCAAAGATGGAATTATAAACGGGATTATTCATATAACTATCATAATCTGCTCTATTCTAATTCCGGCCCTGTTTCTTCAATCCATGAAACTACAAAAGGTTATTAAAAATTATCTATTCAGATAATGTCGGATGTACCTACATAATACCTATTATGAATAACAATATTAATTGAAAAGTTACGAAACATCTTTATGATTGCTTAACATGTTCATTAAAAACATAAAGACTGACTTATACCTTTCTAGGCTGGGTAACTCACCACCATAGACCAATCATCACTTGTCTACTTGACATCATCATGGTAAGTGAAGCTTTAGAATTTGATCTCAGTGATTATTTAATTGTGATAGTCGTTAAGCTAGTTGGAGGTCTCCTAGGCGGCTTGGAAACTCCAACAGTAGGTTGACCACTAGCCTGCCTCCACCCATCCGCAGCGGGCACGCGTGGTGGAGTATTCCCCTCATTTGTGAGGGCCATAAAGGACTGCTATAGAAGTGATGATGAGGCTGAAGATCATACACAAAACGTGAAGGAACTGGCTCTATATTAATTAAAGTAATTAAAATTTATTAGCCATTGGCTTTCCATCTGATAATAGTCCAATAAAAATCAAATCGAAAGTCAATAAAAAGTTTGACGCTGTGTTTATCGCTTGCGGTGGAGCTGCAGCGTGTTGCGTCGGACCCAGGCAGCACGACGGGATCCACCCTTTGTCTGCGAGAAGCGATGTCCCTTGCCGAGACCACGGGAGCTGCGGCCGGCTGATGTGAGTCCACGCATCTCGCGATGTTTGTGGAAAGCATTCACTAATGCAGCACTAATAATATATGCAGCTGTCGGATCACACGAGTAAGTGCTTGGCGACAGATTTTCAAGATGGGTACTACAAAGTACCCTACCACCATGCTATGGTTTCCTCACGATGTTTTCCTTCACCGAAATCTTATGATCATAGCAGGATGTGAACCTACTATCTTCGCCGCATCTTTCAACATCACTACCATTGCGCCATACATAATCCTAATCCTACTAATATTATAAATGCACTAGTGAGTGTGTTTGTTTGTTTTTTACGTCTTCACGCCTCAACTACTCAATGGATCATCATGAAATTTGGCATGCAGATAAAAGTTCTTTATCATCCAAATATAATTCATAATCTATCTAGCTCGCCGTATTGCTCGCACTTTGTTATCAAAATTGATCGAGACCTCCGGATACCAGCGGGCGGGGAGCTTTTTCCGCCAACGCGTCAGCTTGGCTATCCAAAGAGGAAACGCTGCCAGCCTTCTGGGAACCCTGCCGTTAATCGGAAGCAGCGGCAGGCTTGAGGAAATTTTCTATATATAGATTGTAATTGTAATTGTACATATTTGTAAATAAACATATGAATATCCACAAAAAAAAACTATCTTGAATCTCGTCTCGTCTGTTATGAGAAAGTTGGATGTTCAAATGTTCGTATGTTTTTGACTCAACGTATAAAGGACTGAAAGTCACACTCGGTAAAAGCATATCAGATACTCTTATCCCGGGAAAACAAGAACGTAATAAGGTGACACTAGTGATCTTTAAGGCGCCGATCTAGAGCTCTGCGGTCAGAGTTCTACGAGCATTCTCCTTGACCGCCACGGTCTCTTGCAATGACCAAAAGCGCGCATAGATAATTACAGTAAACGCAGAACTAAAATGAACTCGTTATGTATATCAGTATCGATCCAAAAACTAGTCTACCTATTGACTTTGTATATTACTGGTAAAATCTTTGAGTCTACTTATGCCCGGTTTCAATAATTTACGGACCGGTATCGGTTAAGATTTATTAAAATTAAGATTCTTAGATATTTACTAATAATGAAGCAAAGACCTCAAAACTTTGCATAGCAGACCCTCCCATATGGAAGTAGCTATCACAGGTAAAATTAGCTTACGAAATGATATATATGCCCAGTTTCGGAATAAAAAATCCTACCATTGGTAAGCAAAACGTTTCGTTTTTGTTTATTGAAACCGGGCATTAGTCTACCTTATAACACTTCGATACAAATATGGGTGTTCAGTGCCGATCCAATTTCCGCTTAGCTGTGCCATCGCAGTTTTTTTCCTTTATCCTTAATAATTATATACGATGCTTACTTTATAAATTATTTCTTTGACGTTGATTCATTGTTTTTGCCGATTCGTGTCACCGGTGCATTTCTGAAGAAACTTGTAGATTTGCTTATAAGAAATTCTTTGTGGTATTTTACTTTGTGTTACTTGTACCATTAATTATTCTGTGTCTGTAGTCTGTGTTTCACTGTGATTAGTGCTACATTTTCTACCCTTCTTTTATGGGCTATGCCTTAAATTGAATTGAAATAAAAAAAATATGATTATTAAAATATAATTAGTCTTAAACATTATAAACAAAAACAACGTGAGGAGTATTCTATCAGCTAACTATTATTCAAATTTTCAGTACTTGGTGCAGGCTGGTTGCCTGGTAGCAGGAAGCAGAGAGCCGCGCATACTGAAAGAAAGGAAAAAGGTTAGTTAATCAAAGGTTGATTCAAGGCGATGATAGCTCAGTGGTAGTGACGTCGGATACCGAGATGAAGGTCCTGGGTGCGAATCCTACAATGAGCTTGAGCTTTCGATGAAGGAAAACATGGTGAGAAAACCATAGCACGGTGGTAGGGTACTTTGTAGTACCCGCCTGGCTGGCTACCACCCTCAAGTTGAAATCTGTCGCCAAGCACCTTTCGGTGTGTTCCGATAGCTGCACTTGAGAACCAGTTGCTTCTAGGCTTTGTGTGCTTACCACTTTCGGCCACATCATCACTTACCATGGTGAAATTGCGTCAAACACAGACCTATAAACAGTAAAAAAAAAAGAAAGGTCAGTTGAGGCTTGCTGACGACGAGGATATACGGCAGCGTTGCCAGTCCCGATTTTTAGCCCAAAACTAAATGTCCCGCGTGCATTCCCGCTTTTTGAGTATTATTCGACGGTGAAGTGGGAAATTATAAAGACACCACTGCACAGAAATAGCACGCAATCAAAAGATACGGCCGTAGGTATATATGCCGCATATTTTGACGATCGCAAGGGAATCAAAAACTATAGAGTACTTCCCAATGACAGAAACATAAAAGAAGCAATTCCATGTAGCACAAGTAAAGGAAAAAATCCAAAAATCGTTTTGTAGTGCCATCACGATTTTTTTACTTACTTCGTGACTCGATTCCCGTGATAAATAAACTATTTACATACCTACAAGTTTCTACGGAACCCTCGGTGCACGAGTCCGACTCGCTCTTGGCCGTTTTTTTTATATGTCCCGCTTTCGGCGATAGAATCCCGCTTTTTTACTCAAGAAGTTACGAAATCACGCTTTGCCGGAAAAAAAAAACTGGCAACGCTGATATACGGCGTATGGCTGGGTGGGCCAATTTTGAAATTGTATTTTAATCTTCAGTGAAGCTAGTATAAATCTAAGAACGACTGATCATTGGACCTAAAAAGGTCACCGAGTTATATTTATCGAATTGACAGCACATAGCACACACCTGGTTTTCCCAATGGAGTACAGCCAGTATGGGGTTCTTCAAAAAGGGTGTGAAGAGATTTTTCTTCAGGGTCAGCAACGCGCGAGTGAAACCCCTGGTGTTGCAAGGATACATAATACATAGCTACGGTAACTGGTTACCATCAGGCGGCGGTATGTTTGTTTGCCACATTAGTGGTATATAAAAAAAAATCTATTGAATTTTATCGAATGAAAAAATATTGGAATGCAGATTCAGCTATTTGATAGCTTAAATGGCCTTTTTAGGGACTCTAAAAGGCCATTATGTTACTTTGTTTCAATCAGTCACAATCGATTTTTGTTTGAAACCAGTTCAGTGGGTATTTCGATATTTTTTTTACGTTCTTGTAACTGCAGGCAAAGAGTGCTTCATCGACAATGGAACAACTGTACGTGGATTACGTAACTATATTTCAACGAAATTCAGATTGAAATAACCTCTGAATCGGGTAGAAATATTACAAAATCAGAAATGGTTCCATTTCTAATGTTAAAAAGTTATCAGAAACCGATTTCAATTCGAAAATGATTGAAATTTAGTTACGTAATCGCCCCACTGGTAGTACGTATTTCGATCAACTTGAAACTAATAAAAACCAACAAAGTTACATGATGCACGAGCAGGTGATAGAACCTAGTATTATTAAGATATAATTATATTGCTGGAGTTTTTATAATTAGAGGTTATGTGCTGGAAATGCGACTAAAGCATTACGTGATGGCAAAATCTTTACGTGCCTTTTAATCGAGGTCGAAATATTGTGATAACAAAACTATTTGATAGAAAAGTAGGTAGAGAAGGTAATTGTCACTAGGCTATAGGTAAAGCGCTCGTGGTATAGCTGGATTAACCGTTTCAACTTTTTAAACTCGAGCATTTTCCGTGTTTCGAAAGGCACGTACAGCCATTGGTCCCGGTTATCACATAATTGTGGCGCGGACAGCTCACGATTTCAAACGACGAATGCACTCACACAACCTAGAATGTGGAATGACTGATGTGTGTGTACTTTTGGAAAATTGCATAGTATATGTAAGGAAATCAGAATAGATACGGATTTCTTAATGTATTGACATGTTGATACATAATATGAGACGATGAACAATTTTCAAAAAAAAAATATCATTGATATTAGACATATAATAATCTATCTATTTATTATATCTATATATCATAACAGTATAAATTATTTAGGTCCTTACATATGAAATTAGCGTTTTGTCGTACTGACCACTTTGATCTCAAATATCTCCTCTTTGGTTAAGAATTCCAAATTCAAATTTATAAATTTTCCTCATTATTTTTTTCTTTGGCGTCGCTTATTACCGCACAATGGAAAACATGAAATATCGGTATATTTACGAGTACGAGTTCTGCCGTGGCACCAGTGCTGCAGAAACAGCTCGAAAGATTAATTATGTGTACGGCGCTGGTGTCGCAAAAGAAAGCACGGTACAGTATTACTCAACTTATATGGCGCGTCGTGAATCTTCGTTCGCACAGAAAAGAAACTATGGCCCCGAAGATTAACGAAAGAATGCTTCAAACTTACAATCAACCTTAGATCACTACTATAAGGTTCATAATACACTGCAGCTGTTAGTTCTATCTCACTCGCAAGTCACGGCCCTCCGCACGGCGCGCGCTAACATGACGGCAGCTGTCGGCCAATAGCGTTTCCCGCACTTTGAAAATGTATTTTCTGCGCAGGTACATCGGTAAGCCATATTAATTCCCTGTACGTTTTTGGTTTCAACGTTTTCGTTCCGGAAAAGCCGACCTTCAGAACCAACCCCGTGGACGGCCGAAGACCAAAGTGGAAAATGAAGAATTAAAGGCTATTGTGGAAGCGGATCCATTATAAAGCACTTCAGAGATAGCTGCAGGCTTCGGGGTAAGTGATAAAACTGTATTAATCCACATGAAGCAAATCGGGAAAGTAAAAAAACTTGAACGATGGGTACCTCATGAATTGAGTGAATCGAACTTGCAAACACGCGTCAACTGCTGTGTTACTTTGCTCAACCGACTCAATAATGAAGGGATTTTAAATCGAATCATTACTTGTGATGAAAAGTGGATACTGTACGATAATCGGAAGCGCTCGTCGCAATGGCTGAACCTTGGAGACCCAGCCAAATCCTGCCTTAAACGAAAATTGACTCAGAAAAAGTTACTTTTGAGTGTTTGGTGGACTAGCGCCGTTGTCGTTCACTACAGGTTTCTAAAATCTGGCCAAACGATTACGGCAGATATCTATTGTCAGCAACTGCAAACCATGAAGAAAGAACTAGCTGCTAAACAACCGAGATTGGTCAATCGCTCTAGGCCACTGCTGCTTCACGACAACCCAAGACCACACACTGCACAACAAACAACCGCTAAGTTAGATGAGCTACAATTGGAATGTTTGTGACATCCACCGTACTCCCCGGACCTTGCTCCAACAGATTACCATTTTTTCCGGAATTTGGAAAACTTTTTACAAGGAAAAAAATTCTACTCCGATGCGGCAGTCCAAACCGCCTTCAAAGAGTTTATTAATTCTCGCCCCCATGGTTTTTTAGTAAAGGGATCAATAAACTACCTATGGGATGGCAAAAGTGCATAGATAACAACGGTGCATACTTTGATTTATTAAATATATTTTACAAAATAAAAATTGACTTTATATTCCTCCCGTACAAAACGCCAATTTCATATGTAATGACCTAATATATGTAACTTAAACTGTTCACCACTACTGAGCAAACTGCTCATAATTCGTATTGCACCCTCCGCTGAAATGTGCTCCCGGTTAAATATGATTGAAAATGACGTTTTGTTACAAAACGTGTAAAAAATTATTTTATAGATAAAAAGGTATATAAACCAAAGGAGATTGACCATATTTGGGCCCACTATTGTGTCATCGCGTGTCTCAATTAAATATGATTCAAAAATCAAGTCTTATTTTATTATGTTCATTCACAAAATATTAATATTTTTCTATCCCGAGGATTAAAAACAGCATTAATAATATATTCGCTTGAACTCCTTTACACCTGTAGGTACGCCTTCCGCACCACAGATATCTGAAACCGTACGCCATTCGAATCACAGTTTTATTAATATCGAATGTTGCCAGGTGTTAAATTAGGTTTGTCGTAGTTAAATACGGTCTATATAGCTTTTTCTGATGAATAACGCTAGTAATGATGAAACGAAATTACGAGAGTGATATTAGATAATATTCGTCGGTTAAAGGTAGCAGAAATGCCAAATACACATTTTATTTATAATTGTGTTTGATGACAATGATCATTTTCCAAACAGAATGTAATGTAAGAACCTATTACGATAATAGTATAGTTATAAAAAGTAACAAGTAACATAAAATAATTTCTTAAAAGTATTAATTTATTTTACGAAAAATAAAATCTTCTTAATTTTAAGTTTGGCAACCAAATCCATTTTATGAGTACTTATTTTTGCTACTGTCATGTTATATTATAAATAGGTAAGTTTGGCAACCGAATCTTTTTTATGAGGACTCATTTTTGCCAGTGTCGAGTTATATTATAAATAGGTAAGTTTGGCAACCAAATCTTTTTTACGAGGACTTATTTTTGCCAGTGTCGAGTTATATTTTGAATAGGTAAGTTTGGCTACCAAATCTTTTTTATGAGGACTTATTTTTGCCAGTGTCAAGTTATATTTTAGTTCTGGTCACTAAATAAATCATTTTCATATAGTCCGCACTATCAGTCACCGTCCGTAACAGATATATTTTAGTAAAATAGTTGTCATTGTACTAAAACTTCTCACGGACCTTTTGAGATAACTTGAAAAGTCACAATATACATAATTAATTTCACTGAACTTGTGTGCACATAGATTGATCTTTATTGGATAAAACACCACTGATAATATGCATTAACCTGAAATTACAGGAATTTATGGAAATAAAACGAAGACGCTATGTGACTTTGCAAGATCCCGCCAAAAAGTCTAGCATACCTACGTTTAATCTTTTGCAAAACATCACAATAAACACAAATTGTATTTTTTAGTGGCCTCCATTAAAAAACCTTAAGATTACCGACTTACTAATTCTAAACCATTGAATTACTAAAACAAACTATGTAAATAGCCATTTTTTGCATTTTATAATCTTAAATTCTGCATCAGAAAAAAGAAAAAAGCTCTTAAACCCGGGTCAGAAAATTTAAACTGTTTACTGATTATGAAAATATAGTATTTTTTCTACAAAATAAAAAATAAATCATTGTGACACAAACATTTTCGAAGTGGAATTCCCCTTAGAAAATGGTCATTCTCCTTTTTACATACCTACCGAAGAGATAGGATTACTAATAATCCATGATATAATCAAGTTTTAAAGCTGCCATATTTTATGTATGTGAGTTGCCGCGACTTTAAATTTAATTTCCCATTAGAGGGAATAGGGGGACATTGATACAACCGTTATATATTTTTTACTGAACGCAGCCAAATCTTCGCCGATACACACATACGTAGGCATCAGTACCCCGAGTGTAAAGTTTGCAAAGAATTGACGTAACTATCGCGTTTACGTAATTCTATGAGAACTTGTATTGTACTATCTTAGCAAGCTTTACAGAATCACGGCCGCTTTCAGCCAGCGGTTTGTGCTCGACGTCTGAAGACACGTTTCGGACAATCATTGGTAAAAATAATCCTCACCTTCGGGTGTAATTTAACCTTAGGATTTTGGTGTAAACAGATACATTTAACGTTAAATGGCAAGGAAATATAATATTTTAATAAGTTCTTGGTAATTTTCTGTGATGTTTTTTTTTACATAATATGACGGTATGGGGAAGATTGATAGTACATACATACATATTAGAGATATCAACGTGTATAGCGTATTGACATTTCGTAGAGTACCATTAAATCTCTATTCAGAAGTAATCATAACAAACATCATCATCATCAGCACATAATCACTGCTGAGTGAAATAAGAATAAAGGTAACAGGAATACTACTGAAAAGAATGGACAGATATTCCACCATGCATGGCCACTGCAAATTGGTGGAGATAGGCTAGTGTTCAACTTCGTTGGAGTTTCCAAGCCGCCTAAGAGATCTCCAACTAGCATAACGACTTACACAATTTAGTGATAGCCGAGAACAACGGCTTTACGTGTGTAGAGGTTTCATACCCTACAGAAAAATAATAATTTAAACTTTATTTGACAAAGCTTTTTGTTTTGTCACTCTATCGATTTTTCCACGTCATTTTGTACATAATTTTTTGTAATAGTAATTAATTAGTAAATTTCCTTCAACCCTCTACCTATGAGTTTTCTTTAAAGTCTTCAGATGAGACCATAGGTAGACCGCACGCATAAAAAAGAACCTCGATTCTACGAGATCTGGCGACCGTGAATATGGAGCGTGCAAAGACGGAACGGAAGGTAGACCGCATGCATAAAAAAGAACCTCGATTCTACGAGAACGTGCCTCCTAAAGCACGGAAAATGCTCGAGTTGAAATACCACTAGACGGTCACCCATCCGGATACCGTCCACATCAGCAATTGCTTATCTTTGTCGATCGATTAAGAACGGCTAATCAAGTTAGGTACACTACAAGCGCATCAACGAGCCTAAAAACATTAATGAGAAACACTGCTTTTAGGAGATAAGCGCTTGGCAAAGATTCCGTGCTACTGATGTATTAAATTCAGAAAAATCTAGAAATCTTGACTGAATTTTATTCTGTATCTGCCCGAATAGTAAACTGCTTTGCATTACTGATACAATACCATCGTGTATAGGCATGCCACGTGAATGTCTGGGAGAAGGCAGTTCATATAAAATCGAACCAACTCATGTTTCATTTTATGATTCCAGAAATTGTCATCCCTTTCAATGACTTCTAATTTTAACTTTTGGGTTTGTCCACTCCAAATCGAAAAAATACGGGTTGAAGATTGTAAATCATATTTGTGTTGACTATATAATTAAAAGTAGTAGGTGGTAGAAAGTCAACTAACTACATAATAAAATGTATATGTCCCAAGTTTGTCCTGAAATAGCTAACAACGTTGTCACCATTGAATAGCGTAATAATTCAATGGTTGTCACTGAAAAAGAATGTATGTGTGACGTAATAAAGGTGAAATTTTTCGTCTTCAGATATAATAAGGTAATGAAATATCCATAGATATAAGATTCTTGGGATTAGTTGATTTATCTTCATGTTTGTTTTTGTTGTATGTATACTATGGTTATGCGGCTATCGCCAAGACGTTCGACCAAGGACGCTTGCACTCAGGGCATACGAATATGTGTTCTATTGCTATCTGTATAGAGCAATACTCAAATGCTTATAAAAAAAATCGACACAAAGCGTCCGGTACCGACCATACAGGTCGAGCGTTGCCCGACGACTAAAGAACAACCGCGTAAGCTATTGCTACATTTAGACAGCGTGGAATAGGGTTGAAAATTGTAAATCATATTTGTGTTGACAATATGACTAGTTGCCGCTTGGATATTTATTTTTGCGTTTTCTTTAGATTATACAGAAAATACTCATTAAATTTAATAATTATCCGGTTAACATTTCAATATAATGCAGTATCTAACATATTCCCAAAAAAAAATTAGTTGTTGTCGCTGAAAATACAGAGAATTACGACGCCAAAGTTTATTTTTATGCACTAGTTTACGATTTTTTTGTGGGGAATACAAAGCACTTTTCAATATTCTATTCGGTTAACATTTTTCTTCAGGCCCTTGTCTGTCCACATTATTTTTTGTGTGAGGTATTTTCATTGGGTTGCGTCATACTCGCGTCTCAAAGAAACCCATTTTTGTGAAATTGAGCTTAGTCCCCTGGAGTGTTGACCACTAGCCTACCTCCACCGATCCTCAGTGGGCACGCGTGGTGGAGTATCTGCCCGTTCCCTTTCACCTTCATTTGTTAAAGGAGGCCTGTTTGAAAGGGTTTTACTTTTATAATAATATAAGTTATCCCTCGGGGTTTAACCCGCGTTCCTGGGATAAAAAGCTATTACCTACCTATGTTTTAATTTTTTTTTGTCAAATATATGTTTTATGTTTTTTTTTATACGACTAACTCGGTAAACAAGCATACGGCCCGCCTGATGGTAAGCGGTTACCGTAGCCATATGGACGCTTGCAACACACGAAGCATCGCTCACGCGTTACCGACCTTTCCCGCCTCCCCTATGAGCTCTGGCGACCTTACTCACGCGGGGAAGAACACAACTTTACACAACATAAAGTTATTTGGCTGCGGTATTCTGTAAGGTGGAGGTACTTCCCCAGTCGAGCTGCTCTTTGAGCGAATAAACGCTATGCTCTACCTCTCAAATAATAACTACTAGGAACTAATAGGAAGGAGCTGACTCTTAGTATACAGGCTTTGCCTACCTTAAGTGATTTCAGAGATTTCAATTTAATTGAGTGTATCTAATGTGGTCTAATAAAAAATATTATTATTATTATAATTACAATAAAGAGGTCTTTTGCCACTTTTGTAGAGCCCCGTATTGACTAATGACTCTATTGCTGTTTCAAAAATCAAAGTTTTGTTGCCAAACTCACTGTGTAGAGCAAAATCAACAAAGGTGAAGTGTGATTAGTATTTGGAGAATTTTCCTTATGATTTCAAATGAGGAAAACAATCGATATATTTAATCGATCTAAGATATACCGATAAGAATCCATCACAAGATATTGTCCTACAGATAGGTGTTAATTTTAACAATCACATCACCTTCCGATTTGATAATACTAATAATAGACCTATCTACATATTATTTTAATAATCTTGTTACCGTGTACGATATAATTTGTTTACAAGTAGATAACACGCCGAAAACAAGCTTCTGTAATTTTTTTCTTCTAAAATTTGGTATTATCTCTTTTTCTGGGTGAGAAGCAATTAATGTGCTGCGAGCCAGCTCCATAAAAGTAAGGACATAGTATTCTTATTTGGCATATCAATGAATAAAATTAATGTAATTTTGTAACCGCCATATAAGCTCTAAAAACACATGCTTATCAAAAAAGGAAATCTTAATCCAGCTTTTTAAAGGATTAATTTAAAAAAAATGAATTTCCTATTTAAAAAAAATATTTTTATTATCTGTGAATTAAACGACACAACACATAACGGCCTTGCTAATAAAACACAATTTAACGTAATATACTGATTAACTGGTTAAGTAAATAACGTCATTGGGTTAAATGAGGTTAAATGTCTAAAAACGATTGCGTCACATGATCCACCCGCGGTTCCTTTGCGAATTATTGAGATAGCTACAATAATAAATACCAAGACAATATCATCCCACCAAAAACATTTTTATGTAAAATGTTGCCGCCAAGACATATGGCTCGTACTGTCAAAAAGTTATCAGATCGCATGTAGTGCCAAGCTTATACGGTAGGGTATTGGGGTAATTACCGAAACCTTATAACTCTTCACACCCTAACTCTACAAGCCCTAACTTCACAAACTCTACACACCGTAGTCAAAATATGTGGCTTGGCCGTTTCGTGCACAAGCAACACCTGTTCACAAGTATGACGCGTGTGGCAGCCACCGCCCTCCTCTCCACATTATGTTTAGACATAGGTCTATATGTAAGCGATGATGTGGTCGGAGGTGGTAAGCCCATCAAAACTGGAAGTAAACTTTTTTGCCGGGTCTTCTCAGTTTCGTACTCATGGTAGAGTACATAAGTGCCTTATAAGGGCCTTAGCAGCCATAGTGCAGATGGCGAATACACTGATGGGTGCATATTAACAGATTACCGAACTAAATGCTCTGGCTAAATTCCTTCACTAAAACTAATATGTAAATTGTGACGAACATAATTGGACTGTTTTACAAAAAAACTTAAACCGACTTCAAAGTACACTAAAAAGTAATCAAATCCTGATCTGTTGACAATGGGACTAAACGGGAAGTGTACCCTTTCAAATAAAAAAAGAATTTTCCAAATCGGTTAATAAATGATGGAGTTATGAGGTAACAAACATAAAAAAAAAATACATTCGCATTGAGAACCTCCTCCTTTTTTTGAAGTCGGTTAAAAAACAATCTAACGCATTTAGCTGTAACGATGATGTTTGATAAAATTTTACTATTCTAACAAATAAAATACTCGATAGGAAAATTTTAGAACACTGATAAGAGCTTGTAAATCCAGAGGTTCACGTTTACAATCACGTTTCAGGAGAAGATTTGCGTTATCGCTCAATGTCAATAACGCGCACAAATTACTATTAACTGGGGGCTTACTACATAGTATAAAACAAAGTCGCTTTCTGCGTCTGTCTGTCTGTTTATCCGCTAACTCCTTCTAAACCACGCAACGGATTTTGATGCGGTTTTCATAATTAATTAGATAATTTTATTATGGATGGTTTATATATATGTATAGAATATCTAAAAAGACTACGTTTCAACACAGATTTTTTTGAGCTTTTATTGCTAACGCTAACTACACTTTACGGTATTAGGTACCTATCAAAATTATGTATCTACTACGGATGACGGAATTGTGTATCATAAAAATATCTAAAAATAAGTCCGCGATGGTATATAAAAAATTTTGGTTATAATTTTTGAAGTTATTTTGACTGATTTAATATTAATCCTATTAAAGTTTGCTCTTTACAGCAAATCATTATCATTTATATTTTGGAAGACATCACAGATTTAAAATTAGGTACCAAGGTAGTATTCGCAATATAGTTCCTGGGCGGCGCCGGCGGCGGGCGGGGCGGCACGCAAGGAATGACATCACATTACCTGCATTGCACCCGGGCGGAACCGGGGCGGGTCGCTAGTTAGTTAATAAAACAGCATTTCATAGGTCATTCAATCATAAATGGTTCAGCAGAAAAAAACTTTATGTGTCTTTGAATCTCACCAAAAGCTCTTCATGTCTCTCAGCGAGATGTCATTCCATCTCGCTGATTTCTCTAGCTGAATGTGTACGTAGTAAGTATTTGTATACTTAGTTATAAGTTGGATTTTTACCTGAGCCCCCGTAGTTCTTGGAGTTCTTCATTGTTTGTTGATGCTTACTTCTTGACCGAACTTTATGTAAACGATGTCAAAAAAACTCGTCATAAGAAAAATTTAATTCCGGCTCTTGTCTTGTGGTTCAGAAAGAGAAAACAATGGATACTACTTTGCGTTTATCGTTAATTCTCAGTTCCGTCTTTACCATAAGGGCTCACGGGGCCCGGACCCAGGGCTCCTACACTCTCAGGGGCCCCGAAAGGCCGATATATATTCGCTTACACTACACCATTGAATTATTTCGCTCAATGCACTACACAATGTTTTTTCTATTTTAGGTAGATACCTAGTAAGAATTACTTTCAACAAAATGTTAATCGGACACTAGATCAGTTTTTAATTCATCCAGAATAAAAATATATTAATTATAGCAGTTTTTTTATTGTTATTGACTTTTTTACTTTTCAAAGGGGCCTCAAATTCTTGTGTATCTAAGGGCCCCTGCATGGCTTAGGCGGCCCTGTCAATTCTTGATGTCGTAAGTACAAAATGTTTCATCATCATCAGCCTGCCCCGTTCGCCATAATTTGGGATCCCTACAATATAAATGCAACTTCCACTCAGCCCATGCATTAATACATTATATCGGCATTCACTCCATTCTCACAATCATCCTTTCATCTCGTCACTCCCTTCTTGGCAAACCCCATGCTCTACTCCCTTGGGAAATCCACAACAGAGAGCTCAATTAACTTCTTGTATTTTGGTACTTACAGAATAACAGTATCGTGAACCCGTAAAATGTAGTAGTACAGGCACTCGCGAGTAGAAGACCAGCTACGTTGGCTCCGACAGTGGAGCCCAGGCGGCCGAGCATCATCACAGCTCCTACTGCTGTTCCCCTGGTGAAAACAGAAAAGTTTTTGGAAATTTCTTGTCTTAATTAAAGCTTTATTTATAGGATTAACATACATCGTTTCATCCATGGACGCAAAAAAAAAGGCGGACGTATTCTCACTCACACAGGCATTTTTTTATTTTTTTTAAACCACTTACTGCCGGTAAACAAGCGTACGGCCCACCTGATGGTAAGCGGTTACCGCAGCCATATGGACTTTTGCAACACACGAAGCATCGCTCACGCGTTACCGACCTTTTCTCCCTCCCCTATGAGCTCTGGCGACCTTACTCACGCGCACGAACACAACTTTACACAACATAAAGTTATTTGTCTGCGGTATTCTGTAAGGTACTTCCCCAGTCAAGCTGCTCTTTGAGCGAATAAATGCTATGCTCTACCGGCTTCCTCTTACGCACACATTCACACACTAGCTGGCCATTCCACGGGAAACGAGACTGTTGCCGTTTACTCGCGCTCGAATAATGTGTGAATGTATGCGTGCCGGCTTGTACGTACAGCGAGGTGGCCGACTTGAGCGACACAGTTTTTTGTTAGTGAGAATACGTCCGTCTTTTTTTTGTCCATGGTTCCATCATTTGGTATACTCAATTATTTACCCCCATCATAATAGCTTTTTAACTAAATCAATGTTATAATGTCCTCCGTCTCACTCTTTCGATCACCATACATCACGTGTCAGATAAAGACTTCGGAATTTGAACTTAATCAACGTTTCATAACTTTATTTATTATGAATAAGGGCAAAAAAATGGACTTAATTCCATTAAATATTATAAATATGTTGAGAAATACGTTATTCAATTTGAAATAAAATTACCGCAAAGTATGGTTACTAGGCACGTGCACAGACTAGAGCTAGGCGCAAGCCGCCATCGTCCCACCCCTTTACTCCCTCGTATTCCCGTTGAGTATTATGTCTACATTTTAGCTTATTACATGATTTTCAAAATTTTATTTTTTAATTTTTATTATTAAAAAAAAAGGATTTTTTTATATTTTTTTTACCACCAGTATCATTTGTAGTATCGACCCTGAGTCGCTCGTCGCTGACCAAAACAACGACCTGTATATACTAAAAGGATATAGTT
This sequence comes from Polyploca ridens, assembly GCA_951394255.1. NCBI lineage: Eukaryota > Metazoa > Arthropoda > Insecta > Lepidoptera > Drepanidae > Polyploca > Polyploca ridens. The sequence goes on from OX596255.1 coordinate 1,816,360, forward strand.
GCAACCACGGGTTGCAACTGAAGGTAAAGAACTTACGGGTTGGAATGGTAACACTGCATAATATTTAAAAAAGTTTCATTATTTGGAGGAGAGTTTTATCATATTTTTATACCATTGATAATTCAATGTTTTATACATATTCAGATGTTAAGAATAATAAAATCATTAATATTATTCTAAATATTTCACCAAATTCTGCAAACACAGGGAGTATTTAGTACATAAGACGTTTTTATAAATCACAATAAATATCTCACGCGCAAGGCCTACGGGTAAATTATGATATTGTTATACATACATAAAATAAGCCTGTATCAATATTTGTCTATAGCAACTACTTTATGACTCGGTCTTTCCCTCACACCGATGTGCAAAACACTGTAAAGATAACGATTCGCAAAACAACTGTACTGTTGTGCTGTTAGTAACTACGTACCTAATCGTTATCCGGATATTAATTATATTATTGTCTGAAAAAAAAGCGAGTAATAACGATAATATTTAAATAAATAGTTATTATACGCAGTACTCTACATGCCTATTTCAATGCTCTACAAATCGGGTCCTAACTCATTCAGTTAGGTATATAATGCACTCTTTGTTCAGTCTGAACGCGAACGTCGAAAGAGTTGAACGTATAAATATAATCTTCTATATAAGGTCCTAATAAATTAGTGAACTTCTTTTCCTAAAAAAAAACTTCTTTGATTTGCATAGAGACTCCATACAAGTCAAAGAAGATTTTTTTAAATTTTTACCTTCGGATTATTTTTGATTACTAATGACCTATACATTCATCCCTCAAGAGGAAGTTCACTAATTTATTAGGACCCAATATTTTTTTAATTAATAAAAGCCTTGTCCTGACTGACTGAGACATCAACGCATAGTTCAATCCACTGGCTGGAGTTAGAAACTTATAATTTTGCACTGCATGTTCCTTTTATAACGTAAATATATCCACTAAGTATCCACTGAGGAAGGGTTTATCAAACTTAGAAACTGCGGTCGGAAAGCTATAGGCTTAAAAATGTTAAGCCTTACTTTGCCTCAGATGATGAATTCTGAAAGCATGGACATGCAGCCTCATGCTAGCTCCTTATCCGCACGAAATAGTTTCAAAAGAAGAACATTGTTCTCCCTTTTGGCACAATTTTGGAAATCCAAATCGTCAAACATTGTGTAAACGATTTTATTACAGTTACATGCGTTCAGCTTTTATTGCGTAATTTCATGCGAGGCCGTGCGTTGGAGTATCTATAATGGTGCCGATTCTGTTGTAAATCGCACTAAACTAATTTTAGTCACATCTCATCTCTTTCTTACGAACATGGTTGAAAAAGGATAGAACATATTTTAAGTTGTCAAATTAATCTTTGCCGTCTTATTTTGCGTGTATTTAGGCGTGACCGCGATAGATGGCGACTAAATTTATATTGAAAACAAGCATTGGACTAATTTGACAGGACTACATTTCTTACATCCTTTTCTTATGTTCTTTGTTAGAAAGAGACATAGTGACATTAAAATAGTTTAGTTGTGAACAACAGAATCAGGGCCATTATCTACCTATGAAGGCATATTGAAATAAAACATTTCAGTTCATACATCTTACTTACCTCAAACTGGTTGGGAACAGATGTACAGCATACGCAGTCAGGGGACCAATGCCGAGGGCTGTCACTTGCAGTGCCGACATCATGACTCCTGCTGCCATTCTGGAGGAAAAGAATTATGACATACTGAGTGTATACAGGTATGAAGAGACGCATGGATTGTGTCAAACAAAGATAACATGAGTAAGAAACGACTATATGCCGAATATCGGATATAATTGGGCCTAATGGACAAAGTGTACATATTTCGCCGACTCCAAGTAATTGGGAACAGGGCACTTATCTGGGAGTATTTATCACAACATATTAGCATCTTACTGCTGAAACTATCTTTTATTGTAAACTAGCTAACTAGCCCCGCGGTTTCACCCGCGTACCTGAGGGATATATTGTATCCCTGGGATAAAAAGTATTTTTTTGTGTTAATCCAGAACATATTCTATTTGTGTGCCAAATTTCATCTAAATCCGTTGAGTTATTGAAGCGTGATTGAGGTACAAACATCCAAACTCACAAATTCACAAACACACAAACTCACAAACATCCAAACATTCTCATTTAGTTAGGTGAGATGAGATTATTTCTCTTGTATATATAGTGGCCCTGATTTGGTTGTTTACGACTAAACTAATTTTAATCTCACTATGTCTCTTTCTAACAAAGAACATAAGAAAAGGATTTAAGAAATTTAGTCCTGTCAAATTAGTCCAATGCAGTGGCGTAACAATAGGGTGGCAGGGCTGGCAAAATGCCACGGGCCCCCGACCCAAAAGGGCCCCGGCCAAAGAGGCCGCGAGCTAAAAAATATTTTTTTACATTGTACCTGAGTATTTTATTTTATTTGAAAAGTATATTTTTATAAGTTCTGCTTAAAATCCAAAGTGAGACGACTAGTCTCCAATACGCATTGGGCTAGCGTGGGGACTACAGACCATTCCCTCTCGCCTAAGAGAGGAGGCCTATGGCCATTAGTGGGACATATACAACGTGTAATTGAGTACGCTGAAAATCTCGAAGTTTATTAAAATTAAACTGAGTACAAAGTGACGATTTTTACTGATAGGGCCCCATCAAAAGAATTTTCCACGGGCCCCAGATGGTATAGTTACGCCACTGGTCCAATGCTCGTTTGTTTTCAATATAAATGTAGTCGCCATCTATCGTACGTTACGTCTAAATACCCAAATGAAGACGGCAAAGACTAATTTGACAGCTTTAAATATGTTCTATCCTTTTTCAATAATGTTTGTAAGAAAGAGATGTGATGTGACTAAAATTAGTTTAGTACGATTTACAACAGAATCGGCACCAGTGTCTGCCTAATATTTCTATAACAACTATCCATACTTGTTCTTTAAGACTCCGGTGAGCAGACAAGCGAAGCCCACAGTCGCGAACATAGCAACGAGCAGGGTCCTCTTGTGGACAGGGCACAGGCTGACGGCGGTCACTACCACGCCGTACACCAGCGTGGTCACCACCAGGATGTAAAACGTCTTGTACGATATGCTGTCCACGCATGTTGAGGTGCTCTGCGGGAAAAATAAATTATGGAAGATTTATAATAAATTAGGAAGTTTTTTTTAAACCCCTTAGGTGGCTGATGGTAAGCGGTTACCATAGCTAACGCTTGCAACACCAGGGGTATCGCTCGCGCGTTGCCGACGCTGTAGAAATCTCTTCACAGCCTTTTTGAAGAACTGTGCTGTACTCCATTGGGAAAACCATAGCGGGGAGCTCATTCCACAGTCTGAGCGTTTGTGGTAGGAAGCTCCTTTGAGATGATGAAGATAAATAAAAATTTAACCTGGGACATTCCTCACACACGGTCATCTGATCCCAAACTAAGCAAAGCTTGTACTATGGAAACCAGATAACTGATATAATACATATACTACTTTTTGTTTGTAAATACATACTCAGGACATACAGACATGTTCATGCACACAAATGCATGTCCTGTGTGGGAATTGAACCCACGACCTGCGGTGCTATAGGTTAAGACTCCACGTCTTAACCAACTGCGCCAACTGGCCCGTCCGAAGAGTCTCATCTCTTCGGTCGGGCTATTCGTACATCACCCGATGGTACGTCATTATGGCCCAGCTTTTGGGTTAGGTATGCAACTTCGAGTCAAATGGTTTAAATTGTGAGATAGATAGCAAAACATACATAGACTATAGCGCAAACGTAGAGAAGCTGATATCTTTCAAGACGATGATAGCTCAGAGGTGACGTCGGATACCGAGACGAAGGTCCCGGGTTCGAATCCTACAACGAGCTTGAGCTTTCGGTGAAGGAAAACATCGTGTGGAAACTATAGCAGGGTGGGTACTTTGTAGTACTGATCTGGCTGTCTACCACCCTCAAGTTGAAAATCTGTCGCCAAGTACCTATCGGTGTGTTCCGACAGCTGCACTTGAGAGCCAGTTCCTTCTAAGCTTTGTGTTTGTACCACCTTCGGTCGCATCATCACAACTATGGCGAGAATATAATGAAACAAATAATAAGCTGGTTGTACTTTGTTACCTGTTGATCGGATTGATTGATCAACGAGCAAATAGTTCCGTCTTCGTCGCCCGACATCTCCATTACTTTATTGATGGTGTCAGGCGCGAACAGATACAGACCGTTCAACCTGTAAATAAAATTACAAGCATATGGTTTATGAGAAAAGGAATTAACAATTTTTTTTATTTTCGTATAGGATCCCTTATTCAATTTAGGCCCTAGTAGGGCACTTATGGAGGTCAAAGCTACTGAAGTTACCAATAGTTCATAAGTCGGCCTTCAACTGAGAAGAACAGGCAAGAAACTCAGCAAGGTTACATTTTTTAAATATTTTTTTTTTGCCCAATCTGACTATATTGGCAATTTTTTCAAAACATTTTTTTATATACAAAATAAACTATATAATAAGCAATCATAAAATCGCATAAAAAAACCAACAACTTACAAAATAAATAAATAATAATAACCTCAACTAGTTCATAATTATGTAGGTAATCCGCAGCTACTTCCAGACATCTTTATCTTCAATATAATGAGCTACCTTGTAATAAGCTCTTGCTTTCAAGACTTTCTTTACGTGCGATTTGAATTGAAAAGCAGTCATTTTGGTTCCCGAAGATGGGATTTTGTTATAAAAGCATACACTATTTCCAAGAAATGACTTTTGCCCTTTGGCTAATCTAAAATCTAAAATTTGGTTAATCTAAGTATCTATGATCCCATATTTCTATTAAATATTCTATATTCTTCTTACATCGTAGGATATATGTCGATTCCCGCTACATTGAAGCGATTTGAGCGATAATGGTTTAGTGGTAGTGAAAAATTGAGGATTCCAATCCTTCAGTCTTCTCAGTTTAAGTGTATTGCGAACCGGTGGTAAATTCAACTGTATGTACCAATGTAACGTTCATAAGTGCCTTACTAGGGCCTAAACTCAATAAATGACTTTTTGATTTTGATTTTTCAATGACCTAGAGCTTCCTCTGAAGGAAAATATCGTGAGAAAACCAAAGCATGGTGGCAAAAAAAACTCTAAAGTACCCTACTTTTATATACCTACTACGGTAAACTATCGTACGGCCCGCCTGCTGGTAAGCGGTTACCGTAGCCATATGGACGCTTGCAACACGCGAGGCATCACTCACGCGTTACCGACCCGCGCTCCCTCCCCAATGAGCTCTGGCGACCGCCATTCACGCGCAGGAACACAACATAAAGTTATTTAGCTGCGGTATTCTGTAAGGTGGAGGTACTTCCCCAGTCGAGCTGCTCTTTGAGCGAATACACGCTATGCTATACCAGAGAGGTAGAGCGTATTGTTTATTTACTTAAAGACTTGTAAGCAGTGCTTACAGTTAGAGATTGCAAAATCCGTTTTTTTTTCAAATCCGGATTCCAAGTTTATTATCATATATAAATCCGGATTTTTCGAATTTCAGTTTTTTTTTGCATACTTTTGTAATTTTAAATTGTATGCGTAGTTTTATGCTAAATTATTAGTAGTTTGAAGAGAGGTGTTCTATTTTATTGCTTTTCCATTGCTTTTGAATAAAAATTAAATAAAACTGCAAATATTCTTAAAAATAAAAACAATTGGATCTAGTTACTGGTGGCTCGCGCGCTGGAAATATAACAACGGTGCTGTTGTCTGCATACCCAAAATACCAGCCTTCATCAGATCGTTAATATGCAGCAGAAATAAGGTTGCGGAGAGAACTGAACCCTGAGGTATCGATTGCCAAAAGGTCCGACGAACACCGTCTATGACCAAATGAATAAACCGTTCGCTCAGGAAATTGGAAATCCAAACGCACAGACCACCAGAGACTCCATATCAAGAAAGCTTATTTAGAAGGCTGATGTGCCAGACCCTTTCGAAAGTAAACATTTTCTGAGATCAGCCGATGCACAAAATGCTTTCAGGGGTAACCCATCTAGAACTATCAGTCTTGATATTACCTTGTGTGAAGAGTTGTTACTCGCGACTCAAGACTCACTGGCCGACTTAACTACTAGCTATATGGATGAACGGGAGCAGCTAACAGCATGTGAGCCGAGCGGTTTATAGATTTTATTATAGACCTTATAGGTACCGCGAACAGACCCGCAACGCAATCGCACGAACAAAGGCGCAAGAGTTTTAAATATTGTGCGGATTTGTGCGTAAGAGTACCTACATCTACTGGATATTCAATAATGATAATTGTAATTAACCATCAACTATTGTCAATTAACATTAAAATTTGAAAAAACCGGATTTTATTTTCAATATTCGTATTTACAATATAGCCCAAAAATCCGGATTTTTCAGTTATTTTCGAATTTCGAAGTATCCTGATTGCAATCCTTACTTACAGTGCAAACAATCCAAACATAAGGAATCCAGTGAGAGCCATCCACTTGAGATGCGGTGGCCGCAGCAGAGAGAACGCGTTGTTGGTGCTCGCTTTGGGAGTCAGCTCGCACCGGGAACCGTTATTTTCCATAGCTGTACCCTGCGCTGCGTGTTTTAGAGATTTCACCTGAAAAGTATACAAATTAAACTGCTGATTGACTGATATATAATAATTAGTTGCACTCCGCGTATCCGAGAGATATCCGACCCTACCCTACCGTTAAGTTTTCTTAAATTTTCAACGTAACTTTCTTAATTTTATTTTTCCGTAAGAACCTTCTCCAGAGCATAAGAAAACTTAAAAAAAAAATGGATGAGATTTTTAAAGTCGTTCTCAAGTTATGGCGTGATCAAGGGAAATAGGGAATCATTTTTATATTTAGAGATTCTAATAGAATAATAATTATAATCATAATATTAGTACAGAATAATTCTATACTAATATTATGAAGGTGGTGAAGTTTATTAGTAGTTTGGATGTAGGAAGTAATTTCCGTAACTTCTGATCCGAATCAGAAAATTCTATCCTGGAACAGAGCTACTATGTCCCGGGGTGCTATCGGCTACTTTCGGACCGGAATGTGAGAGATATACACCTATACACCTACGTATAGCCAACACATGCTGAGTTGGAGGACCGATTTGTGGCAATATTTTACCTCTTTTTTATGTATACTTTTTCCTTGTAATTTTTATGTCACAAATAAATTTGATTCTATTCTATTCAATAGAAATCGCGGGAAATAAAAAAAAAAAGAGAAACTGACTGCTAGACAGATACACGCATAACTCAAACCACTGGTGTCATAGACCATACAGCAACACTAATTTTAGTCTCACTATGTCTCTTTCTAACAAAGAACATAAGAAAACGATGTAAGAATTTTAGTCGTGTCAAATCAGTCCAATGCATGTTTTCAATATAAATTTAGTCGCCATCTATCGCGGTTACGTCTAAATACCCGCATATGAGGACGGCAAGGACTAATTTGACAGCTTTAAATATGGTGTATCCTTTTTCAATAATGTTTGTAAGAAAGAAATGTGATGTGACTAAAATTAGTTCAGTGCGATTTACAACAGAATCGGCATCTATTTCAATTATATTAATATAAAGAATGGCATTCACTATAACCTCAGAGTATATAAATACTACGTACAACTATAACTATATTTAATTGAATCAAAGATATATGTTTTATGCTTAGTTTCAGCGTTTTGTAAGTTTGTTTGTACATTTTAAACCCAAGTATATCCTGGCTGAACGCAAGATCAAAACAAGATGATAAATGCAAATGAAAGAAAAACCAAAAATTTTACTTACACAAAAATTCTCCACCCCTAATCTACTATTCACAGTATAAATCTTTCCAAGAACATCCAAAGCCTCTTGACTCCTACCCTTCATCATCAGGAACTTGGGGCTCTCCTCAATAGCCATCAGGCATAGTGCTGTGAGGAACAGTGGTGCTGCGTACAGAGCTGTCAACAGTCGCCAGGGTCTGAGGGTGATCAGGCCTACGGAGTATCGCCAATCGTACGATAGGACACCCCAAGCGAGGACTGAAAACACATAACACATAAATCTCAGATATGTTTTCCAAATATGCAGACAGGACTCGACATTAGGTAGCTACTTTGCTTTTGTAAATGTGTGAAAATAGGTGCTAGGCGACAGATTTTCAACTTGAGGTGGTCGCAAACCAGACCATGTACATAGTCCGTTGGTTTCCTCGCGATGTATTTCTTAGCCGAAAATTAAATCTGATTGTATGATCCAACACACGACCATCGCCACGGCATTTGTCGTCTCAGCTATATGCATCAGCTAAAAAAATCATTGTTCTTGAGCCTTCCTTGTCTTCTACTTCCAGCGCACCCAGATCCATAAATTTTTCGTCATTAGGTCAATATAGACAGTGTTTCTTTAGTTTTAAAAGGGTAGACAATATGACAACTTACGTGGTGAAACAGTATTGAGTGTCATGAGGAGAGCGTTGCATATCAACACGACGCTGTCTCTGCGCTTGCAGGGCAGCACCTCGCATGCGTACGCGAAGCCCAGGGACGAGGGGCACGATAAACTGGAACAACCATTCTTTATTCACAATCATACCATTTGTAGGTATCGCCACAGAATAAGCAATATCTATCGTAGTATCGCTGAATGCCAGCGTTGCGGCGCTTTTGTTGCTACATGGTGAGAAACTACCCATTTCGTAGCATCCAAATCTTATTGAGTGCCTTGATTGTATTTGGAAGTTGTGTCTAAATAATTCTTAGTCAATGTCATCATCATCATCACCAGCCTCTAACGCCTGCTAGACATCCCAAACCTTTCCCAATAGTACACACGACTACACATCAAGCTATATATTTTCAGTATAAGCTGATCTCGCATTGTATAAGATTTCCGTACAATGAGAGGTCAGCTTATATTGGAAATGTATAGCTTAACATCTTCTGATCCTGCACTTTCCACACCTGTCACGTTTTGCAGGTCAGGCAGGTTCATCGAGGTATACTTACAACAACGAAGTAGCGAGCTTGCATAACGCGAAGCTAATCAACCCTGGCATGAAGGACGACGCGATGCCGATTAGCCCCGCCGCAGCACAGGTCCCCACCAGCACTGGCTTCCGACCCAGGTTATCAGCTGCATACCCCCAGAACGGAGCTGTTAGAATTATTCCTGAAATATAAATAAGAGTTGCTGATGGTCTCTTTTACTTCCAAATATGCTGTTTAGGCTGTATTATGGAACCACAATTACTTAATTGCATTCTACACCTATACCTATATACCTTATTATTACAAAGTGGGGTAACAAACAAATACATACAGATTATTATTGGTTTGTCCCCGACTGCAATACCTTGTAAAATTCAGGCTATATTCTTAATTCTATTAATAGATTGCAGAACTTGTTTTTTTTTCAAAAGAGTTTCTCTTCATTTAACTTTTGTTTTACCCAGTCGGGTTTTTTTTCCTTCACCGAAAGCTGATTACTGGATTCGAACCCACGACGTTTGTCGCAGTACGTGACTACTACTACAGCTAAGATTTTCATTTCCACATAAGAACTTTGATACATTAAGAATCTTACCGATATTTGGTATAGATGTGAGGACACCCTTCAAGCTGTCAGGTAATTTAAGGTCACAGGCAGCAGCTGGCAATACAAAGGCTATTCCAATCATTTCCATCAATGCTGCCAGCAGTGACAAGAGCATTAGAGAGCAGTGGACGAACTGGTATCGTCCTGCGCCTGTCGGTTTTTAAAGAGCAAATATGCGGTTAGGGAATATTGCGATAAAGGTAATAAGGTACTTGGTTGGTTGTAAGGACTATTGAATATCGCCTAATACAGATCTAGCATCTTTAATTAGGTATTATTTAATTTGTTGCCATAGACGTCCCACTAAATCATTCATATAAATATAATAAAAATATCACTCACTCGAAATTGAATGAAAATCATCAAAAAGGTGTTCCAAAAAAAACAACTTTCTGCCACAAACAAAACATTCCCAATTGGCGAAGATATCACGAAACATACACCCCAAAAAAGACATTGGTACCTACCCACGGTCATTGCCCACGGTGGAATTTAAAACTACAAAGCTCCGATGAGAGACTGTTTCAAGGAGTTTGTATTTGGGTCTTCACCTAGCAAATCGTAATATAGTGTTTTTCAATCTTATTGATTTCGCATTTCGCGACCCCCTTACAGGTTGAAAAATTCTAGCGACCCCCTTGTCAGACAGACAAAGAATTTATAAATTATAAGGTTAATGATTTTCTTTATTTTGATATTTTTACTTATTTATTAGTTAGCAAGAAGCTGCGAGAGGTTTGCAACTAAGTACAAGAGGTAAGTTGGACGCCCGCTTGCGCGAAGTCTACCTTGCGTTTTTCCTTCTGCCGGCGACCCCCCGGCGACTGCTCTACATAAATATTCACTACCTAGTGCGGAATGATACCTATTTCCAGTTTCGCTTACTCACTTACTAAACTTATTCAGTTCACTTACCGACTATATCAAGTGCATCTTCTAAATCCACGTTCATTTCAAGATTCTTTAGGACACGAGGCACTTCTTTCTCTTGCATCTTGAATCTCACATCTCTGTGCCAAGACAAAAGATAATAAAAATAATAGCAATACATAAATACCATATTAAAAGTAAGTAAATAGCTGTAAGGACGCCATTTTGTTTTCGCATCCCGTTCTATTATAGTTCCGTAGTAAGGGGTGAAAGATAAATAGCGACTGGGCGAATCAAAGACACAACACAATTAATGTTTATGTTTATTATGGGTCAGAGAAACTGATTACTACTAAAGATTAAGAAGTATTTTCTTCTTTCTCATAAGCCATCCTATGTATCCATACTATGCATACTATTACTCTGTTTGTTTGTGTTTGTTACGCTTTCACGCCTTAACTACTGAACCAATCATTATGAAATTTGGCATGCAGATAGCCTATGGTATGGAGAAGGACATAGGCTACTTTTTATCCCGGGAACGTGGGTGAAACCGCGGGGGATAGCTATTATATAATATTACTAGCGACCCGCCCCGGCTTCGCACGGGTGCAATGTCGTAATGAGGTGTCGATAGATTTTCGCGCCGTACCCTGTCCTGCCCTGCCCTGCCCTACCCAAACCTAACCTAACCTACCCTACCCTACCCTACCCTACCCTACCCTACCCTACCCTACTCTACCCTACCCTACGGGTATGAAAAAAGTTTACGTTCTATTCTCAGACCTACTGAATATACACACAAAATCTCATAAGAATCGGTCAAGCCGTCTCGGAGGAGTTTCTTTACAAACACTGTTCTAATACTTACATTTTTAAACTCGTGATATCTTTCGAATGGAATGTCCGAATTGAATAATTCAAAAAGTTATACAAAGGTATTGAAGCAGTCTTGAATATGAAGTAATTTATTTTGATAAGTAATCCTTATCAAAATAAATTACCAAGATACAAATAAACAGCTTTTTCTAGCGGCGGCATTTCAATTATGTATTTAAAATGAAAGAACACTTATTGTGGCATAACTATAATAGTTAGACATATAATAGTTAGACATAGTCGCGACACTTTTTGTAAATAATGATGTGTTCTATAAAGTCATAGTACATTATTTTATTCTATCATCAATAGTTTACGCAGCGCACGCGATGAAATGAATATTTTAGGTAAATTTACACCTTGGGTTACATTATTGGAGTTTTAGTAAGGATTCCTATTTTTTTTGAAAATAATTTATAGCCTATGTCACCCGGGGATAGTGTAGCTTTCCAATAGTGAAAGAATTTTTCAAATCGGTTCAGTAGCTTCGGAGCCTATTAAATGCAAACAAACAAACAATCAAATCTTTCCTCTTTATAATATTGGTTTAGATAAATGCGAAAATGAGTTTGTTTGTTATGCCTTCGCGCCTCAACTACTCAACGGCTCATCATGAAATTTGGCATGCTGATAGCCTACGGTATGGAGAAGGACATACTTATCCCGGGAACGCGGGTGAAACCGCGGTGGATGTATGTATGTTAATATATTTGTTCGGGTGGAATTTTGCAAGTCGAATTTCACCCACTTCTAGTGACCGGATTGACTAGATATTTGGTGTACATTAGTATATTGGAAGACAATGCAAGTACAGTCAACAAAAAGAACAGTCACCAAAAAAAGCTTGTATTGAAAATTGATTAACGTAAGTACCGTACAAGCCAAATTTTGTGTTCCTTTTTTTTGGTAAATATTCTTACTTATTCAATAACCGAATTAATCCTTTGACTGTTTGACGATCCGCGCGGGCGAGGAAAACAATAGAAATTTATTGTTATTTTTTAACCGCAAGTCAAGGGATAAATCGATAATTGAAAGGTAAAATAATTTTAATACTCACTGACATTTTATTATTCTTCATTTATAGATATTCAAATTATCCTATGCTCCTAATTGTAACACTTTATCTCTTCAAGAGACTAGTTATCCATTGATCCACCACAATGCAACTGTCATAGAATACCTAATTTACTATGTTAAACAATTATCTGCTCATTAATTAGTATAAACTTGTAAACATTTCTTGCATTCCAATATAATTGATAAAATTACAAATAAACAATTGGACAAGCGTGAATGGGAGCACTTGCGGGGGTTCCCGATAACCGACTTTGATGGAGATAATTAGATTAATACATTTATCATTGTAGTTTATTCATTTAGCTGATTTCTGCAAATCAGCATGTCACGTTCGGCCTCAGAATAACTAAACTACTACATAAATATTATAAAAATATATCACGTACCTATTTCTGACTCCATAAATACCTTTTTTCACATACCTCGCCTAGAGTGATTTATACAACCGAATAAAAATATTTTTTTATTGTAATTTTATCAAGATAAAATATAGCTAACTTTATTTAGGACAAAACCTTCCTCACAGTAATTTTCAGTGTGACATCTAATAGTTCTTTTGCGGTTATATTTATAGCTAAATGAGTATATATGTAAACAAATATGTAGAACACATGTGAATTCGTAGTAATACTTTGTTTAAATAAAGCTAATCTAACAGCATGAATCACGCTAATATAATAAATGCGAAAGTAACTTTGTCTGCCTGTATGTTTCTTAACTTTTTACGACTAAAACTTTGAAGCGATCGCGATAAAATTTGGCATGCAGATAGCGGGTGAAACAGCTGAAAACGGGATTATATAAATTTATTTTAATATTACGTATATCAGTAATCTTAATTCAGTATTATTCATCTGTAACGATACATACAAAAAAAAAACTTTTTAACAAAAAAAAACCGCCTTCAAAGTAGGTCACACTAAAAATTATGAAATAATTCTTATCTGACACATGTTCTATGGAAAATATTTCACTGTAGTGTTTTCAATACTTCTCAAGATTTGTCACTGACCGAGGATGTGCATATCATTGATAAATTGTCGACAATATTGAATAAAATACTTCAATCGCGATGTTTCCGCTCTTTTCCGTTGAAGAATTTCATCATATCTTCAATTTCTACGGTCAGAACACGATAAAATATAAAATGTATAAGGGGCCGCCTTGGGATCTACCTTGACATATGCCGTTTCCGAGTAATCGGTGAACATGCATTAAAAAAAATACATACAGTCGAACATAGACCCTCCTCCTTTTTTGAAGTCGGTTAAAAGGAAGGGTACGCTAATTAAGATACGGTAATAGGGATAAAAACAGTCTAGAATGCAAAGCTTAAGAAAAAGTGATAAAAAAAAAATTCATTTTATTTATCGTCTAAAAACGAACCGTACAAAACTGCAAGCGGAACCCTAGAAACGAGAGTGCGAAGAGCACACAATGAGTAATAATTGTAAATAATATATGAGTAGTTAGCACCTTTGTGACCTCACTCTGTCTGTACACTATCAGCTCGTTTGACGGAAGATTGTCATTGTCCTGTTCCCACACGAGTACAAATACCTATCCCACCAAAAACATTAATATGTAAAATGTTGCCCAGACATATGTCAAAAAGTTGTATTATATGTACATTGAATATAAGTTTGTATCGTCATTTATAAAGCGGACAGCAAGACTTGCTTCCGGTATCTAGGGAAAATTAAGGGACTTTTAAGGAGTGAATTGATTTCTTCTGGATAAGACTTGAGATGCCAAACGCAAGCACATTTTATATTCATTACTAAATGAGAAAATTGCAATAACGTGAATTACAATTTATGAGATAGAGAACCTAAATATATAAAAATCAATGCCACTTTTCGTTGTAATTTTATAACTCAAGGCTCACCTAATGTTTAGGCTTTGCTTGGACTATTTAGTAGATGGTTTATGTGAAGTTTGCACAAAATCGGTCGAGCGGTACTTCATTTATCACATTTTTTGTAACAAATTAATTCAATAAATGGCGGATCATTTTTGGATGGTTTAGATAGAGTAGGGTAGGGTCCCTACCCTACCCTACTCTACCTAGGGTAGCACCACAGGGTAGGGTAGTACCACGCGAACGAAGTCGCGCCGGGCAGCTAGTCATAAATAAATATTATTATATAAGTTAGTATTTTAATAATAAGTTTGTATATTAAGTTTTATTATATTTCCCAACTGTTTTGCGGTTCCTAATTGGGTTAATTAAATTATAAAAATAATATAATTATGGTTAAATACCTTACAGTAAATAGGTACTGTAAGGTATTTAACCATATTTAACCAAAATAGAATAAGGCAAACAAATAAATAAAGTATATAAAACAGATATTGTTTTCTGACGATGCTTTCCTTCACATTCGAAGATGGTAATGTTCTCTTATGAATGTATAACGGACTTGAACTACTGCCCTGAAGTGCCCTGCAGATAAGTTAGTCTACATAGATGACCCGACATTGCCTACTTGAGTTGTAGTAAGTATTATTTATTCTGTGCCTCGAGGTAGATATGAGGTCACAAATGTGATAAGTAGAGACGTTATTTCCAGTTGTTTTGAGCAGCATTGAAATTTTGCAACTATACAGTGCATTGGAAGATTTTTTTATACCACTAAGGTGGCAAACAAGCATACGGCCCGCCTGATGGTAAGCAGTTACCGTAGCCTATGGACGCTTGCAACACCAGGGGTATCACTCGCGCGTTGCCGACCCTGAAGAAATCTCTTCACGCCCTTTTTGAAGAACCCCATGCTGTACTCCATTGGGAAAACCACGCCGGGAAGCTCATTCCACAATCTGAGCGTCCGCGGAAGAAAACTCCTTTGGGCCCGCACAGTTCGAAACAATTCTGGTTTCAATGTGTGAGGATGGACTCCCCGTCGATGGCGGGAGTTGCGATGGTAGAAGGTAGCCGTGGGCAACAAGTCGAACAATTCTTTAGAACACTCTCCGTTCCCTTCTTCCAAAAGGTCCAACAAACAATCTGAAAAGTCCAAAAAATATTTAAAAAATGTAACCTTGTTGATTTACTTGCCGGATTCTTCTCAGTTGAAGGCCGAGTTCCGAACCGGTGGTAACTTCAGTAGATGTGACCTTAATATTGAGATTGCGCCCTTCTGGGGCCTAAATTGAATAAATGGCTTTGACTTTGACTTCAATTACTATCAACGGGCTACGATGACCGCTTACTTTCAGAGGAGACGTATGCTTGCTTGCTAACTTAGTAGTATCTCGGAGTATATAAATACTACGTACAATAGTATAAACAAAAGTTTCAATGGTAGTAGTCAGTAAATCCGTGTAGGATTTAAAGGGTCTTTAGAACTTTCGGTCCACTCTTTGTTCAAATAAATTTTACACATTTGACGGGTCAGTTGGCCTGCCCAGCTCTCGCGTATTTTATCCAATGACGCGGTACGGCGAAGACCACTTTTCGACCCTGATTGGATGAAATTTATCAATGGTGTAAGTTTTATTCGCTGAAAAATAAGAAACTTGAATTTACAAAATAAGTTTAGGATATTTTTTTTTATTGTCGCCATTTTGAAATATTAAGTTACTGGTCCGATCGAAGAGAAAAGAATGGTCCGATAGCTCTCAAAATTGATATTTGAGAGATCTTTGAACCAAATAACATGAATCTATGCTCAAAATTTAAAATAGTGTCCGCCATTTTGAACTATTTAGCTACTGGTCCGATAGCTCTCAAAATTTATATTCGAGATACCTTGGCATAAAAATACAAGAATCATTTCTAAAAATAAAAAAAATGCAGTGATATGGGCTTGCAAAATTACAATCGGACCAGAGCTAAAAAATAATAGATTTTTTTGACTTTTAGAAATAGCAGTTAGGATAATTACCAGAAGGTAGAAAGGGGTTGTGTCCAGTGGGGACACGAACTTTATAAAAAATGTATTTTTAAAGGACCTATTCAACGATACTTTACGTATTGGGGAGGAACACAAAAAAAATACTATTCTAAATATTTGTTACTGTCTTAAATATGTAATATCTATTATGCAAACTATTCGTTATTTTTAGTTCCGAGTAAAAAGCCCAAGACAGACAGACGAGTACGACGAAACTAAGGATTCGCTGTTTGATTACGGAACTCTAAAAATCTTGCTATAAAATGCTTGTACGGTGAACATGTCGTTGTAATAGGAATACTAGAATTTATAATCAGTCTTGACCATGTCACTCTTAACAATTTCCTTAAACCTCTATTAATTGAGTCAGAAACTACACGACCTACCTCGCAGACTTGAAAGGTCAATAACACCGTTATCAAACAGAACAGTATGATATACAATGTTAGCTCATCATCTGTTATCTAGACCCCCCGTTTCCATTTGTTCCAACATGTATTGACGAAGCAAACAAACTGATGCGAATTCACGTAGTCGTACACACGTCGTAAACCAGTGGAATATTTCTCCGGAATTTCTTATAAGTAACAATGATCTTATGAGAAATGCGTCAAATGTTTGTTTATTCGTTGATAACAAATGAAAGGTAAAGAAGTCGGAATATATAACTATACGTTAATTAACATTTTGCGTATTGAATTCAAGTCAAAGACAAAGTCAAAGCCATTTATTCAATTTAGGCCCTAGTAGGGCACTTATGAAGGTCAAAGTTACTGAAGTTACCACCAGTTCGTAAGTCGGCCTTCAACTGAGAAGAACAGGCAAGAAACTCAGCAAGGTTAAATTTTTTAAAAAAATTTTTGAACAATCTGACGTAGTATGTATAATGTTTTGGAAAAAATAGCCTATATTGGCTATTTTTTCCAAAACATTATACATACATACTTTTTATTTTGCAAAATAAAATACACAATCATAAAAACGCATAAACATAAAAAAAAACACCAACTTACAAAATAAATAAAAAATAATAGCACATGATAACGCCTCTGTCCAGTTTGAGGTCTAATAAAACAAAGAATAACACTGGACTAAGGTAGTACTATAACAAGAAAAGATTTTTACCTAAGTATGTATAAGTACTACTATGTACCCATTTTATATCGTGGTCGTGGGCTCGATTCCCACACAGGACATGCATGAACATGTCTGTATGTCCTGAGTCTGGGTGTAATTATGTATATTAAGTATGTATTTACAAACAAAAAGTAATTATGTATTATATCAGTTATCTGGTTTCCATAGTACAAGCTCTGCTTAGTTTGGGATCAGATGACCGTGTGTGAGGAATGTCCCAGGATATTTATTTATTTTATTTATATGAATGCGAATTATGGGCCCTCATAAAACGATATAGAAACATGCTACATTACTGCCAGAAATCAATGGGACGGGATCAATGGATCGAATAAGGACCGCACAACTAAGAGCGGAGTGGAGGTTGATAGGTCACATGATTTCAATTTCAATGTCTGATGAAGGAGAAACAGGAGAAAAGGTGATAAATAATAACATAGGTACCGGTACCAAAACACACCGGAAACAGTAAACGGAGCAGGGGAAATCAACAATGGAGATGGGAGGACTAGTAAGATATGGGAGGTCGACAGGTCACATGATGAGGGAGAAACAGGAGAAAAGGTGAAAAATAATAACATACGTTAACATACAGGTACCTTAGAAACAGTAAACGGAGGGGAAAACAACAATGGAGATGGGGTGACTAATAAAAAGCGGCTAATAGCGGATCCTAATTGGAGGAGTGTGCCTCGTAACAGAAATAAATGGAAACAACTAGAAAAGGCTTTTACTAGCAGACATGCTGAAAGAAAGAAAACAAAAAGTCCAAGCGCGGCGTCAGATCACAGATTACTATATACAATCCTCTGTGGTCAGAGTTCGGTGCTAGAGAACGCCTTGACGCGACGCCTATATTTGACCGGCTTGGCTATTCAAAATCATTTATTCAAATAGAACTTCGCAGGCACTTGAAAAGTCTGACTCTAATACTCTAATACCGATTCGGAAGGTTGCATTTGCTGAGAAGAGCCGGCAATAAACTCTATATTACATATTTTTGGTGGTAATCATAGGATTAATGATTTCATCCAATGTCGCGGTGCGACGAGAACTATTGGTGAGCCCTGATTGGATGAAAGTCATACACCGTAGACCCTCAGGGCTTAAATCAACACCCAATACCTAAACAACAACTCTGTATCTTTAGCTAGTTACATACTGGTATTTAGCAGCAAAAAGTAGTACTTAACTGTTGTGTATAAATAAAATCATTATAGGTCATTAGTTCCACGTGATAACCGCATTAACCTGTAATGGCTATGTACCTAGAATAAGGTCATCTGCTCAATAAACCTCAGGTTCATCTTTAAGTGTAGATCTCTCTTAGAGCACTCATGTTATTGACCAAACTTGGACCTTTCAACTCCATATAGATACAAAGTAGACTTTAGTTTATGGTTTATGTCCTGAAAAGGCAATTATGAACGTTTGACTGCCACTCGATTGTTAATACACTTCAACTCAGCAAGGCAATGTTTTTTTAGATCTTTCTATTCTATAATGTAATAAAAATTTAATTTCTTTCTATCCATCTGTATCATCATCATCGTCAGCCTTTAATGTCCAACTGCTGAGGACAGGTCTTCTTTTACAAATGAGGGTGAAAGGGAATGGGCAAATACTCCACGCTGCCCACTGCGGATCGGTGGAGGTAGGCTAGTTGTCAACCTACTGTTGGAGTTTTCAAGCCGCCTAAGAGGCCTCCAACTAGCTTGACGACTATCACAACCATCACAACTAACTGATAACCGGCATCAACGGCTTTACGTACCTTCGTACAACAAAAATGTATTCGTGCAATATGTGGAGTCGGTCCACTTGAATCGAGCAGACCTCTATTCAAAAAATTAAACCTTCTCATCCTTGCTCTTACATCTTTCAAGCTGGCGTTTTTGTTAAAGAGAACATACATTTATACAGGTCGTTGATTTGGTCAGCGACGAGCGACTCAGGGTCGATAATACAAATGATACTGGTGCTAAAAAAAATATAAAAAAAATATTTTTTTTTTTATTTACGGGAGTGCGAGGGAGTAAAGGGCTGGGGCGATGGCGGCTTGCGCCTAGCTCTAGTCTGTGCACGTGCCGAGTGACCATACTTTGCAGTAATTTTATTTCAAATTGAATAAGGTATTTCTCAACGCATTGACAGTATTTAATGGAATTTTTGTACTACCACTCCTGGGTCGCTTGTCGCCGACCAAAACAACATCCTGTATAGTCAGTGTAACGATAAAGAAAATCGTAAGTTACGAAAGCGAGATCCTACTAGAATTATAGTACCTATTTGTAGGACTACATTTTACCAGAAAAACTGTTATTTTATGACTATCAAGATATTTAATACAATTCCAAAAGACATAAGAGAATTAAATAGGTATAATGAGTTTTAAATCAAAATTATACAAGTGGTTGAGCGAAAAGTGTTATTATAGCCTGAATGAATTTTTTTGTGTACCATGTTTTACGCAATAAATGATCTTTATCTTTTCCGAAGCACGGAAATCGAGTTGAAAATACCACTAGGGTCACCTATCTAAGTACCGGCATCATCGGTGGTAACTTAACTTTGCTGATCGATTTCTTAAGGTGGCCCTCTGTGGCCGGCGCAACTTCAACGCAAGCATAGTCTAAAAGCTTGTTTTTTCATCCAACGTAATGTTTGACTGCGAAAAAAGAGAGACAGCATCAGAGCTAAGGTTATCAGTCGGTAAATTCCGCTGATCGCTCGCGGCCGCTTCGCTAGGTCGTCATTCATGATTTCGAATTCATAAAACTTGTTCCAGGCGTGTACTTATTGTGAAAAAATCTTACAAGTTTGTGAAAAAAAGTTAGTTATTTAGAATCTCCAATACATTTGCAAGCCTGGTATCTAAATGTTTTCTTTATTTTTACAATTTATTACACACAGTACATTAGATATGGCCAAAGTTCAGGCAAAAACGCTGTTTTTCGGAGGCTTTGACTGCATTTGTTTCACACTTTTTTTAAATTACGCCTAGATACACGGCTAGATATAGTGCACAAGATACTAATTTAATCAAAACATCTAACGAAAAATGTTTAACAACGCCATAATAAGTACAGGGGTTTTGTATAAAAAGTATGACGAATTGAGTCCTCTTAATCGATCAGCAAAGTTCAGCCGTTCTTACGGCTAATCATGCTACACCCTGAGTGCTTCCATGCTGCGCTGAATCCAGCTGTAGTATATTTATGTATTATTTATTGGTCTTTTACTTTAAATAAACATTGGTGCCGATTCTGTTGTAAATCGTTACATCTCATCTCTTTCTTACGAACATGATTGAAAAATGATAGAACATATTAAGTTGTGAAATTAATCTTTGCCGTCTTATTTTGCGTGTAGATTTTGCGATAGATGGCGACTAAATTTATATTGAAAACAAGCATTGGACTAATTTGACAGGACTAAATTTCTTACATCCTTTTCTTATGTTCTTTGTTATTTGTTTCTTGTTGTTTGTATACCACTAGGGTCACCTATCTAGGCAAGTTTGGTTCTCTTGAAGAAGGAAGGCAGACCCGCAGATTCTCCCTCTGCGTACCGTCCCATATGCCTGTTGGACGAGGTTGGCAAGATGTTCGAACGAATACTTGCCGCTCGTCTTAACGGGCATCTGTCGTGCGTCGGCCCCGACTTGGCTGATAGCCAGTTCGGCTTCCGACAGGGGCGTTCGACCATAGACGCGGTCCTACGCGTCCGTTCCCTGTCGGAGCAGGCGGTGTCCCGGGGTGGAGTGGCGTTGGCGATAAGTCTTGACATTGTCAACGCCTTTAACTCTCTCCCTTGGGACGCCATTAGGGGGGCACTAGTATACCATCAGGTGCCCTTCTATCTGCAAGGCGTGATCGGGGATTACTTGCGCGACAGGTACATTTTGTACATGGACCAAGACGGTAGGAGAATCCAGAGGGAAACCACGCGTGGAGTTCCACAGGGGTCAGTGTTAGGCCCACTGTTGTGGAACTTCGCTTACGATGCGGTTCTGCGTGTCGACCTCCCCACTGGCGTAAACGTCGTTTGCTATGCAGATGACACGTTGGTGGTCGCCAGTGGGGATACCTTCGAGGGGACCAAAGAGCTCGCTGAACTTGGGGTGGAGGTCGTCGTTGCCAAAATCCATGAGTTGGGTCTAGAAATAGCGCCTCACAAGACCGAGGCGCTATGGTTCCACAAACTGCCAAGAAGCAGGGAACCACCCGACTCGTGCGTCCGAGTGGGTGAGTCGGAAGTCAGGGTGGGGCGGTACATGAAGTACCTGGGCCTCACCCTAGACAGTCGCTGGGGCTTCGAAGAGCATTTTGATCGCCTAGTCCCCCGAATAGAAAGGGTAGCGGGTGCCATGCACAGACTGCTGCCCAATCTCGGGGGACCGAGGGAGGAAGTTCGCCGCCTCTATGCGGGGGTCATACGATCCGTAGCCCTTTACGGGGCGCCTGTATGGGCGAAGAGGCTGGCCATCCGACGCTGTAGAACGAAACTCTACAGCGTCCAGCGTAGGATGGCACTACGGATCGTACGGGGATACCGTACCGTATCCTTTGAGGCGGCAACTATTCTGGCTCGCTTTTTGCCACTGGATATTCTGGCGGACATGGATGCGAGGGTCTATGACCGAATCCGCATCGTCCGCCAAAGTGGTGGAGGCGAACCAGAAGAGGCGATCAAACGGCAGGAGCGACTTATCGCATTCGCGACGTGGCGTGCAAGGCTTCGCGAGGAGCGGTTTGCACGCAAACGCGTCGTCGAAGCAGTCCTGCCGGTCTTCGAGGCCTGGATGCAGCGACAAGGTGGACGACTCACCTACAGACTTACACAGATAATCACCGGGCATGGGTGCTTCGGTGATTATCTGTATAGGATCGGACGTGAGGCGACGGCGGCCTGCTTCCACTGCGGTGGAAGTGACCAGGATACCGCATCGCACACGCTCGCGGTGTGCCCTGCGTGGGAACCCGAGCGGCGGATCCTGGTCCAAGAGATCGGACGGAATCTCTCCCTGCCAGCAGTCGTGTCGGCGATGCTGAGCGGGGATACAGCGTGGAGGGCCGTAGCCTCCTTCTGTGAGACCGTAATGGTCCAGAAGGAGGCTGCTGAGCGGGATCGGGAGAGGGCTGATCCCACTCGGAGGCGAAGCCGCCGGGGCGCAAACGTGACTCGTCGCGGCCCTCCTGCCCTGTAGCTGGGGCTTAGAATAACAGCTACGGTGTTTCCCTGCCTGTCGTAAAAGGCGACTAAACGGGGCCTTTGGGGTCGTGGGCAATCAGAGCGGGGGCTCTGTACGCCCAGAAGCGACCCCAAGGAGGACGATGAGTCGATGTGGTCACGACTCATCGTGCGATAGCACAGCGAGGGTGCTGGGGGGAGGTGTCAGACTTCCCCCGGGACGAGCTATCAAAGCGCCGCGCTTGGAGGGGTGAGCAGGTACGCGTTCAACACGAGAGCCCGCCCCCCTCTCTACAGCGCAGATGGCGACCACCGTGGGGTTTTAGCCGGTAAAAGTCCGGCATAACCTGGCCGCTACCCCCGGGGCGGTAGGGTATCCTATGAGGATTTCCCCACGAGAAAAAAAAAAAAAAAAAAAAAAGGGTCACCTATCTAAGTACCGGCATCATCGGTGGTAACTTAACTTTGCTGATCGATTTCTTAAGGTGGCCCTCTGTGGCCGGCGCAACTTCAACGCAAGCATAGTCTAAAAGCTTGTTTTTTCATCCAACGTAATGTTTGACTGCGAAAAAAGAGAGACAGCATCAGAGCTAAGGTTATCAGTCGGTAAATTCCGCTGATCGCTCGCGGCCGCTTCGCTAGGTCGTCATTCATGATTTCGAATTCATAAAACTTGTTCCAGGCGTGTACTTATTGTGAAAAAATCTTACAAGTTTGTGAAAAAAAGTTAGTTATTTAGAATCTCCAATACATTTGCAAGCCTGGTATCTAAATGTTTTCTTTATTTTTACAATTTATTACACACAGTACATTAGATATGGCCAAAGTTCAGGCAAAAACGCTGTTTTTCGGAGGCTTTGACTGCATTTGTTTCACACTTTTTTTAAATTACGCCTAGATACACGGCTAGATATAGTGCACAAGATACTAATTTAATCAAAACATCTAACGAAAAATGTTTAACAACGCCATAATAAGTACAGGGGTTTTGTATAAAAAGTATGACGAATTGAGTCCTCTTAATCGATCAGCAAAGTTCAGCCGTTCTTACGGCTAATCATGCTACACCCTGAGTGCTTCCATGCTGCGCTGAATCCAGCTGTAGTATATTTATGTATTATTTATTGGTCTTTTACTTTAAATAAACATTGGTGCCGATTCTGTTGTAAATCGTTACATCTCATCTCTTTCTTACGAACATGATTGAAAAATGATAGAACATATTAAGTTGTGAAATTAATCTTTGCCGTCTTATTTTGCGTGTAGATTTTGCGATAGATGGCGACTAAATTTATATTGAAAACAAGCATTGGACTAATTTGACAGGACTAAATTTCTTACATCCTTTTCTTATGTTCTTTGTTAGAAAGAGACATAGTGACATTAAAATTAGTTTAGTTGTGAACAACAGAATCAGGGCCATTACCTAATACTTGGTTTCCTAATATAATAGAAACATTATTTTGTTAATTACAATATACCTACCGGAAGGATATAATGAGTTTCCTAGAAGCAATTACAATATTATAATTAATATTATGTACTCACTGCGTTCAATTGCACTATCTTCTTGTAGACATTTACTTGATTAAACACACATACTAATTATAACAGATATGATAGCACAAGAATCAAACTGAGATTGACATATATCTTGCTACTCGAAACACACTCAATAAACCACTTGGCGGTCTTGCTATTTGTTATATGACTAATAGGTTTTCAGAACACGAAAATATTGAGACAAAATAATGTCACAAAAAATGTCTAATAGCAAATAAATATCTAATGATGCAACTGAAAATGAACACTGTCTTAAAAAAGTTAAAGTTCAAAATGTATCAAAATATAGCCCAAGTTCTGCTTCTGTTGTAACTAACTGTTCCATTATGGTTGCGGTGCCTTATATTAACAACAATTAACCTTCGATTAGCATTGATATGTGAAGTTAATAAGCGTAAAGCATGTAAAAAGGTATTATATTTATTGTATTTATTGATGTAGTATTTTTATTGTATTAAAAAAACCGGCCAATTGCGTCTCTGAGCCTGACTCGCTCACCGAGGAGGGCTCCGACCTTCCTTGTACGTATATTTCTTGATTTGGCCCATAACTGTTGTAAAAAACCGGACCGCATAACTAAGATTGTTTCTAACGAATTTTGATGATTTTGTAAACACTGTTGGTTATGCGTACTTTTTTACTGTAATATTCACATCAATGTTTATCAATTGTAATTATTTTAGATTTTTCGCTTTACAAACTTCGGAGATAAGGTAATGTCAAGATAGGTACACTACCCCACATAAAGAACAAAATAAAAGCAATTAAACACATGGTCGGTTAAGCAAAGGCAAAAAAAAAAAACACGTATCGTTACAAAAAGTGAAATAAAAACTTCAAAACAAGCAAGGCCTAAGTACAAGATATACAGAGAATACAGTATAGAAATACTTCACTTGACATCAAGCCAATAATGTTATGATGCAGAGGAGAGGATTCAGCGTCAAGAGTAGCTCAAGATCACTTCACGCAATTCACCATTTTCCCCAAATGGTCAAGAGAACTTCAACATAAATATGAACAAAAACAATATTCATATACTTACTGGGTGGAGATTTCGAGATGGCATATTTTCGAAACCTATGTTAGATTAGTTATGCTGAACAACTTTTACTAAGGGACTGAATTCACAAAAAAATTATTTTACTTTTCATACATTATGATCGAGCAAGGTTGATATTTACTATGAGAAGTAATATAAATATTTACTAACATTATTTTTTTGAGAATTCACTATTGGTTCCATAGTAAAAGTTATTCAGCATGACTAACCCAACATAGGTTTCGAAAATATGCCATCACGAAATCTCCACCTGTTATAGAAAATATCCTCGAGTCTGCCGTTGCTATCGGCAAGGCTGCAGTCAGTGGTGTAGCTTTCCCAAGACGGGCCCTGTATTAAACTTTGTTAGAGGGCCCTTCTACCTGACTGCAGCGAAACCAAATATACTCGTTCGGGGTCCATTTAGCCCGGGGGCCACGTTTCATTGATACGGCTGATACGACGGTAGCTACGCTGGATATCCTAGCTAATGCGATGGCGGAAGAAGTTCCCCGCCCGCTGGTCTCCGGAGGCCTCGATCAGATTATTATGAAAGGGTTCATCTACTTCTGACGCCGACTGTACGTGTGTTTACACGCTTCGTTACGTATTTATTGTTGGTACGAATTTTAGCTGTACAAGTTTATTTGTTTTTTTTGGGGATTTCCATAGTAAATATTGTTCAGCACGACGAACTCGATCAAGGTTATAAAACGACGCATCTTTATATCGTCATATGGTGGTAGTGACGGCGAATGCTTTCAAGGTACAAAGGTAGCAGGTGTGAAAGATTGAATCCTGCAATGAGCTTGAGCTTTCGGGGAAAGAAGACATCGCGAGGAAACTATAACGTAGCTGGGTACTGTGTAGAACATTCACTCTTGGCTGTATACACCATCCTTAAAAAAAACTGTCACCATGCACCAAATGGGGGAGTCACGGGGTAGCTGTAACTCCGTTCTAGGAGTGTACCTACTCACCACCTTCGGCTACATCATCACTTACCATGGTGGTCGTGCAGCGGGTCGCACACTTCACTCTAATATGGCGAGGAGGGCGATGGCTGCCACACGAGTCATACTTGTGAACAGGTGCTGCTTGAGGGGGCTGATCTGCTTAAGTTTCCTATTTACTATTATTCCTATTTACTGCTTAAGTTTCTTATTTATTAAATATTGACTCAATCTACTTTGTAATTTTGCCGCTGCGCCGGCGCCGGGGCACACAATTGTTGTCAGTGCGATTAGAATGTAAATATTATGTAATGAATCTAAGCTTGTTTTGAAAGGTGTAATTGCAGAGTTGATTGCCGGCTCTTCTCAGCAAATGCAACCTTCCGAACTGGTATTAGAGTATTACAGTCAGATTTTTCATACGTGCCTGCGAAGGTCTATTAGAATATATTTTTTTGAGATAAACCGCGTTGATAGTTACCACAAAAAAAAAAACTAAAAACAAAGTAAACCGCCGCGTCCACCGCGGGTAACGCATCCCGGCATTAGCGTCTCTGTTTCAGCTTGGACAAAAATGCTTTCGTCCAGTCCAGGTATCCGGATGTCCGATTTGAAAATATACAAATCTGCTGATTTATGGAAGCTATCTATCATTTGTAAAATTCCTATCGAGCAACGACAGTACCTATATTATATTTGTAAACGCAACATGGCAAAGTCAAATATTTACCGAGCCTTAATAGAATAAATGTCACACAAAACATGTCACGCTAAAATTAGAATGTAGCAAATATTACTAATTGCACCTACCACCAACGTGTGTGACGTCATATCAGTTATCAAATCAGGTATTATGTGACGTATTTCACCTACTATAAAAGGACCGAAATATTCATAACAACGGTTATTGCAGTAATTAGATTTACACGAATGTTACTTAAATGTAACGGAAAAAGTTTCTATATTTACTGGGAGTAGACTGGATTTTTTAACGCATTCAAAATATATGGTTTGAATACTGGCAGTTAATAGAAATTAGGTGTAACAAAATTGATGTTTCTGGCAGCTTGGCAAATTATTGGAAGAATTTAAAGGAAAACAAAAGACGGTTAGTATCTGAAGTTCCCTTTACGCGGTACATATTAAAATAGTTTTCCAGTAATTTTTGCCATATTCCAAAAAAAAATTATGTTTATAAAGGTGGAAAGAAAGTAATGTTAATTAAAAACGGGTTTGCTGTACCTAAAAGGATATGTGTTTTTTATTTTAGTCTGAAAATGGACAAGAAAATGAGCATAGACAAAGTAGAGTGCGAGAAAAGAAAGCCGATGCACTTAGCGTCCGTTGAAGATGCACTCTCATTGACAGGTATTTTATTAAAACCTTTTTTAACGCATATTCATAATTATCCATTACTCTTCAAAGTAGGAAATAAATATTCATCACATAGATGGATTATGGACAAAAGGAGCCGACATTACATCCAATATAAACAGTACAGCGTACAGTAGAAGCCATTGAATAAAAATCCCTTTAGCAAGTCAGTGATTTTTCACTGATTTTGAACAGTAAGGCCCAATCATTGCATCGTGTGTTCTTGACATGGTCAATCAGAGCGCATGTGTCCTTGACGTAGCCAATCAAAGCGCATTACGGTGGTGGGAAATTGATGAATAGATTTCAAGTAATATGAACATTGCGCTTCTTTGGATTAATTGTGCGATGAGTAGAAGCAGAACAAAATATTATGCTAATCTTCTGGCTTCAACCACCTTCAGAAAAAATCGAACCTTCATCGATGAACTCCTGCTAATGGGCATTTTGGGATTGAGGTCAAATACTTGCAAAAGGAGAAGCTTACTGACTAACATGTCAACGCACAGTTCAAACCGCAACAGAATCTTGAAAGGATTCTAATAAATCCAACCCTTAGAGGTGAAAAAAGAGGGATCATTAAAACTATCGGGCGTAGAGCTATCGAAAATTAATTTATTAATTGCTTTCATCCTAATTTTACTCTCCTCATTTAGGTTTCGGCAAATACAACTTCGCTTTGCTCCTGGTGTGCAGTTGGACCCTCCAGGCGATGGGGATGGATCTCTTCGGCACCAGCTTTGTAGTAGCAGCTGCTGTCTGCGATCTTGAACTCTCCATGCAGCAAAGAGCACTGCTTACTGCTATGCCTCTAGTTGGTAAGTATCATTTGTTGTACAATGTATTAGCTACAGGGACCACTTGGGCCGTTTTATAAGGGAAAAACCTGGCACTGATTAAAATTTAGGACATTATATTGTTTGGAATAATTTAATTACACCCAACCCTATTAGATGTAGTATCAAAATCAACATCAAATCAAAAAGTCATTTATTCAGTTTAGGCCCTGATAAGGCCCTTATAAACGTTAATTTGATACATATAGTTGATTTTACCACCGGTTCGAAATACACTTAAACTGAGAAGACTCCGGCAAAAAACTCAGCAAGGCTTTTTTTTGTTTTGTTTGTGGAAGATCTTTTAAATTTACAGCTTTTGTTCCAAATACTTATACAATATACATTAATTATGCTTATTCATACAATTTTCACTTAGCCAGAGGGGGATGCAAGTGCAGAGCGAAGCTACTACAACCATACATTCTTGTCTTCACGTAATGAGCCACCCTACTATAAGGTGGCTTTGTCAATATCTGTAGATAGGATTTGTATCTGTAGATAGGATCATCACTTTGTTGAAAGCTTTAGAAGTAAATCTTCTCCTTCGTCAAACATGCGACTTTCGTTGGTCGGATCTCATCTCAGCCTCTCTCAGATCTTCAAGTCTTTCTATTACTGTAACATATCGTTTGCTAGAGCAAGAAATAAGGTCCGATACTTGTAGATAGAATATCCCAACAAAGTTTCTTCATTACAAGAATAATATCATAAATAACCATAATGTTTCTCACAGGGGTGGTAGCAGGGGCCCAACTCTGGGGCTATATATCAGACACTAAGGGCCGTCGTCTCACCCTGGTGCTGTCCATGTCGGTCGGCTTCGTCTTCGCAGCACTGAGTAGCTTATCCCCTGATTGGAAGACGATGGCTGTGCTCAAACTTATCTCTTCTACTTTGTAAGTAACCAGCTTTATTTAAAAAAAAAATTAAATGGCTAAAATAAAATCTACTATCTACTAAGATAGTAGATTTTATTTTGGAAGTTGTCCCTATTGAAATGAACTTGCGCCCAGCATGGCATTGAGTGAGTTAGGTAATATAGGTTTGACTTAATTAGATTGATAATGCTGTGTATCAACATCGTACGCGTCACAACAACATCAAAAGCGTTCTTGTAATTTATATAATCAAAATCTTTAGTATCCTTTCTTACATAACTTTTGCTTAACTATCTTGAGTTTATATACCATATAATGTACTAAAAGACATTCGAATCCGTTTAGTAGTTTGTTTGAATGAGTCCAAATATCGAAAATTTTACATATAATTAGAGAAAGCTCTTGTATTTCTTTGGGTTATTTACCATTAGAAACAAAAAAGAAGACTAATAAGAAGACTAATAAGAAGATAGATAGACAGATAGACAGACATGTTGTAGGTGTATTGCATCATGGAATCCTAGCGCCATACGTTATCTAAGTTTACATTAATTTCGTTACCTAATGACATTCTCAAGGAGGTTCTCAATTCGGATATTTCTTTTTTATTTCTTAGCCCAGAACTCCGCCATTTATTAACTGATTCGGAAGGGTATACTTCCCGTTTCGTCTCATCAGGTCAGGATCTGATTACTATTTAGTGTACTTTGAAGTCGGTTTAAGTTTTTTGTAAAACAGTTTTTCATTAGAATGTTTTCAACTATATTTTATAAGAAAATTATTATTAATCGGCTCCAAAATCGGATTTAAGTATCTATATCTAAAAATATAAGTACGAGTCTGGAACACGTGGCAATAAATTTTCATTTTATGATTTAATGATAACATCGACCCTAACCCTAACGAGAGGCTGATGTGTTGATAGCATATAATTCATAGAAGCTATTATCAATATATCCGTATGATACATTCGTCGAACCGATATATTGATGTTTACATTAGGTTTATGGGAATTTCTGATGTCAAATAAAAGGTGATAGTGTCACGGAAACAAAGCTGTATCTTATATTTACACATCTAATATTAGGATAGCCAGGCGTTTGTTTACTTTATCGTAGTGGGAAAATCTCCGGGTGAATCTTTAGTTTACTTAAATCTCAATTTAGTAGATACAGTCCACTAAAGTGGAAATAAAGAGGAAGTGAATGAGAGTGACAGACATAGTTTTTTTTTACTTTTACCCGATCGCCTCTATTTTATGACAGACATAGAGATATACGATCAAGTTATTACCACTTGTAATAATAGCAGCTGCAGTCCATAATATCCATTCAATCACTATTACTTCCTACATTACTTTTCTAACTACATTTGACTACTTATTCTGGGAAATACGGGAATATAATTATGGGAAATACTGTATTTATGGTATTTTTTTTAATAATATCGAACTGTTCCAGTGAAGGTATTATTTTTAGCCCCGATATACTTCTTGTAACTAGCCTACTCCTATCTTTAAATCTTTCTTATCATACCTATAGGTATATAAAGTTTGCCAAAATTACCTGGAACTGTTAAACCTGCAGAATCTGCTTCACTGAAAATTATCTACAAAACTAGTTAGTTATGTAACTTGACGTTTTGTTGTCGGGAAACTAACTTTAGTTACATTTAATCAAATAATTTAGTAACGTACAAAAACTAGTTTTGTTACTGGTAAGTTTAGTTCGCAAGTCACTTTGTTTAGGTTATTGGTTGTCAAATTTTGTTTTACTGTTTAATAAAATTTTGTAGTCACTTGTAGTTCATTTTTTTCAGTGTTTTATAATAACTACTTACCAGAATATTCAACTCATATTTTTACGAACTATCTGGCACCCTACTTCCCTTGAACCTGACGCTTATAGAACTTACCGTTGTATTCTGACAGTTTCACTTTAATGTGAGTGAGTTCATGCAGGGGCATTGAATTTGTTGATGTTTACAAAGCCCAGAAACCATCAGGTAGACACGGGACAGTCTGCATTCTGCTTCTTATATAATTAAATAAATATCCTGACATGACATTCTTCACACACGGTCATCTGATCCCAAACTAAGCAGAGCTTGTACTATGGAAACCAGATAACTGATATAATACATATACTTCTTTTTGTTTGTAAATACATTAATAATATAAATAATTACACCCAGACTCAGAACATACAGACATGTTCATGCACACAAATGTATGTCCTGTGTGGGAATCGAACCCACGACCTGTGGCGTGTAAGGTGAACCTTAACCAACTGCGCCAACTGGCCCGTCCTTTTTTTAAATATCTGTGTTACTTATTAAATCTTATTTCCAAAGCACATCAGCAAGTAATTCAGGCGCATACACTCTGCTAGGCGAGAGCTGTTCATCTAGAGTACGCGGCCGTTCAATGCTGCTGTGTACTTGCGCCCTCATGTGTTCACAAGCTACCGTCGCTGGTAAGTATTTTTTTTTAATGTGTCTAGGCCTGTGTTTGACCACAATCTCACCATTGTAAGTGATGATGTGGCCGATGGTGGTAAGCACACAAAGCCTAGAAGAACTAGCTCGCAAGTGCAGCTGTCGGAACACACCGATAGGTGCTTGGCGACAGATTTTCAACTTGAGGGTGGTAGCTAGCCAGATGGGTACTACAAAGTACCCTACCACCGTGCTATGGTTTCCTCACGATGTTTTCCTTCACCGAGGTCAAGCTCATTGTAGGATTGGGCGCTTCTTCATTGGGGCGACACGGCACGACATGCCGTTGCCGGCGGCGACATGTCCAGTGAGACAGCGTGCAGTACAATCTCATAGAAATATGCATCCACTGATGTCGTGGACAGCTGCCGTTGCCGTGCGGTGTCGTGTCGTGTCGCCCAATGAAGAAACGCTCATTCGAACCCGGGACCGTCGTCTGTCGTCTCGGTGTCCGACGTCACTACCACTGAGCTATCATCGCCTTCAGTTGATTTGCAATATCAGTTGGTAGTAGAGATTCTGGTCCTGTAATAAAAAAAGCATTGTCTATATGGCATGAGGCACTTTTAGCTACAACATATTACAACTCTTAGACAATCCCTAACCCAGGGTTATAATTTACTATTTGCTTAACAGTATTCGCGTACCCCATCTTACCCCTCGAATTCTCCTACTGGATCGACTTCATCGGCATCAACTACCGTCCATGGCGTCTGTTGGCCTTTGTCATGGCTATCCCCTGCGCAGTCACTGCCTGCCTTCTCCAGCTCTTCCACGAGAGCCCTAAGTTCCTCGCATCTCAGGGTCGTTATGAAGACGCTCTGACTGTTTTGAAGAAGATTTACGCCTGCAACTCTGGAGATAGTGCTGACAATTTTCCTGTAAGTAATTTTGGTTTTAAAAGTAAAGTTTCACGGGGTACTTTGGTTAGCTACCACCCTCATGTCTGATATCTGCCCTAAAGCACTTATCGGCGTGTTCCGACGGCTGCACTTGAGTGTCCACCTTCGAGGCTACCTACTGTTACTTACCTCTTTCGTCCACAACATTACTTAGTATAGTGAGATTTGGTTTACTTACTGCAGCTCTCTATTGATACTTGACATTCAATTTCATTTTATAGTGTCAAAATATCAATCCACAATCACAAAATCAAGGATAGATCAAGTATACAAAGCGGTCTTTAATCTATTTATTTAGAGACCTGCATTAATGGGAGTCTTATGCATTTCTAACGGTTCTGTCTTAACTTTTAGGTCAAGAAAATTCTAGAAGACGAAGAGAATCCTTTCTCTTCGATCCAACTTTCGTTCTTCAAGTCTCTGTGGCAGCAGACCGTCCCTCTGTTCCAGCCACCCCTCCTGAAAGACACCCTCAAGCTATTTTACTTGGTCGCCGTTATTTATATGACGTGAGTTACTTTACAATTATTGTTCGAAGATCTTTAGTTCGATCACCATCTCAACTTGATCAGTGATTGGCCAAGTGGCCAAGTCTGGAATATCATTAGGTGCCTAACCACCGTGCTATGATTTCCTCACGATATTTTCCTTTACCGAAACCTCAAGATCATTTTGAGATTCAAACCCATTACTCTGCTACAGCATTCGACACACATCTTATGAAGCGTTTTTTTCCCAGTGGTAGCGGCTTCATCCTCTGGCTGCCGTACATCATGAACAATCTGTTCTCGGCCCTTGAGGCTGGTGGTGGCGCCGGCATGAACCTGTGCACTGTCATCAGATACTCCACTGAAGAGGCCTTTCACGCTGGCAATAATACGGTAAGGACCTTCTATATTCGTTTCTGCAGTAGACTTCTAGAAATACAGTTGTGTTAGGTGAATCTGACTAGTGGTTTGTTTATAAAAAAAACCTCTCAATTTAACCTCAGCTACATTAATTACCTTTTAAATGAAAATCGGTTCACAATGCTCTATACAAATTAAAATTTCGAGTAAATTACTTAGTACTAAGTAGAGTGTTGAAAACTCCTTCTTTATTTTGTTTATGATTCAAATTGATTGATGTAAAAAATATAATAAAACAACGAATTTCTTTTCCGTCTAAGACAGTCGTATTATTTTCACAAAATACTTAATAATTTTGGTAGATTCTAGTAATGTCTGAACTTGCAAAATTACGTAAAGAGCGCGGTATAGTGCGCACCGCCTTTACAAAACGCATGAATAAAATCGAAGAAATGTTGAAAGCCGAGACGGAAGTTGCTGACCTCCAGAGAATCCAAGATTTTACGGAAACAACCACAGAGAAGGCAGCACGATTGTTCCAGCTTGACATTAATATCCGGGAGCTCATGTTCAGCGGTGACGACGTCAGTGACGCAGACCATGAAAAGGAAGAAGAAGAAGTCGACGATTACAAGGATAGATGGAATCGTATAAAAAGATTAGTCCATGAAATTATATCGGCTGATTCGCAGACAACCGTGAGTACCATGAAATCCGTGGAGAAAATCGGTAAGAGAAGATACAATTTACCAAAATTAGATTTAGTCAGATTTGACGGAAATATAAAAAATTGGTTGCAATTTTGGGGACAATTTCAGAAAATAGATAAAGACCCTGCGATCGACAACCACGATAAGCTACAGTATTTAATACAGGCTACTGTAGAAGGCTCAAGCGCTAGAGCGCTCGTAAGCGGCTTCCCACCATCCGGTGATAACTATTCTAAGGCCATTGAACACCTCAAAGACCGCTTTGGGCGCGACGAACTTATTATTGAAGTATGCGTTCGTGAACTCTTACAAATAATTTTGTCACAGGGTAAAGAATCACATGCACTTAGCAACCTTTATGATAAACTAACGACCCAGATCCGAGCCCTGGAGACGCTAGGAGTGACCACGGAGAAGTATGCGGCTATGCTGTATCCAATGGTAGAGTCAGCATTACCCGATGACATCCTACGAGCGTACGAGCGAACCAGACCGTATGTAAAACAAGATTCTTCAGGTATGAAAAGTAATAAACTGTCTCAACTTATTCAGTTTCTGAAAAATGAGGTAGAAAGTATACAGAGAATAGATATTGCGAGATCTAGTTTTGCATTAAACGGAGAGCCAAACATCACAGCCAGACAGCTCACCGCTTCTATACTGACTAGCGAGTGGAGTACCGTCAAATGTCTGTGGTGTGACAAAAGTAGCCACTCAAGTAGCGAATGTTATAAAATAACAAAGATGTCTTTAGACGAAAGGAGAGACATCATTAAAAGAAAGAAAGCTTGTGCGATTTGCTTACGCTTAGGCCACCACGCTAAGGTATGCAAAAGTTATGTAAAATGCTTAGTGTGTTCACGTCGTCATAATACTGTCATGTGTACAGAAATAGAGAAACGGATGACGAGACCGGCTACTAAGGAGGAAGGCACGAAGCAGAGCGATGGGAGCAGAAGTTCTAACAGCGGACCAAGTACTGCAGTAGCACTGTCTGGCAGTTCACACAGGTCTTCTGTCACTTATCTTCAAACAATTCTCATTAAAATTGTAAGTAACGGCACAGATTTGATAGTAAGAGCCTTAATAGACAGTGGCGCACAACGTTCGTATATAACTACTCGTGTGGCCGATAGACTAGGCCTTAAGCCGTACAAAGAAAGCTTACTTGCACATTGTGTGTTCGGTGGAAAACAAACAGAACGCCGCCGACACTACGAGTACGAAATTGTGGTAAAGAATTGCGATGGATCGTTTGCTTTGCGAATGAGTGTATTAGACGAAGCAAAATTATGCGGAGAACTACCACGAATAGACAAAAGCGAAATTTCTGAGACTCTACAGAAATACAACATTCAGCTAACTGACATTTTAGGCGATGAACATAACGAAATTAATTTGCTTATAGGAGCTGACTACTCTGGTCTATTGATTACAAAAGAATTTATTCATTCAGGCGAACTTACACTTATCAAAACGAAATTTGGTTGGACTGTTCAGGGACCGAAGTTGTGTACCACAGCGAGCAACGTGCTGACGACTTTGATTGATCTCGATATATCAGAATTATGGAAAGTAGAGTCTATTGACATTACAGATAAGACCGGCGATACATCGAGTAATGAAGTACTTTTGAAGTTCGAACAAAACATCAAGGTGAAAGCTGATGGCCGATACAAAGTTGCTTTACCATACAATGTAGAGGATAGAGTTATTGAAATTCGACAGAAGTCTGAACCGACGCAATGGCGACATGTTCCAGGAAATATGAAGCCAGCTGATTTGTTGTCTAGAGAATGTCATGCGTCGACTCTTGTGAACTCTCGCTGGTGGGAGGGTCCAGACTGGCTACGTGGACAACCTAATTTTTGGCCAACGGCGAATCAGAAATATGACGAAAATGCTGAAACTGAAATGAGAAATACATCAGTTCATGTCAATGTTGCACCCGATAACCTTTCGAGGTATTTTAGAAGGTTCAGTAAATATTCAAAATTTGTTAGAAAAATAGCATGGATACATCGATTTACGTTCAACTGTTTTTACCCTCAAATGAAACGCAGCGGACCACTTATGAGGACTACGAAAATGCCCAAATATGTTTAGTAAAATTGATTGAGAAAGTTTTACCATTGATTATCCGAAGAAAATTAAATTAGAGATTATCACTGATAAAAAAGGTGTCATTCGACTGGTAACTAGATTATTATTTAAAGATGAGAACGAAAGTTACAAATATCCTATACTATTGCCGAGCAAACATGAGATTGAAACCGATGCGAAACGAGTCGATTGGCCGATTGGAATTATTTTGGAAGTCTACCCTGGAAAAGATAAAATAAATAGAGTAGCCAAAGTAAGAACAACATCTGGTACAAGAATCCGACCGTTCCAACGTCTGCGACCATTGGGGCTAGAGTATACCACGAGTGACTCGCTTACAACAACGCGCAGTGGTCGACAAGTGCGGGCACCAGAGCGTCTCCAACTTTAGAGATGCTCTAGTTCTAGCAGTTGCTGCTATCGTGACTTCTCCTCGCCCGGAGGATGTTGAAAACTCCTTCTTTATTTTGTTTATGATTCAAATTGATTGATGTAAAAAATATAATAAAACAACGAATTTCTTTTCCGTCTAAGACAGTCGTATTATTTTCACAAAATACTTAATAATTTTGGTAGATTCTCTTCATAGAGTAAGTGACCCAAAGGTTAACTATTGAAGGACCTTTCTAAATACCGTATTTGGGATATTATCTAAATGAAAAAGTAATTGATTAATAAATTTTTAACCGAACGGTACACTTCCCTTGATCCCATTGTCATCAGGTCAAGATTTGATTACTCTTTAGTGTACTTTGAAGTTGAATAAAGTTTTTTGTAAAACAGTTTTTTGGATAAACTTTTTGATAGTATAAGACTAATTATTAAGATAGACACAATTAGAATATATTTCATTCAAAAAGTTACATTCTTAAACTCTAAGCCCAGAAAGTTCCTCTCAATGAAAATATCCAGCACTATTATCAACACCATCATTATCGTCTCTATTTTTAGAATATATCAGAAATCTGCAACGACAAGATCCAAGACACGACATTATTCTCGGCAATGACTTACGGTGCTTTAGCCAGCACTGCTAACTTGGTGTTATCCCTGACGTGTGGTGCCAAGAAGCGGTTAGCAATGATGTGTATACTTGCTACTTCTGCAACATCTGCTATTTTACTCAACGTCGTCGCTGTACCTATTGCTGGTGGAATATTCTTCTTCTTTTTCCTACTCTGTGCTCTGGATATGGGCATTCTGAGTGTGTACTTCGTCGAGCTTTATCCAACGTCACTGAGGTAACTATGATTTTCCTAAATGATGTATGTTTTTATGACTGATGATTGATTTCAACAATCTGGAAGATTGAAAATAAATAAATATCCTGAGACATTCCTCACACACGGTTATCTGATCCCAAACTAAGGAGAGCTTGTACTATGAAAACCAGATAACTGATATAATACATATACTACTTTTTATTTGTAAATACATATTTAATATACATAATTATACTCACACTCACGACATGCAGATTGCAGACATGTTCATGCACAATAGCAATAGCATGTCCTGGGTGGAAATCGAAACAACCTGCGGGCGTCATAGGTGAATCTTAAACAACCATTCCAGTTGGCCCGTTGAATTTTTCCATGATTTTACAGTTAATATAGATTTTTAAACTGTGATGACCCTGATTAGAATTATAATAAGCAAGCATGGAGAAGCAAAATCTAAAGTACCTACATTATGACGACTAACTAACTGAATTGACCTATCCTACCTAGCCAATTCTCACCCACTCGAACTTTTATCGAGTGTAAATCACGTTACGTAATTCTGGCAATTTTGAGGACGGTATATTTAGAAGGAAAACCGGTGAACTCGAGCTTTGATTGGTCGGAACCGTTCGAATTGACTCCGCCCTTCTAAACTTTGCAGTTGAATAGGACTTGAACCGTTAGTTCGATTCGAAGGTTATTTCGACGCGAGAATTTGGTCCCTGAACTTATAAAGTGACATGGCCCACAAATACGTGATATATGTCATAATTCTCTATTGTATTTTCTTTGTCTTCTTCTAGCACAGGTATATCTGGAGTAATCTTGACTGTTATAAGATCCATCACCTCCAATAATTAGATCATCGACATAGACTTATTTTTATTAATTTGCAGGGGAATGGCGTCTTGTTTATCAGTAATGTTGGGTAGATCGAGTGCTTTCCTGGGAGTTAATGCAATCGGTGCGTTGATATCAGCCAACTGTGAGGCCACGTTCTATGGATGGTCATTGCTATTATTAAGTAAGTAGTTTTTAATCATATCCCAGAGGAAGAGATAATCCTAACAAATATTATAAATGCGAAAGTGAGTTTGTTTGTTTGTTACGCCTTCACGCCTCAACTACTCAACGGATCAACATGAAATTTGGCATGCAGATAGTCTATGGTATGGAGAAGGACACAGGCTACTTTTTACTCTGGGAACGCGGGTGAAACCGCGGGGGACAGCTAGTATTAATATAAAAGTTTATATCTAATATTAAGACCCCCTCCTCCTAAACCAAGATTCAGGATCCGCCACCTGTGTAGAAAGAAAGAAAGAAGTAGCAAGTCTTTGATATTTTTTTAATAGGCAAATCCAATGATATTATAATAGAGATATGCTACCGTCATACTAAGCGGCGTTCACTTATTGTTGAAATCGCAGTTCATAAATAAAATTTCATTTGTTTGACAGGTGCAATAGCTTTCTCTTGGTATCTACCAAAGGACAAACCGCAGAAATAAGATATATGCCAAAGAATCACCGCCGTTAGAAGACTGAAATAACTTTATAGCAGCTTAAATGCTGTTTAAATTCCACGCGCAAATGCTTTTTGCTTCCATAGTACCAGTGTGTGTGTATTATTACTCATACAATATTTCATTATACAGTACCTAAAATGGGGTGAATAGAAATGCAAGGGGCGAATAGACACCAATACCAGAAAATACATTTTCACGTTATTTCCATATTATTTGTAGCATTGAAGGACTGCAATTTTTGGTGAAGCTTGCTTTGGAAGCTACTAATAACACAAGTTCGATATTTAAGTGAACATTCCAATCAAAATTATTGTTTCTATTCACCCCCTGTATTTCTATTCACCCCATTTTACCCGGTACCTAGATTATTTGACTGTAAAGTGTGATTGTTAAATGTAAATAAATGAAATCTGAAAATATGTGAATGAATCATTTTGTTGATGATCAAAATAATGTACCTGAATGATAAGTAGTTATGTAATTTAATTAATTAGTTGTAAGGTTGTGTAAAAATTGTTAATAAAATCTATTATAAATAAATAATTGTGTTTTCTATGCATATCCTACCTAACATAATATAACTATTAGCTAAGGCCTTGCTAAGTGGTAGAGTTAACTGTAATGTTCACGTGGCTTATCAGTTCCTTGAGTGTAAAGAATTAATGTTAATATACTATCGCCACAGCTATC
This sequence comes from Polyploca ridens, assembly GCA_951394255.1. Lineage (NCBI taxonomy): Eukaryota > Metazoa > Arthropoda > Insecta > Lepidoptera > Drepanidae > Polyploca > Polyploca ridens. Next base: position 1,856,207 of record OX596255.1, read on the forward strand.
GCGTTTGGGTTAGCAATAAAGGATGGGAGAAATTAGTACCGTGATTATTTCGTTAGAGAGGCTTTGAAAATTCCTATAGAGCAGCGTTTCTAACTTTAGCGTTCTTAGCTTTCAAACTTTTTTGGCGACGGACCCCTTTTAGAAAGCGAAATATTTGATCCAAGTATATATGTGTCAAAAATAATAAAAGTAAATCAATAAAATAAATATTTATTTTATTTTTCTCAAATAATTCTGATTCTGATGATGAAAATCAAAGTAACTATCAAAACTATTTCGAATTATTTATTTGATTAAATTTATTTTCTGAACTTGTCTTCCGGAAGAATAGATTGTGGCCAGTCATATCGCTGCTATTTAGAAATGTCGTAAACACAAACGCGATACTATGCGTTTACTATAACATCATTTTTTTACAATCGGAGTACAGGGGCCTTCACTGAATAAATGACTATTTGATTTGATTTAAGTATACAGTAAATTTTACTAATTAACACGATGGTCTGAATGTTAAAATAAACGTATATAAAATATATCATAATATATCCAGACAAATATTCATTGCAACAAAAATAAGTAAGTATCCAGTAATATTCTAAATTGGAGCAAAATCAGGCTTAATAAAATTGACTGTAAAGTTGAAGTTTCTTATGACTTCTACAATCAATATGAACTAATTAACATGGTGAGTGCATCAACCGACTTTCCCTGACACATTGTATGTAGCAAGTACACGGGCGAAATCACGTTGTGTGCAGCCAAGTACCAGGACACTAGTACACGGTAGAGGGAAGATTTTCAGTAACACTCTCGTATGCAACCACCCTGGCGAGTGGCGAAGTCACGTTGCCTACATTGGGTCAGCTACCAGGGTGCCATGACACAGTAGTTGGTTAATGTTACACTATTTTCAGCTCTATATATGCATTTTTAACAGTGTCTCGTAGCAACCACGCCGGCGAAGTCACGTTGCCTGATTTCAGCCAACTACCAGGGTGTTAGTAATAGCAGGCGGTTGATGACCTACAATTTTAGCAAATCGATACAGATACTAGACTACCTGTACCTGCTACTTTTCCATATAACGTATTTTACCCGACTGACCCGGAAGGAGGGTTATAATAAATTTGGTCTCTCCAACTCAGCTTATTTTTAGAGTCAGAGTATTCTTATGTGCCTGACACAACCAATTCCGATGGGAAAACGAAAGAATCAAAATGATACTTAAGTCACCTCTCGGCCTGAATTATGTGAATGTGTGCGATAAATGCATGCACACATTCACAAAGTTCAGGCTAAGCAACCTTATAGCTAGAGGTAAAGTAACTGTTTACGGCCTGTTTAGTTCTGTTGGTAGTTTGTGCTGTAGTAACACACGAGTTGGGTAGACAATGATCGCAAAATCATCTGCGAATTTGAGGTGACTTCATCATCATCATCATCAGCCTATAATGTCCCACTGCTGAGCACAGGCCTCCTTTCACAAATGAGGGTGAAAGGGAATGGGCAATACTCCACCACGCATGTCCACTGCCGATCGGACCTGTTGGAATTTTTCAAGCCGCCTATGAGGCAACCAACTAGCTTAACGACTATCACAATTAAGTAATAACCGGGACCAACGGCTTTACGTGCCTTCCGAAGCACGGAAACGCTCGATTTGAAATACCACTAGGCGGTCACCCACCCAACCACGACGGTGGTAGCATCGATTAAGAACGGCTAATCATGCTACACCACGAGCGCTTCAACTTATGTATGGGGTGACGTAGGTATGAGTATTTTGATTCTTTCGTCTCCTTGCCTCACGAGCTGCGAGCACACTGCAGGAATTAAGTTCGAAGACAGTGATTGTTGTAGACTCGTTATAAGTCCACACGAACAGCGAGCGCAGGGTTCGTGCTCGGGTCATCTAGATTAGACCTACCTCTAATCATAATACATTTTTGACTACCTCTACTGTCCTCCATACATAAGCACTGGGGGGTATAAAGATAAAACATTATAACAGCACCATTAACCAATTACATTCAATAAGATTAGGAGTGCAATAAATACAAATGTGATAAAAGATATACGCGTGTTATAAAATTACTGTCTTAAATTAAATTATTACAATACAAACTGATGTCGCGTTTACAAATCTTGTGAATAAATGTGTTAAAATTAATCTTGGTTAAAAGTTTGCAAACATGACACCACGAAGTTCTTCTTACACTGGGAAAGTCACTTTTGAAGTGGCTTTAGATAGAGCTGGTAAGTTACAATTTCATGTATGTTCTTTGTTTACTGATTGGTATATTTTGAAATGGTTAATGTTTGAAAATAATTAAAAGTAGTTTAGATATTAGTTTTTCTGACAAACTTTTTACAAAGTAAAACTTAAACCGACTTCAAAGTACACTAAAAAGCAATCAAATCCTGACCTGATGCCAATGGGACCAAACGGGAAGTGGACCATTCCAAACAAAAAAGGAATTTCCAAATCGGTTAATAAATGACAGAGTTATGACGTAACAAACATAAAAAACAACCGAATTGAGACCCTCCTCCTTTTTTGAAGTCGGTTAAACATTAATAACGATCACATAATAAAAAAAACCTTGCTGAATTCTTGTCAGTTCTCAGCTGAAGATGGCAAATCTGGTGGTAACTTCGGAGGCTTTGAATTTATTTATTGTATTTTGTTCTTTAAATCTGTCGCTCTCCTTTCTTAACCCCTATGGCATGTTTCTATCCTTCCACTTTTCATAATTGTGGTTTGCGAAATATATACACACGGCTACAAATCAAACTATACATTTGTAGTATAAGAATTTCGGTACAATGGGAGGTCAGCTTATACTGGCAATGTATAGCTTGATGTGTAGCCGTGCGTACGCACAACAATCCATCCATCTCTTTTTTGGTCTCTCTTATCCACTTTCAGATTTACTTATGTTATTTAAAAATATTCGTCACTTCCTTTACTTTCAGGGTTTGGTTTATACAGTTATATAATGGCCAGTTTAGCTGGTTTCCTGATCATCTCATTTGCATGCATCGGCTACGGAAGTACAATCATTGTGCCTACGAGTGCATGTGAGCTCAATACCACAGGGAGTCAGCAGGGGTTGCTGGCTTCTGCACCTTATGTAGGTACGTTATTATGATATCGCAATCGTTGTCACTGAGCAGAATGGAAATTATATTAATCTAGCTTGTTTTGATAAGAGTAATTGCTGAGTTTATTGCCGGCTCTTCTCAGCAAATGCAACCTTCCGAACCGGTGTATCAGAGTCAGACTATTCATAAGTGCTTGCGAAGCACAGGAATAAATCTAAATAGATAACGCGAGTGTGTGTACATCAAGGGAGAGCAATGCTCTTCTTTTGAAACTGTTTCGCGCGGACAGGGAACTCGCAGAAGGCTGCATGTCCACTAGAGATGTGTTTAGCTGACAAATAGGATCGCTTAATTTTCACGTTAGAAATCGAATGCCATGCGTAACTAAATTGATCTTGTAACATTATGGTAGGTACAAAAAAAGTTACACGCTTGGTTTTCATACGGATGGAGGGACTTGCGGTATCTATTTAGATTTATTTCTTTGTTGCGAAGTCTATTTGAATAAATACATTTTGAATTTAATATCCTACTATCCTTTCCTATATTTTTTATAAATGAGAAAGTTCGTGGGTTCGCTTTCCACTTTAATCCATCCGTTTGCGAAATAATATTATGATAAAACATACCCAGTGATTCATACAGGTACCGATTTCACCCAAAAAGGCATATAGGTATGGTACATGAATTTTGACCTTTAAATTGACTAACAAATATTGACATTTATATCTTGCCGGTACAAAATGATAAAATGATTTACGCATGAGTTTTATAGTACGTGCAATACTATAATTTCTTATTTAGATAAGCCGTTTAGGTTATTATATTCACACAAGTACTCCGTTATCAGTCCTTGCGAATATATATAAACAGTTGTATAAATATACTAGTACGACACGGTTTGGATATTTCCAAATTACCTTGTGTGAGGAAAGCCTCACAGAAGGTCATCTGATCCCAAATTAAGCAGAGCTTGTACTATGGAAACCAGATAACTGATATACATATACTACTTTTTTGTTTGTAAATACATACTTAATATACATAATTACACCCAGACTCAGGACATGCAGACATGTTCATGCACACAAATGCATGTCTTGTGCGGGAATCGAAACCACGACCTGCGGCGCTATAGGCGGCATCTTAACCAACTGCGCCAACTGGCTGTTAAATTTATCTTGCTCATCGATCAATTAACCCAAAAAAGCGTAATGACGTATTTTTTTTTAAATCTATTCCGCACCACATACAGTGCGCTCTGATTGGCTAAGTCAAGTCAAAGTCAAAGTCAAAGCCATTTATTCAATTTAGGCCCCAGAAGGGACAAGGACAAGGACACACTAAACATTTAGATGCAGTAATTGGTATCATCATCATCAGCCTATAATGTCCCACTGCTGAGCACAGGCCACCTTTCACAAATGAAGGTGAAAGGGAATGGGCAATACTCCACCACGCGTGCCCACTGCGGATCGGTGGAGGTAGGCTAGTGGTCAACCTACTGTTGGAATTTTTCAAGCCGCCTAGGAGGCATCCAACTAGCTTAACGACTATCGCAATTGACTGATAACCGGGACCAACGGCTTTACGTGCCTTCCGAAGCACGGAAACGCTCGATTTGAAATACCACTAGCCGGTCACCGAACACGACAGGCGTAGCTTAACTTTGCCGATCGATTAAGAACGGCTACATGCTACACCACGAGCGCTTCATTGTGATTGGTATGTACTGTTATTATTAATCAGTGCTTGCTCGATGCGATACTTGATTTTACAGAAATTGCTCATGAGCAAATTCACGCCAAACTACTAAGACAACCGAAAATAGTTCTAAGGCGCAAGCATAAGACAAGAGAAATTTCAACCTTTACGATATTAGTGGAGGTACACTCATAGAAAAGGGCGTGTCATGAGAGTGGCTCGGTCCTTAGGATCATAGAATTTCTATGACATTACAATATAATACTGATCCTGCAATCATTTAAATTCCAGGGTTAATTCTGGGAGGTTTGATATGGGGATACCTGGCGGACACAAGGGGCCGGCGCAGCATGCTTATGGTGGCGCTGCTGAGCGGCGCAGCGGTGAACATGCTGGCCAGCATATCTGTCAACTGGCTCATGTTGATGGTGCTGCAATTCATTGCTTCTTTATTGTAAGTAGCCATAAGCTGAAGTAAGTGGCTTTTTGGCCTCACTTTGAACTGTGTCTAATGTATTACTGACTTCAATAATTCCAAAATTAATGTTATTTCTTTCTTCTTCTTCTTTAATTTCTTTAAACAATTAACATTTTGTTTATGGATTTTGTTTCACGTTATAACATTTTTTTATAATTACAGTGCTTCTGGGGTCTTCTCTATGGCAATGACGCTGCTAAGTGAAAGCGTTCCGATGGCCAAACGCAATCTAGTGGTGTTGCTTGTCACTAGTATCTTCCTGCTAGCTCAGGGTATTATGGCAGGTGAGGTCTTTTAATGTTTTTTTACTCATCATAAAGTTGTTTTATCAGAATTATCATCAAACATAAAACTCGCTCTGAAAATCTGAACATGATTTCTGTACAAGCAAAAACTTGGACTGAAGCAAGTTTTCGCGTGCGACTTTTTTAATCAAACAGATTATTTTGGTTCCAGTATTAGCAATCCCGATAATTCCCCTGACCTTCTCATACTACCTCTCCATCCTGGGTATCTACTGGAACTCCTGGAGGACCCTGATGATTGTGTATTCCCTGCCAAGCTTGGTTTGCGTCGTGTGGCTATGCTTCATGGAGGAAAGCCCCAAGATTGTATATGCAATGGGTGATGAAAAACGGGCGCTGCAGATCCTAAGAACTATAAATAGGATTAATAGACCTGCTTCTGGAGAGCTGAAGGTAATTATTATATGGTCTTAGAAGATAACGGAATGGCTTTAGGTATTCTTTTGGGAAGCAATCACAATTTTTGTTCTTTTATAATTGCTTTTATATGACTGACGAAATTGACGATTGACGAAAAACAAAATACTTTTTCTTCTTTCAATAATTTATTCACAAGCTTACAGCGTTTCATGATCAACCCCAACTCTTTCAGGATATAGATGTCATTCATTATTCCTGTTACATTGCAGGTAGATGCATTAATCAATGAGAAGTCTAAGATCAAAACCGGATCATCATCTAAGGATCAAATAGTTCCCCTCTTCAAACCTCCACTTCTCAAATATACTCTGATTATTACCACACTCATGTTGTTTGAGCAGTGAGTAAATTTACTTTTTCATCAGTTGATCCATCAGCAGAAACAAGCCATAAATCGGAAAAAGTTACATTCGTTTTCAGAGTCGGATCCTTTATGATGTGGCTGCCAACTATAGCCAACCAGTTCGTCTCCATAATACAATCTGGCGATGGAGCTGAACAGACGCTGTGTAGCATCATCGGATCAAGTATGAATGCTCCAATCGATGTGAGTATCATTTAACGACTGAAACATTACAAAGAATCCAAGAAATTCATACGACATGCACTTTATAGATCAGAGTGAATATGCCTTCTTCTGAGCAAGCATGATTCATTGTCGGCCTTTATGGATAACGATTTTGAAGCCATGAAGTAAAAGATAGATTCTGTGCAAGATGATATCAGTAAGAAAGAAGTGAATGCTGACATGACAGATAGAAGGATCAAATCGAAGAAGTGTACATATGCGTTGACCCCAATTTTTTGTGAATAGGGCACATTATGATGATGATGAAAAAAATATATTATTTTTGTTTTTCTTATTTCCAGCCTGACGCAACTCCATGCAGTTTGAACGCCACCTCACTACTCATGGTGTTGGGGGTTGGTGTTACGCAGTCGCTTGTAAATTTTTCTTTTAGTTTAGTAAGTGGAGACCAAAATACCTATATTTCGCAAATAAAATTATCTAAGATAATCTTTCATCTTTAATTTTAACCGACTTCAAAAAAAGGAGGAGGTTCTCAATTCGGTTGTTTTTTTTTATGTTTGTTACCTCATAACTCCGTCATTTATTAACCGATTTGGAAAATTCTTTTTTTCTTTGGAAGGATACACTTCCTGTTTGGCCCATTGTCATCAGATCAGGATTTGATTACTTCTTAGTGTACTTTGAAGTCGGTTTATGTTTTTTGTAAAACAGTTCAATTATTTTAGTGATTGGTCGAAGGTAAAAATTAAGAAAATGGTTCGTTACTTTGCAACGAACCATTTTCATTTTTTTTTAATTTACACAACATAGCCGCTGAAACACAAAAAAATGGAAATGTTAAGTTATATTGCCGGCGCACGCAATTGTTGTCAGTGCGATTAGAATGTAAATATTATGTAATGAATATAAGCTTGTTTTGAAAAGAGTAATTGCTGAGTTTATTTGCGGCTCTTCTCAGCAAATGCAACTTTCCGAACCAGTAGGTATTAGAGTATTAGAGTCAGACTTTTCATAAGTGCCTGCGAAGGTCTATTTAAATAAATGATTTTGAATTTTGAATATTTTTTTTACAGATGGTAAACAAAGTCGGTCGGCGTAACTTAGTAATGGTGCTGACATCTGTTTGCGGTGTGAGCGGCATCTTAGTGAACTTAGTGCCCAACGCAATTGGCAGCGTCGCACTCTTTGCTGTATTCTTAGTGGGTTATATCATACTTGGACTATACACAGCAATTGCTGTAGCTATCTTTCCAACTAATTTGAGGTAGGTAATTTTTTTTTAAACTTGCCGACGTGTGTATCGTTTCGTAGCGTATAAGGGCGAGTAAAGTATCGTAGACCTCGTAGCTTGTCGTAGACAAATTATGAATTATACATTGTAGCCTTATTGCCAGTTTCTAAAAAACAAATCAAAGTTAATCTCTTGTGCCGATTCTGTTGTAAATCGCACTAAATTAATTTTAGTCATATCACATCTCTTCCTTACAAACATTATTGAAAAACAATAGAACATATTTAAAGCGTTCAAATTAATCTTTGCCTTCTTCATTTGCGGGTATTTAGAAGTAACCGCGGTAGATGGCGACTAAATTTATATTGAAAACAAGCATCCTTTTCTTATGTTCTTTGTTAGAACGAGATAGTGATACTAAATTAGTTTAGTTGTAAACAAAAGAATCAGCACCAATGTCAATGACATCTGAAATGACAGAGACGGCAACAGTTTTGATTACACATAAACTTTGATTTGGTTTCCAGAAACCGGCGGTTAGTGATGCATGTCGTAGTCAGCGTCATCCCCATAATAAAAACATTAAGAACAGTTTTGATAGACACATTCTTTGTGATGGTTATGGGAGAAGACTATAAGGCCAGATGGAGCAGTACTCAAGGAGTACTCTGTGATATGGAATAATAAATATGCATGTCAAAAATACCTGTAGTACATCGTTGTCGAAATTCCTGGGACCCTGGGACATTCTTCACACACGGTTATCTGATGCCAGCTTAGATAGGTACCTAAGACAAGCTCTTCGTAGTTAAATTAAGCGTAACAATTCGTAGCGCAACGTTAAATATAACAGGGATGTTATGGCTATAAAATTTCGGATCTGGATATGGATACAGATATATGAATAATATCATACCGGTCTCAGATACGGTTAAGATTATGAAATTATTTCGGATATCCGATAGTTTCGGATTGTTACAGTTACGGATATTGGTTTTTTAACGCGTTGCTAGTGTGTCGGTCGGCTCAATCGCCTTCACCCCTATGTGAAATATTCGACTCTTTTATATCAGATTCGGTTACGGTTTCAAACAGGTTTTTATTTCGGATATCCGATAGTTTCGGTTACGGAGCTCAATAACAACAATGGAATGTAGCGTACCATAACATTGTAGGATATTACGAAACGTATCGTAGCTATTAAGATCAGCTTTACCTCAGAGTATATAAATACTGAAAATACTACGTACAACAGAGAGACAGCGCCCATACTTCAAAAGTTACCACCATAACTCGCGCAAGTACAGCGCCGGTGGCGAGATTGGGGTACTAATTCCTATTCTGGGTTTGTAAGTGACTACAGCAATATTTGTTTTTCAGTAAATGACAACAGATGACACTGTTGAAAGAATTTAATTTTAAAGAACAATGAGCACATTTTTTTTTTGTTTTTGTGTAAGAGAGGTAGAGCGTAGCATTTACTATATACTTTTGTTCAAAAAAGATAAGAATTCCATACATTAAGTCCTAAACTAACTGAATTCCAAAGTAGAAATCCAAAGAATTATTATTATGTTATTCAATTCTAAAAATACTGATTTTAAGTTGCATCTTACCCCACGGTTAATTGAGACAATTCCCAAAATACTCTAGCTATTGTTCATCAACAATGAAGAATTTTCACTAATTCTGAATGTTAGCTCATCGTATTTTCTGTAGAAAATAAAAAATATATGTGAAAGAATTATTTCAATACGACAATTACATTCCGAGATATAGAATTTTTAAATGAGCGTGCGACGCGCGTTTCAACCGCTCGGTACTCGATGCGTGTGACGTCATGTTCCAACGCTCGCTCAGTGCGTCGCGCTCTTTTTCCCTTGAAAAATCTCATTCCTTGGGTTTATAAATTTGAAACTTAGCACTATTACTTATCGTTCAGCAAGTCCAATAAAAGTTGTTTCTTCCATTGGACCCACTGAAAAATAATCCTCGTCATCCAAAGTAAATTTATCCGCTTTCTTTTCAGTTTCTTTTATTTATATCCATTCAACAAATGACTACGGAAAACAGACCTAATGCATTGCGTTACGGCTATAGAAGAAATTAAATAAAAGGCATAGGCGTGAAATCTTTAGAATAAGTGCAAATTGAGTTGGTGACCGTAATTTATTTTACAATTGTGAACATGTCATCATATAGTGAGAAGGAACATAATGTACAGATGGAAGAGAAAGAGAAAAAAAAATATTGTATTGGTTGATTTTATTTTCTCGCAATCGTAGTGAAAAATAGAATGTTACACACGGCGCTAAAATCCCATTATTACTCTGTTTCTATTTACTCCTCTCTAAAGCTCGGAAGTAGAACTACCTTGTTGTGTGATGGGTAATTTTAGCTCCTTAAATAACAATCTACTATTCTATCACATCCTGATTGACTCTGTATGCCATAATAAACCTAATTTTCGTAATAAATTAATATGCCATCTCGAAATCTCCACCTGTTATAGGCATAATTATTAATTAGTATTGAGCCTTGAATTAACTGCCAAGGGAAGCAAGTGCAGACAGGCTACTTCAATACATCCTTGTCGTCAATGTAGTTGCTGGGTAAGCTCCCCAACTAGCAAACAGTCGAATAATGAATGAGTTATTCGGCTACAGATGGAATAAATGTTGAGTAGTTGCTACGTAGTACCCACAATGTAGTGTAAAAGCTTTTATTACGACTTTTTAGCATTTTTTGCTTTAAGTGCTTTAACCGTGTTGTGTAAACGTTTACTCGATATTCTTATAGTACATTTATTCAATAGTCGTATAGTAGCTACCATTTCTCGTTTATACCACACATGAGTGCAGTAATAGAGTTGTCGATTCCCAAGTTTCATGTTTAAGAAGCTACTATATAGCTGCTACTCGACATTACTATAATAAAGCAAATTCGCCGAGTAAAAGCTGTCTATTTACTGAAAAGTATCTTAATATCTGTAATTGTAATCTAAGCTATTTTGTTGAATAAATTAAACCACTATAACTTTTTCCTTGTACGCGATACATACTTAAATATGCCCATACTAACAAATGTAATACTCATGGAGACCTTTCATATGACATAGATTTCATTTGATATGATAAGGTTTACAACACAAAGTACGACACCGCCCATTATCCTTTAAAAAAAATCGTAAATTGACGCGCGACGCGTCGGCCATCTATGTAAGGTCGTAAGATTTAAGTAAAATTACATAAATTGCAAATATTTAAGATACGAGTTTTACATATGAATTTAATAAATTATTAAACCTCAAATTATATTCCCTTGCAACAAAGCTTCATCAAAAGTGATTTAGTAGCGTTTTGACTAAGAATTAATTCTCAATCAGTCCAAACGATGTTTGTAGCGACATCTATACGTGTAAATTCTACACTAATTATAAAATGTATGTGATTGACCAGACATGGCTTTACTAAAGACAATAGGACCTAATCACCTTATCCTAAAGCTGTATTTATATCTGAAACTAATTTTGAAGGTGCCAATTTTAATATCACGAGCCAGCTGGCGCGGTTCACCTTACGCGCCGCAGGTCGTGGGTTTGATTCCCACACAGGACATGCATTTGTGTGCATGAACATGTCTGTATGTCCTGAGTCTGGGTTTAATTATGTATATTAAGTATGTATTTACAAACAAAAAGTAGTATATGTATTATATCAGTTATCTGGTTTCCATAGTACAAGCTCTGCTTAGTTTGGGATCAGATGACCGTGTGTGAGGAATGTCCCGGGATATTTATTTATTTATTATTATTAATATTCCAGGGCAATGGCAGTGACTCTACCAGTGACCGGCGGTCGAATAGGCTCGTTCGCTTCCATCCAGATCCTCAACTTGATGTTAACGAACAACTGTGATGCTAGCTTCTATTTATTCGCTTCACTTTTTGCATGTAAGTATCCATGTATTATGTTGCCTCGAAGTCGGTATACATCATTATACAAGGTTATTGGTAAAACACAAACAACCTTGTAGGACTGTATTATAGATATATATAGCATTTTGCACGTGGATAAAAATTCTTTCTCGGAAAGACCATTCATTTTGCACCAAGAATAAGGTGGTTCTACTCTCAAAAAAAAAAAAACTAGGATTTTGAAAAGTTTGAGAACGATAAGGCACCGATCCCACGGATAGAGTTCTAAAGTTCTGCGTTGTTCCGAGTTCCGCGTTAGTTAGCGAGCAGTCTAGAGTTCTAAAGATAAATGGGCAAATTTGTACGGAGTTTGTCCCATTGGCGGCCAGTAATAAGTCCGAGTTTCGCGTTCACTACTGTACACACAGCGAGCGAGCAGTCTAGAGTTCTAAAGGTAAATGGGCAAATTTGTATGGAGCTTGTCCCATTGGCGGCCAGCAATAATTTCTATTAGGTATTGCCTAATAGAAATTAGAAATTATTGCTGGCCGCCAATATATTAACAAAAATATGAAAGCTTATTATTGTGGTGAATTTAGAAAAAAAGGTATAGATTATTGAAGATTTAAGAAATAATTGGAGATATTATGAAATTACACTGTAGTTGCATTAAATGTAATTAGTATCCCGTACCAAAAAGTGTTATTATATACATACAGCAAGCAAAAGTTTGTTGACATTCTTTATCTCGTCTCATTGGCCTTACTTTAGTTTCATTAGTGGCCGCTCATAGGCCAGAACGCCCATTGTCCTTTCAGTCTTGTGTCACTCGGTAAATAAGACAGTGATCGCTCAGACGTGTCACCTCAACTGCCAGCTTTAGAGAATGGAACTCCGACAGAACTCGCGTTCTCTGTAACCGCCGCATAGATTACAGTGAACGCGGAACTCAGAACTCGGAACTCGGAACTCTAGAACTCTTCTGTGAGATCGGCGCCTAATAGAAAAGCAAGGGAATAATTCAAGACTAATAAAAAATCCGATAAGCTGTGATTACTACAAAAATATTGATCTTTGGTTTCCAGCATCAACAATAATAGCATCGTTCCTGCCAGATGACCGACGAACTCTGAATCTAAAACCAACCAAACAGGACACAGAGAAACAAAATAAGAAAAACAAAATATATATAACTTCTTTATAAGTATTTACAGTAAGTTAGTTTATATTAAAATAATGTAAAAATAAAACAGTATTTAAGTTTTATTTGTTCTTTTATTTTTTGGTGAATTTCGTAATCTACGTGAGAAAAGTGAATGACCACAATCTCAATCAGGTACGAGAAAAACACAAACCCTGGAATGGTTTTCAAGTACAGCTGTCGGAACACACCACCCGCCGCGCGCCTTAAACAAACCGTTTGTGCTTAAGGGGAACCGCGGCCATTGTACGCGAAATGCCACTATGACGTTTAAAGACACAAGGTTTAATATTAACTGTCATTTAGTTACTGTTCCATATAAATTTTAACTCTGGCAGGTCTCTCTTGTCTGGTCGTGCGGGCGACCAGTAGGTGCTTGGCGACTGGTAGCCAGCCAGATAGGTACAAAGCACCTTACCACCGTGCTATGGTTTCCGCACGATGTTCTCCTACACCGAATGCTCAAGCTCGCTATAGGACTTCGTAGGAGGAGGCGGTTCCGTACTTCAGCAGGACCAGGAACCTTCAAGCGAGTCTTACGGAGATCGCTCACGAGCGACAATCGCTGAGCGATTATTTTGTCGCCAAATATATAACATTCACCCCTATTATTACAAATGATGGTTTAAAGAAAACCCAGATTTTAACCTCGCCTCTTTTATTCAGACAGTGCCTGGGTGACTAATCAACACAAGTGGTTTTACTAAACTTGCTTTAAATGATCTTTTGTAATAATGGGCTTACTGAAACGTCCTAGTGCTACAAAAAGTCGCTCATAAACAATTACTTTTACTTATATATACATTTTGTAGCTGCGATCATCGGAGCTACATAAAGTAGTAGTACGTGGGCGAGCTCCGTAACTCACACAGTTATTATCATTTTATTAAATTATTTTATACCTATAATATATGTATTAATGTCCGTCACTTGCCTTATTTTTCTAATTGCAAAAGGAGCGGAGCTCAGTTTACCACCTAAGGCTTCCAGGTGAGCACCCCACTGTAATCTACAGTCTATGGTCAGACCAAGAAAAACAGTCTTATCTACTACATCAAGTCTACTACCAGCCAAAATAACATTGGTATCAACTTTTGGTATATTTTTAGAATTTAGCATAAGATTGTTGGCAGCAAACTATTTAGACACAGTTTTCAGGGCGTGAGTAAGTTTTAAAAGATCTTTGTCTTTTCTATCTACTTTAAATATAAAGAGACATATCATCTGCAAACAAAACGACATCTGATAGTTCATTCACCAAGTAAGGTAGGTCATTTATGTAAACTAAAAACAGAAAGGGGCCTAAAATCGAGCTTTGAGGCATGCCTAATTTGACTAAAGAGCCCGATGTTACACTACCATTGATTCCTACTTTTTGTCGGGGCCCTGAAAGATAGGAAACCACAAGATCGATGGCCACTCCTCCAATTCCGTAGAACTTAAGTTTAAGAGATAGCGTTTGGTGATCTACGAAATCAAATGCCTTGGAGAGATCACAAAAGATACCAATAGCATCGTATGAGCACTCCCAGGCCTGAAAAATATGCTTAATAAGTTTAGCTCCCGCATCCGAACTGATCATCATGGAGTATCTTGTGGCTATTAAAATGCCTTAACGTTTGGTTTAGTACAATCTTTTAAAAAATCTTACTTAATGCAGGAAGTACTGAGACTGGTCTGTAATCGGAGGGGTTGCTTTTACATCCCGATTTAAAAATTGAAACAATTTTGCTATATTTCATTAATCCTGACTTAATGAAATATAGCAAAATTGTTTCAAGTTGCCCTGTTCAATACATTGGTTAAAAATTAAGGCTAAAATAGGGGCAATATTGAAATAATTGACTGTACCTATAATCTTAACTGACAAACCCCATAAGTCTTCTGTACCTTTCATTTAGTGACTTGAAAGCCGTGATAATGTCATAGTCACTAACCTGGATGAATGGAATGTTTTGTTGAATAGTCTTATGTAAAATCGATTCTGCTAACGTGGAAGACGAAGCAAGATTGTTAGTAGCATCCATAGGTATATTTGAGAAAAAAGTTTCAAAAGCAGATGCTACTTCTAATTTATCTGAAATTAGTTTATCATAAATTTTAGAGTAAAAGTATTCTCTTTTGTTTTATTTTTACCAGTCTCTGTATTAATAATCTGTTTTAATTTTATTATTAGAATTATTTACCCTATTGCCTAAGTACATGATATATGGCCTGTTTAAATAACTTTTAATGTTTCTAACATATGTATGAAAGTTTTCATTACTATTGTAATATCTCTGATTAGAGGTGTGTAACTCAGCTCTGAACCAGCTCAATGAATCAGATCACACGGGTTTGAGCCGTTGAGCTACAGCTCAACAACAAAATGACTAGCTCACGGCTCAATCCAACTCCTATTGTATCTGCGACTCCCTCCATAGATTATTCTTGTGATTCTAATCTACGAATTGTTATTTCGTTCTAAAACATATAAATAATAATTCATTCAATAAATAAATATGTAACATATATAGATAATATAAAAAAAGACAAATAATTCCAACTCTGAAGTATGAAAAGAGCCGCTCGGCAGAGTCGAACGAATCGCGGCAGCTCAGCCGGCTCAATTCGGTGCGCGGTACGTAGTGAGCGTGTGCGCGCATCGTGGACTATAGGTACAAATTGAGCTGATCTGCGAGCTGAGTCATTGAACCAGCTCACACACCTGAGCCGTGAGCTGTGATGCAGCTCGCGTATTTTTTATGAGTTACACACCTCTATCTCTGATGGTAAAGATCATACATGTTATCCCTACTCTTCCTGATGCCTTTAGTTGCCCAGTTACAGAATTGAAGTTTATTATTTGCAATGTAGATACCTACATCTCCCAACGTCACAGCATATAGAACGAATAACAAGCTATCGAAGGGGACGCCTGATGATGCCCGTTGCCTGGCGAACGAAATAGTAAACGCCTCAACTTGAGATAGTGATGCCGGCCGGGGCGTTAAATCTACGACCGTATAGTAAAAAAATATAAAATTTGAACTACAAACAACGCAACGGAACAAAATGGAAGCTGTGTCAACCGAACCTAATTTGAATTGTACGTTATGGCATATAACAAACATTTAATATATGCGTAATACACGGTATAATAACAATAGAAATTACATGACAATATTACAATCAAAATTTTATGTTGCATCATAGTATATATTTTTAAATGTAACAAATATTTAACAATAAAACTTGTAAAGTCGATAATATTCACTTGTTCTCAACGCGTTTAGCTACCCAAGTAACACAGGAAGCATTTTAACAAACGAATAGTAAACTTATGTACATAGAGACACCATACAAGTGTAAGCAAATCAAATTTAGATTGTATTCAGAAATTAAATTTAGTTATGTTAATTTAAAAATAATATAATCGACTTATGTCACGAATCGCGATTAAAGAACTATTCATAATCGTTCCGAATAATCGATACAAGTACCGTACTACCCACGTACGGTTACTTTTTAATTGTCAGCGGTCGTGAAAGGAGCTCTTTTGTAAGTAGCATATTACTTATGTATGACTATAAATACTTTATCTTGAAGGCATAATTACATGATGTACTAAGTATCTCTTTGTTTATTTGTTCCCGAGCACAACCTGGAGTTTATTGGTTTTCAATCAGAAGTGGAAAGAAGCACGTGCTGAACGAGAGCCCAGCCACAAGGACATTGAAGGTCAGTTTGTTCCGATCATATTAATAACCTATGCTGGTGCTATGAAAATAATTATTTCTTCATTTGTTTTGTTTTATCGCTGTAAATGGCTGTAATTCTTTCGATAACAATAATACCCTGTGCTGGTGCTATGAAAATAGCAATTACTTAATTTTTTTTCGTTTTATCACTGTGATTCCTTCGATAATAATAATACCCTGTGCTGGTGCTATGAAAATAATATGTACTACTTCATTTTATTTCGATTTATCGTTGTGATTCCTTTTTTTTTATATTATTTCATAAACCGCCGTTATCTTGGAGGTGCTATTTTGATATCGTATTTCCCGTGGTATATTTTGATCTACCCTATTATGTGCTATAATTGTATGTTATACGATTTACTTGGTTTTGAGTGGTTATTTTTGTGTATGTGTAATATAATGTGTATGTGTAATATAATCATAATACAGTATTCTTAAGATTCGAATTATCAATACAACATTTCGTTTATGATGTAATTAAATTTTTTGTACTCGTATTCAATTGGTGAAAAGAGGTGTAGATTATAAACCTTTTGAATTTTCTGCAATTGTGTAATAGTTTATAAGTGGACATTAACGGAATCTCTAACTATGGGGTCTAGTAGACCCTCCAGCAGGGCTATTTTAAAACGCTCGGATTCGATATCGGAAACGGAATCAAAAACTACCGAGGCGATATTGCGCAATTGCTTTTTTAATTTCCGAATTCGAATATTTTTGATGTTTCTTTACCGAAATATCAATTCGATTCATCGAAAAGTTTTCGAAAATTAAAATAGCAATTGCTGAAATTCGCCTCGTAATATTTTGAATCCGTTTCCGATAGCGATTCCGACGTTTTAAAATAGCCCTGCAGGTCACGTAAACGACGGGTATCAAACGTCGCCGCTACTCACCATTCATAGACGTGCATCAAGATCATCATCGAGAAATAGTTATGATCATTTGCGTAAACGTAGACGTTCTAGTGATAAAAATAAATACCGACATAATAGTCAGAGAAAAAGTATTAGAGTCAGAATTTTCATAAGTGCCTGCGAAGGTCTATTTGAATAAATGATTTTGAATTTGAGTAATAATATAAGTAATAGTAATCGATCTGAACATGCTGCTAAGGAAGGTACGAATTTGAATTCAATGGCTTCAATATTGGATATTGCAAATGGTGATCAGCGTATCGAGACTGATTCTTTGCAATTAAGTAACAATAATATTATGACTGGTTCGGTACCTAATAGTGCAAATAATTCAATCATTTCGTCACAAGTATTTGCTATGCATACAATCGCTATATCTGAATTTATAGAATCATGGATTCATAAAGTAAATGAATGTGCGCAGATATATTCGTGGAATAAGATTCAGATTTGTCACTATGCACTTGCTAAATTAACGGGTCTTGCCAAGCGTTGGTACCAAGGTTTGCCATCGTTGCTCCATACTTGGGATCAGTGGATGGTAAAGTTGAGGTCAGCTTTTCCTTCGACGGAAAATTACGGTGACTTGCTTCAAAGAATGTTACAATTACGTTGCAAAATAGGACAACGATTGGATGTTTATTATTATGAAAAAATGATACTAATTAATAGGTGTGAGATCTTGGGACGTAAGTCGGTAGGGTGTCTAGTACACGGTATTGACGATAAATTTATTAGGATGAGTGCAAACGCGTGTAGGTTTGAGGAACCAGAGCAGCTGTTTTTTTATTTAAAGACATTATCTCAGAATGACAACTTCCAAATAAATGAACGAAAGGCTCTTTGGAATATTATTATTATTATTAATAACGAACTAAGAACCAATCAAAATTTATCAAGTGGTAGTACTGAGATGCCTAGATCTGGTAGAATCTGCTTCAATTGTGATGAGGCAGGTCATGTACGTTCTAAATGTTCTAAGCCTATGAGGAGGTGTACTTATTGTCTTGAAGTTGATCATTCAATTAAATGGTGTTGATCTAAAAATAACATCATAAATAATAATGGTGAACCTACTAACATTTAATTGTACATTATTAAGGGAAAGTGTAGCGCAGAAAATTTATGGAAAATGGAATAGCAAGGTCAACCTTCCGACCTTTAGAGGATTTGGAAACTCTAGTGCTTGACCTTTGGGAACAATAAAGGGTTCATTGAGTATTGATAACATTGACGCTCAAATAGACCTAGTCATAGTCTCAGACCACTACATGCCATATAAAATAATAATCGGTCAAACTTTTTCTGAATTGCCAAATCTGGCCATGTATAAGACCTTTAGTGAACTAATATTTTACCAAGCTCCTGAAATGGAGTGTCCTGACACTGAAACTAAGGTTAAACTCAATACTTGTCAAAAATATAATATCGAACCTCGCTGCACCCCTCCAGTTGAAGTAACAACAGTCTGTCAATTTTCAGGATCTTTATACGTTCCATTAGCGATTTGCAAGACTCACGATAAAGATTATATAGTTCTTCCTCTTAGTTTTAGGTTTGGCAACCAAATCCAAATTGGGACTTGTTTCAGCCAATGTCGAGTTATATTATAGTTTCCAGTCACAATAAATCTCTTTCACATATAGTCCTCAGTCAGTCACCGTCCATAAAAGTCATGTTTAACTACAATGGTGGTCATTGTACTAAAACTCTTCACGCACTTTTTGAGACAACTTGAAAAGTCACGATACACATAATTCATTTCACTTCACTGGTGCACATGGATTGATCTTTATAGGATAAAATACAACCGATAACATGCAATAAATGATCCGCAGTGGGACATTATGGGCTGATGATGATGACCTGGTATTTACAACTTTAAAAATAACAAAGGATATAGGTATATTGATTTCAAATATTGCCAACATTAATTGAATTTTAAACAAATATCATTTAGCTAGAGGATTTAGATATGGTGAGATATGAACCCTATATTGGTTTTACTGATGTTAATATGAAAGAAAGAGCACCACTACCACTATAAGATATTAAAATTGGTACTAAACATACGGACAATGATATACAAAAGAGTCGTGACCTCTTATACCTATAAAATCCGAGACTGTTATCTGAAATGTTGACGATAGTCCTGTTGTATATAATCCTAACCGTATGTCGTATAAAGAAAAATAACAACTTTCTGCTATTATGACCTAGTAGATAGCGATTCTGATATTGAAAATACTTAATTTCTATAAAATTCCAATATATGTGAGGTAAATTAATCTGCTCTAAACGATAATATAAAGTGGTGTGACTAGATTTTAGCTTTAATTGTGTGTGATGTGTTAATATGTAATGGTTAATATTTATTTATCAGCCCCGAGTGTGGCACTATTAACCGTGTGTGGTGTTATTAGCCCCGAGTGTGGCATTATTATTATTAGTAGCCCCGTGTGTGGCACTATTAATCGTGTGTGGTGTTATTAGCCCCGAGTGTGGCATTATTATTATTAGTAGCCCCGTGTGAGGCATTATTATTATTATTAGCCCCGTGTGTGGCATTATTATTATTATTAGCCCGGTGTGTGGCATTTCTACTATTACTAGCCCCGTGTGAGGCATTATTATTATTCTTAGCCCCGTGTGTGGCATTATTAGCCTGTGCATGGCATTAATTGACAGTATTAGCCCAGAGTGACAAAATAATTATTAAGTTGTGTTGTGAAGTCTTGAGTGAAAGAAGTGAAGTGAATAGTTTTGTGAGGCTCACATATAAGTTTTATGTAAAATAAAACCTTTACTATCTGTCATAGAAATATGGATATAAAGAGTAATTGTATAACAATCTTTAGCTTGAGAGAGATAGTAAAATATTAAGTAACGTATACATGTTATAATGTTTATTATGTATGAGAATGACAAAATTGATATTATTGAACGGCTGGTTTAATATGTTATATATATACTATTTACTTATAATTATATACTAATTTATAGAGTTAATTTTAGTGTACAAAAAAAAAACATGTCACTATTCAAGATTAAAAAATGTTTTTTTTTATAATTTTTTGTACACAATTGTAAAAAGAAAAGCTTATGATTAAGATGATCATATATTTTTGCATTTTAGTCTATAACTTCTAGACCTAGACTCTTTAGACCTAATCTTAGTTTGTAATTTATGGATGGTATAAAAACCATAAAGTCGATTCCATAACAATGAAACTTTTCTGGAGTAAAGTATGTATTGAAATTTATTTATTTTATGTATATATGAAAATGTAAGCAAATGAGTTCTTTAACGTAACATGAAATACACGCGGGGACGCTTGTGTAGTCAGAATTGGCCGAATGTAAGCAAATCAAATTTAGATTGTATTCAGAAATTAAATTTAGTTATGTTAATTTAAAAATAATATAATCGACTTATGTCACGAATCGCGTTTAAAGAACTATTCATAATCGTTCCGAATAATCGATACAAGTACCGTACTACCCACGTACGGTTACTTTTTAATTGTCAGCGGTCGTGAAAGGAGCTCTTTTGTAAGTAGCATATTACTTATGTATGACTATAAATACTTTATCTTGAAGGCATAATTACATGATGTACTAAGTATCTCTTTGTTTATTTGTTCCCGAGCACAACCTGGAGTTTATTGGTTTTCACAAGACAAAGAAAAAAAAAAATTCCCTCGGTTTTTTTTTCTAATATTATTTTTTGATTACTAATGACCTATACATTCATCTCTCAAGAGGAAGTTCGCCAATTTATTAGGACCTTATATACTCGGTGACTTTTTATTCGTCTTAAAGCTGTACTCAATGAAAAGGTAGGTACTAATAATTCATTTAAAAAAAAAATACCTTTGTATAATTAAAAAGTTTACAGTTACGATTAGGATATGGTAGTTAACAAAACGGTCGAATTTCGACCGACGCATTTTCAAAAGCGCAAAGATCTTGTACATCGTTTGATTAGCTTGTTTTAAGTATATATTTATTTTCCATTCCAGCATTAGCGATCCCAATAATTCCTCTGACCTTCTCATACCACATCTCCATCCTGCGCATATACTGGAACTCCTGGAGGACCCTGATGATTGTTTACTCGCTGCCAAGCGTGATCAGCACCGTGTGGCTGTACTACATGCAAGAGAGCCCCAAGTTCGTTTATGCGAAGGGTGATAATGAACGAGCGCTGAATATATTAAAGGTCATAAATAGGCTAATTAAACCCGGTTCAGGGGAGCTAAAGGTAACTGTGACTTAAATGAGCATTGATGAGCCGGTTGGTGTTAGCCGAGAGGATCAGTTATAATGCCGCTTCTCAGGTCGTCGTATCTTTTACCAGTTATAAGTTTTACACTTAATTAATGATTGAAAACTGTTTTACAAATAATTGGACTGTTTTACAAAAAACTTAAACCGACTTCAAAGTACACTAAGAAGTAATCAAATCCTGATCTAATGACAAATGGGACCAAACGGGAAGTGTAGCCTTTCAAATAAAAAAAGAATTTTCCAAATCGGTTAGTAAATGACGGAGTCATGAGGTAACAAACATAAAAAAATACAGCCGATTTGAGAACCTCCTCCTTTAGTAGTAGGTACTTGAATAACATGTCGGCTAATAATATCAGATTTATAATAAAAGAAGGAAATTCAATCAAAAATGTTATATGTTTACTTTGACAATATTTTATAACTCTTTTGTGCAATATTCCAGGTAGCGTAAATCCGGTACTTTCTCTTCACCTAAGGATCAGATACTTCCCCTATTCAAAGGACCACTTCTCAAATATACTCTGATTATGACAACACTCATGGCATTTCAACAGTGAGTATTTATTAATTAAAAAAATTATGGTTTGCCAACAGTTTACATTACTACCTAGAATACACGCTTGTCCATTTTTAGGTAGTAGTTTGTACTAAATTGTAAATCGAAGTAATTCGTATCATCATCATCATCAGCCTATAATGTCCCACTGCTGAGCACAGGCCTCCTTTTACAAATGAGAATGAAAGGGAATGGGCAATACTCCACCACGCGTGCCCACTGCGGCGAGGTGGAGGTAGGCTAGTGGTCAACCTACTGTTGGAATTTTTCAAGCCGCCTAGTAGGCATCCAACTAGCTTAACGACTATCACAATTAAGTGATAACCGGGACCAACGGCTTTACGTGTCTTCCGAAGCACTGAAACGCTCGATTTGAAATACCACGACGGTGGTAGCTTAACTTTGCCGATCGATTAAGAGCGGCTAATCATGCTACACCACGAGCGTAACTGTAACTCAAAATGTTTTAGTGCAAATAAATGGAGTGGAGCTGGAGATTTCGAGATGGCATATTTTTAAAATCTAGGTTGGGTTATAGTCATGCTGAGCAACATTTACTATGGGACCAAAACTGAATTCTCAATTTTTTTTTTTTTACTTTCTATTCCAACGATCAAACTTGCTCGATCATAATATATGAAAAAAAAATTTTTTCAAGATTTCAGTGTTTGTGCCTTAGTAAAAGTTGTTCAGAATGACTACCCGAATGTAGGTTTCGAAAATATGCCATCTCGAAATCTCCACCTGGTGTAATTGGAATTATATCATAACAAATATTAGTTTTTGATGGCTGTGTATTAATTTAATTTCTAACAATCTAAAATTTGCATGACCGAAAGGTTGAATATAGTGAATCCTATGTATCTGATAACATCTAAATGTACCTATGTTCTGGCAAATAAACATTAATTCATTCATTCAATAAATGTCATAATATAAAAATAATATTCAAAACGAAACAAGGAATACATTTGAGCCAAATCGCTGCCTCGTGGAAGTGTACCGAAACTACTGCCAGCATAGCCTATAGCTTTGATATCAATATATTTCTTACTTTCTTTCATTGGCATACAATAAGGTAATGGCTGTAAGTATTATATGTGATAGTCATCTTGTTATAAGAGTCCTATATTAGTTTTATTTTATTTAACGGTTTCCCAACAATTTCATTTACAAATCTATTTAGAATGACATTTTCTCTCAATTTCAGAATCGGAGTTTATCTGGCGTGGCTGCCGAAGATAGCGCACCAATTTGTCACCATCGTACAAACAGGGGAAGGAACTAATCAGACAATGGTGCCGATTCTGTTGTAAATCGCACTAAACTAATTTTAGTCACATCTCATCTCTTTCTTACGAACATGATTGAAAAAGGATAGAACATATTTTAAGTTGTCAAATTAATCTTTGCCGTCGTATTTTGCGTGTATTTAGGCGTGACCGCGGTAGATGGCGACTAAATTCATATTGAAAACAAGCATTGGACTAATTTGACAGGACTAAATTTCTTACATCCTTTTCTTATGTTCTTTGTTAGAAAGAGACATAGTGACATTAAAATTAGTTTAGTTGTGACTTGTGAACAACAGAATCAGGGCCAATGTGTGGCATCATCAGATCCAGATTAAATATAAATAATCCACTTGAAGTAAGTAGTACGCCGGTGTAGAATTATTAGCTAACCCCAAAATTATCGAGCGATGTTTCGCGTTTGCTTTTGCAAGTCATCAAAGCTATATTCAGCTTAGCCTCACCGAGACGACAAGCGGCGCGTACTTTTTATTTAAATAGCGATACGAATAGAACTTTATTTACTACACGACAAGGTATAAATTTCAATGAGGGAATCAGAGTACGTCCCGCGGCGTCGCGCTACAAAAAAATTATCGGTGACTTTTTCAATAATCAAGTTGTAAATTCTTTACATAAAGTAAGTTGCCAAAATGACTAATGTTGCAGCCCACTAATTTACAGTAGGTTCGCATGGAAGACCATAATCTTTCTCTTTGCTACCAGAGCAATATTGATGACCAAGATTATTACTAGTTATGCCCGATTGGCACCTTTTTGTTAAAATGTCTTTTTTTTTATAATTTGTCTATGTGTCGGGCACACTAGTAAATTATTGTTGTTTATATTTCCAGCCCAATACAGCTCTGTGCAGTTTGAACACCACTTCATTGCTATTCAAAGAGTAATATAATTTGCTATTGGTATCGGGTAACAATACTTTGAAGGCTCTAATACATTTTCTAGTTAGCATGGTAAGCAAAATACTTTTTTATTTCAAATCTCATTTAAATGCTAGAAAACTCAACCTCTCGCTGACCCAAAAAACATTGTTTTGTCAAAATATCACTGAAAAAAACATTTTCTGTTTTTCCATATTTTCCAATTTTCTAGGAAATTTTCAATTTTTTCAAGTTTTGAAAGAAAAATTGGAAAAGTCCTGATAATTAAGACCGCAATAAAAATAACAACCAAATCGTTCGAGCCATTCTCAAGCGATCTTTCATCATGCAGCAATTGATTTTTATTTATACACATATGTCATCGGAAATGTATGTAATCCGTCATTATATATAATTCCTAGGAAATGTACACAATGTCAAAAATCGACATCAGCATCAGCAATAGTAGCATCATTTCTACCAGATGACGCACGAGCTCTGATCCCACAACCAAGAAGACAGGAGGTAGAAAAACAATATGATCATAACGAATCATCTATGTAACATAATTAAAGGAATTTTAAGTGTTGTTGTGTAGTTATAAAAATGTAAATATTATTTAATCTGTATAAAAGTATTCAATAAAATAAGGTATTTTATAAGGACTCAATGTTTTTCTGTTGTTTAATTTTATTTTCCTACAATGTCTTTAATTTGATTTTATCACGCGATACTTACCCAAACTTTATCGAAAGTTCACCAAGGGTAGGGTTACCATATCTCAGGATTTGTCCTGAGATATCAGGATTTTTGGACTTTTCTCAGGATTGCGGCTGGATTTTGCAAATCTCATGAAATCTCAGGATTTTTTGAATTTTCAATAAAATACAGCTTACATTTTAAAGATCTCTTTAATAAAAAGTTAAACAAACTAAAAATAATCTTCCTTTGGTAATAATTGCACAATTAAAATCAGTACTTATTTATCCAAGTAGGTACTTAATCAGTTTTATCATACTAATACATTAAAAAAAATTGAGAATTTTATGATTTTTTTGAAAAATTCTCAAACTGTAAAAAATCTCAGGATTTTTCAATGGAAATCAGGCTTTTTCTCCGGACTTTTGATTTTTTCATCTAGTAACCCTAACCAAGGGTTCATTGTACTAATGTTTTTCGGGGAGGATTTGATTGCGTGGCTTGATTAACCCCAAAGGAGATTGACCAGATTTGGGCCCACTATTGTGTCATCGAGTGTCTTAATCAAATATGATTCAAAAATCAAGTCTTATTTTATTATGTTCACTCACAAAATATTGATATTTTTCTAACCCGAGGATTAAAAACAGAATTAATAATATATTCGCTTGAATTCCTTTACACTTCCGCACCACAGATATCTGAAACCGTACGCAATACGGATCACAGTTTTATTAATATCGAATGTTGCCAGGTGTTAAATTAGATTTATCGTAGTTAAAAACGAGCTACAAATATAGTCTTTTTCT
This sequence comes from Polyploca ridens, assembly GCA_951394255.1. Lineage (NCBI taxonomy): Eukaryota > Metazoa > Arthropoda > Insecta > Lepidoptera > Drepanidae > Polyploca > Polyploca ridens. Next base: position 1,882,289 of record OX596255.1, read on the forward strand.
ATTGAATAACGCTAGTTATGATGAAACGAGATTACGAGAGTGATATTAGATATATTCGTCGGTTAATGCAGCAGAAATGCCAAATACCTACACATTTTATTTTTATTGACATTAAATAATAATTGTGTTTGATGACAATGATTATTTTCCCAACAGTATGTTATGATTAAAATAATAGTAACAAGTAACATAAAATAATTTCTTAAAAGTATTAATTTATTTTATGAAAAATAAAATCTTCTTAGTTTTATGTTTGGCAACCAAATCCTTTTTACGGGGACTTATTTTTGCCAGTGTCGAGTTATATTATAAATAGGTAAGTTTGGCAACTAAATCTTTTTTATGAGGACTTATTTTTGCCAGTGTCGAGTTATATTATAAATAGGTAAGTTTGACAACCAAATCTTTTTATGAGGACTTATTTTTGACAGTGTCGAGTTATATTTTTAATAGGTAAGTTTGGCAACGAAATCTTATTTATGAGGACTTATTTTTGCTAGTGTCAGGTTATATTCTAGTTCTAGTTACAAAATAAAACATTTTCATATAGTCCGCACTATCAGTCACCGTCCATAACAGACATATTTTAGTAAAATAGTTGTCATTGTACTAATACTTCTCACGGACCTTTTGAGACAACTTGAAAACTCACAATATGCATAATTCGTTTCACTTCACTAGTGCACATAGATTTATCTATATTGGATAAAACTCCACTGATAATATGCAATAAACCTCAAAATACAGGAATTTATGGAAATAAAACGAAAACGCTACGTGACTTTGCAAGTTCCCGCCAAAAAGTCTAGCATACCTATGTTTAATCTTTCGCAAAACATTAAAATAAACAGAAATGTTTTTTTTTAGTGGCATTACTGACTTACTACTTCTAAACCATTGAAATACGAAAACAAAGTATGTAAATAACCATTTTTTTGCATTTAATAACCTTAAATTCTGCATCAGAAAAGAGAAAAATACTCGTAAACCCGGGTCAGAAAATTAAAACTGTTTACTGATTATGAAAATATAGTATTTTATCTACAAAATAAAAAATAAATCATTGTGACACAAAAAAAATCGAAGTGGGCCCAACTCCCCTTAGAAAACGGTCATTCTCCTTTGGTATTTAGAATAATTAATCTGATGTTGGGATCCACTAAGAAAAAAAAACATTTCTGCCCCTAAAAGAGGATAAAATAGGGGGCGCGAAGACATCGTTACAGCCATACATCATGTAACTGATTTGTAAGTTGTAACGTGACGCGTGATTGATGTGTCGGGAATAGTGGACCTAGTTTCGTCATGTCATGGCTATGCATATTTGATTTGTTAACTACACTTAAAACCCCTTACCACGACATCATTTAGAAAAAAATACCGGTTATATTGACTAAAATCATAGGTCCCGGAATTTGTATTTGCCTTTTTGGCCTTACTTCCGTGTTCCGCGCGCTCTATCTGCCTTTTGTTCTGTAATCTGTGTAGGTACACACTTATAATTTATTTTATTATCAAATAATAAGATAATGCCAAAATATGCAAATCTATGATAAAGTTACCAATCACTCATCACGTGCTATCAAATCACTATTTACAGATAAATAATTATAATTACAAAGTCAAACATTAATTACTTTTGTACATGTCACGCACAGGCACGTAGGTATTCTAAAAACATGTGAATTTATAAAAAGAAGAAACAAAAACTGTTTTTTAAGTGCTTTAAATTGTTTTTTCGAGTGTTTTAGTGGCCATAGTTGAAAAGTTAAAATGGATGCGGTACAAAGTAATTCGGTGCCCTCGAAAGTGCCTTTCGAAGTAGCTATTGATAGAGCAGGTACGTCAATCGTCATCTGACCGACTTTTCTTTATCTATACTATACAGGTCGTTGTTTTGGTCAGCGACGAGCGCCTCAGGGTCGATAATACAAATGATACTGGTGCTAAAAAAAATATAAAATAAATACTTTTTTTTTTTAATAAAAATAAAAATAATAAAATTTTGAAAATCATGTAATAAGCTAAGTGTAGACATAATACTCAACGGGAGTACGAGGGAGTAAAGGGGTGGGGCGATGGCGGCTTGCGCCTAGCTCTAGTCTGTGCACGTGCCTAGTAACCATACTTTGCGGTAATTTTATTTCAAATTGAATGAGGTATTTCTCAACATATTTAGAGTATTTAATGGAATTAAGTCCATTTTTGGGAAATATATATTTTGTACTAACGCTCCTGGGTCGCTTGTCGCCGACAAAAACAACACCCTGTATATACAGGGTGTATACGACAATATGAAAATAAATGAAACCACGTAAGTACTCATAAATACAAACAACTTTTACGATAGCATGAAGTTCAAAATCGCAAAAAAAACATGTGAAACAGCTGTTTTTTTGCGAATCTGTCTGGCTAATCTCTGAGACGAGTTTGACGGGACTTTTACTGGCAGATACTGATGTTATAAGGAGTAACCAGAGATATAGATATAGTTAGATAACGCAAGTATCACGATCTGTATTAAAACCAAGCGTGCCATTTTTTGACTACCTACTATCACGTCACAAACACTATTTAGTCATAGAAAAAATCAAATCAATTTAAGTACACCGATGCAATGTGGGTGCGACAGTGGCCACGTTAAGCATTTTATGCTTAAGTCGGGCACTAAATCTGGCACGCGAAAGTAGGTGCTCTTGCGTTATCTAACTATATCTATATCTGTGGGAGTAACTTAGTAGGCTACATTTATTTTAGAAAAAAATAATAACAATAAAACCGTACGCGGGTGAAATGGCGGAGGTCAGCTAGTAATGTTATAAATACGACTGACAGTTTATTTATTATAGTAACCCACCACGTGTTTGACTACTGTAAATGCGTTGAGAAATACCTTATTCAATTTGAAATAAAATTACCGCAAAGTATGGTCACTAGCCACGTGCACTGACTAGAGCTAGGCGCAAGCCGCCATTGCCCCACCCCTTTACTCCCTCGCACTCCCGTTGAGTATTACGTCTATATTTTAGCTTATTACATGATTTTCAAAATAATATTATTTTTATTATTATAAAAAAATAAAGTGTTTTTTTTATATTTTTTTTAGCACCAGTATCAGTTTTATTATCGACCCTGAGTCGCTCGTCGCTGACCAAAACAACAACCTATACATAATAAAAGAGTAATTTAAAAAAAAACCGACTTCAACTACACTAAAAAGTATGAAATAACTCTAATCTGACACTGATTTGAAGTCAGTGAAATGTTTTCAATGGAATACGTCGTGCTCTTTCGCTGACTTCAAATCAGTGTCAGATTAGAGTTATCTTGATAACTACTGAATCATTTTTAGTTTTTCTTAAATGCACTAGAATTTGACCAATGTTTTGAGATGTTTTTCCGTTGACACCACACCCGTAGCTCGTATCAATAAGCCAGGCTGTCACACATATTTTTCCATATCTTGAAAACTACTGAACTGATTTGGATGAAACTTACACTGTTCCCTAAGTTGAAGTAAATGTAAACCAATAAAAAAGAATGGTTACAATCCGATTAATATCTTCGGAGATATGCGTGGACAAACATACATACATACATGTATACATACACCTATGCAATTTTGTATATTTGTTTGGAAGCCCTAATAGATCATCATATGTGAATATATTGCAGTTCCAATAATATTACATACATACGTGTCGAATTGATAATCTCCTTTTTTGGAGTCGATTAAAAATAGATACCGCTAAAGATAAGTCATCAACAAGGTCATCAATCATCATCAACGACATCAGACTTAAAAAACGTGGTGCGTCAAGTATCATCTTTAGTGGCACATAATACCTTCTACCGCTTTGCGGCAATATATTGGCCACCTGATATTGCTAGCGTCTATAGATGATATCATACCTACTTTCTATCTATCATATGGTCCACCGAGGAAAAATCCCCTAGAGTATTAATAAAACAGCAAACCATTACCGCCGCTAAGAAAACCCCATTTGCTATAGCTCCACAATTCCAGAACACGTCCTTGAACATCAGTAAAAGCATTGGGATCCTTGGCGTCGACATTTCTAGCGATGTTTTGTTCCGTAGTCACTTAGAAGACAAGGTTAAGCTGGCATCCAAAAAGCTTGGAGTGCTCAACAAAGCGAAGCAGTACTTCACGTCGGGCCAAAGACTGCAACTTTATAAGTCGCAAGTCCGGCCTCATATGGAGTACTGCTGTCATCTGTGGGCAGGGGCACCTGGATACCAGCTTGGGCCTTTAGACTCGGTTCAGCGACGTGCTGCTAGAATTGTTAACGATCCTGAGCTCACAAGCGGTCTAGAGCCCCTCAGTCTGAGGAGAGACTTTGCCTCCTTATGTGTATTCTACCGCTTGTATAACGGACAGTGTTCTGAAGAATTGTTTAAGATGATGCCCACGACTACATTCTACCATCGCAACTCTCGCCATCGACAGGAAGTCCATCCCCACATATTGGAACCAAAATTGTTTCGAACTGTGCGGTCTCAAAGGAGCTTCCTTCCGCGGACGCTCAGATTGTGGAATGAGCTCCCTGCCGTGGTTTTCCCAATGGAGTACAGCAGGGGGTTCTTCAAAAAGGGTGTGAAGAGATTTCTGCAGAGTCGGCAACGCGTGAGTAACACCCCTGGTGATGCAAGCGTCCATAGGCTGCGGTAACCGCTTACCATCAGGCGGGCCGTATGCTTGTTTGCTAACTAAGTAGTTTAAATTTATTTATGTCAATCGGTTGACAAACACATGCAGACGGTCCGCCTGATGGTAAGTGGTCACCGCCACCTTGCAATAGCAGAGGATTGCCGATATGTTGCCAACCTTAAATATTGAGCGATCCGCCATTTTGAGTGACATAGCCAATCAGAGTGCATAGTCGATAGTGGGGAATACTAACGCATAAAATTCTCAATTCCAGGATTTGGTCTCTACAGTTATGTAATGAGCAGTTTAGCTGGATTGCTGATCATCTCATTCGTTTGCATCGGCTACGGGAGTACCATCATAGTACCCACCAGTGCGTGTGAGCTGAACACCACTGTCAGCCAGCAGGGATTGCTGGCTTCAGCGCCTGTTGTAGGTACGTAGGTCGTAGCTTTATGCCAATAATGAACCCTGCTGATTGGTTCAGGAAATGAGGTAAGCCAAGGTTCTGAGATCCAATGCTAATTTTGCATTTGACATTTGTCAAAAAACATTTTGATGGTTTTTGTTCGCAGAATGCCTAATACAAAGGAACACTAGAATCGGAGACATTGACTTCTTGCAACGCTACAAGGTGGTCTCTACAAAGGTCGCACATTATAGGTCCGTGCTCTTCTAAAGAAGCGCTCGTGGTGTAGCATGATTAGCTGTTCTTAATCGATCGGCAAAGTTAAGCTACGCCTGTCGTGGTCGGTACCTGGAAGGGTGACCGCCTAGTGGTATTTTAAATCGAGCGTTTCCGTGCTTCGGAAGGCACGTAAAGCCGTTGGTCCCGGTTATCACTTAATTGTGATACTCGTTAAGCTAGTTGGATGCCTTCTAGACGGCTTGAAAAATTCCAACAGTAGGTTGACCACTAGCCTACCTCCACCGATCCGCAGTGGGCACGCGTGGTGGAGTATTGCCCATTCCCTTTCACCTTCATTTGTGGAAGGAGACCTGTGCTCAGCAGTGGGACATTATAGGCTGATGATGATGATGATGATGAGGTTCATAAGACCCAAACATCAGCCATGTCTCCGCTAGTTCAGGAGTTTGTTTATCGTACGGATATTAAACAACTGAAAGTTTACTTGTATGTTTGTAACTCGAACACACCGTAGTTTGATCTGGTAGACACTTCGCAAATAAGTTACTTTTTATCTCGATACGTTAGAGAACGCAGTAAAAGCGAGATGTAAACTAGTGGAAGCAAGCAGTTCAGGGAAAAATGTGCCTCAAGTCCAGTGGTTTCCAACGACAATACCCAAGTGATCAAGCCTGGTACTTCCCAACCTTCGATTATAGCTTGGAGACCATTAATTTCCTACCGAACGAAACCATTGTCACTTCACTATCCTTTATTAAACTGTGTACTTCCAGGGTTAATTCTTGGTGGGTTGATATGGGGATACCTGGCGGATACAAGAGGTCGGCGCAGCATGCTCATGGTGGCACTGCTGGGTGGCGCAGCAGTGAACATGCTGGCTAGCATATCCGTCAACTGGGCCATGTTGATGGTTCTGCAGTTTATTGCTTCTTTATTGTAAGTAGCCGTTTCCTATTCATAATTATGACAACGGAACAGTAGCGTAGTACAGTAGAAACCAACTGATATGGCTTACCGATGTACCTGCGCAGAAGATACATTTTCAAAGCGCGGGAAACCGCTATTGGTCGGCAGCTGCCGCCATGTTAGCGCGCGCCGTGCGGAGGGGCGTGACTTACGAGTGAGACGGAACTAACAGCTGCAGTGTATTATGAACCTTATAGTAGTGATCTAAGGTTGATTGTAAGTGTTAAGCATGCTTTCGTTAATCTTCGGGGCCATACCACAGATTACCATAAATCCTCTGTGGCCATACTTTCTTTTCTGTGCGAACGAAGTTTCACGACGCGCCATATAAGTTGGGCAATACTGTACTCAGTTGAACATTAGCAGTTACGTTAATTACGGACTTCGATATTGACTTTGACGATATAAGATAGCTAATCATAATCCATTGCTATTATTAACCTACCTTGGTAATTATCTAAATCTTTTATCAGATAAAATGCTAAAGAAAAATTTGCGATAAGTTACAAAACATTCTGATTCTAATCAGCCAATTTTAATTATATAATATTTTTTCCCAATGTGGCTTTATTTTATCCAACCACGTGTCTTAGTTCATGTCAATCATTTAGTTATAGATATACTAATACAAATTTTATTGAAGAAAAACTAGGAGTGTTTCCGTCTCTTCATATGAGAGATGCCAAAGCCAGTGAGAAACTGTTTTTTGGCAGCAAATTTATTTAAAGGTCCTAAAAATGGGTAAAATCTGCGCATAAAAGAGGTTTTAGGTTGACGTAATGTATCACATACTGTAAACCATCTACGCTTCGTCAGCGAGTCCGGATTGTACTTCAAAGTAGAATGCTGTTTCAGCACAATACTAAGCAAGAAAAGCTGACGCACAGTGAGAACCTCGCAGTATTCATAAAGAAGTGTACTTGGGTACAGTCATCGAAATAATTTATTATTTCGATGGGTACAGTACCCAACTGATATGGCGCGTCGTGAATCTTCGTTCACACAGAAAAGAAAGTATGGCCCCGAAGATTAACGAAAGAATGCTTAAAACTTACAATCAACCTAAGATCACTACTATAAGGTTCATAATACACTACAGCTGTTAGTTCCGTCTCACTTGAAAGTCACGCCCCTCCGCACGGCGCGCGTTAACATGGCGGCAGCTGCCGACCAATAGCGTTTCCCGCGCTTTAAAAATGTATCTTCTGCGCAGGTACATCGGTAAGCCATATTAATTGGGTACTACTGTACTGGAAAGGAAAGTACAAAGTTTGATCATACATCTTTGTGAGATCTCCATTTGTGTAAATATTTTTTTGTCAACAGCGCTTCAGGTCTCTTCTCCATGTCAATGACGCTCCTGAGTGAGAGTGTTCCAATGGCCAAACGCAACCTAGTGGTGCTAATTGTTTCCAGCATCTTCCTGCTTGCTCAGGGTATTATGGCAGGTGAGCACTAGTCCGTCGTGGCTGAATTCGAGCTTCATCTTCTTAAGAATAGATTAGAACAGAATGAGGCATGAATGGTGAGCACAGATAGGCAGTAGTGGGGGCAAGCTCGCGCATGTACACTTTTGGCCAAATCACAGTAGCCAAATGACAAGCAAGAATCCAATAGACGACTTACATCGACTGACGAACCAATCGTGTGCAACTCGGCGCTCCCCCCTTCTTCATTCCACCAAACAGACCGAAAAATTAGGTACTGCGCAGGTCAATCTGTGCTCACGACTCGTGCCCCTTACTATACTGCCTCAACTGTGGGGTGTTACATTAAAAAATTGCCCCATAAAATGTCTGCAGTCGCGAGAATAAGGTATATGGTTAAGAGTCGTAGATCATAGCGTTTATTCGCTCAAAGAGCAGCTCGACTGGGGAAGTACCTTACAGAATACCGCAGCCAAATATCTTTATGCTATGTAAAGTTGTTGCGCATGAGTAAGGTTGGCAGAGCTCATAGAGGGGGAAAGGTCCGTAACGCGTGAGCAATGCTGCTTCGTGTGTTGCTAGCGTCCATTTTCTACGGTAACTGCTTACCATCAGGCGGGCGATATGCTTGCTTGCCGACGTGGTCGTATAAACAAAAATATCCTTATTCCTTCAAAAACTTTCGTCAAGCACCTGTGTGATGATCTGGTGATCATTAAGCACGGTAAGAGTGTGGCCAAACACAGGCCTACTGGTTATCATGAGCATTGGCAAAATTTCTAAATAGTATATCAAAAATATAAGGACAATTGATGACCCTTTTATCCTTTGTCTTTCCAGTATTGGCGATCCCGATAATTCCTCTGACCTTCTCATACCACCTCCCCGCGCTGGGTATATATTGGAACTCCTGGAGGACCCTGATGGTCGTGTATTGCTTGCCAAGCTTGCTCTGCGCCGTGTGGCTGTTCTTCATGCAGGAGAGTCCCAAGTTTGTCTACGCGAAGGGTGATGATGAACGGGCGCTAGAGATCCTGAGGATTATACATAAGATGAATAATCCGGCTTCTGGGGCACTCGAGGTATGGAATTTAATCAATTTAATTAAACTCTAACATTGACCGACAGTCAATGCACAACCGAAATCGAGAATTGAAGGATTTCCCCAAATCATTCCCCTCAGTTAACACCGAGAACTAGGACAACTAAGTAAAATAGGAGCTTGCGGGTGAACAGGAGGAAAGATAATCTTGAAATAAATTTGTATGTGAAAATTAATATTCTACCGTTTCTAAACATTAGAGAACGTATCTTGATCCGCATTGGTTCAGTGGTCTACACTGCTCGGCACTTCATTGTATGTGGTCGCCACTAGGGAAGCTTTTTCCTCTAACCTGCCATTTCATGAACATATTTCACTGTCTCTACTAAGCTCCTACTCTCTTCGCACATGCAAGCAGCTCAGAACCTATGGAAATCTATAGGTGAAAACTGTAGGATTCGTTCCTTTAAAATACGAGACTTTATAGGACCAGCGATTCATATTTTGTTTTTCCAGGTAGATGCTATAATAAAAGAAGAATCGCAAGTCGGTGCCGGTGGATCTTCGTCGCCTAAGGACCAAATAGTGCCATTGTTCAAACCTCCTCTACTCAAATACACACTGATAATGACCATTCTCTTGGCTTTCCAACAGTGAGTATACTTTTTAAAGCCTTTAAAAGATCTTTAAGTAATGTTAGACTAAGTTCTGCAAGCGGAGATACCAGTGCCGCCACACCTGCCTTATTTTCTGACGGACAAAATGTACCTTTAAAATTGAGTAGTACGTACTTCAAATATAACGTATACGCAAGGTAAGTCCGACGGCCCTAAGATCTCGGTTTATATGGAACTATGTGGAAATGTTTGTAAATTCAACCGAAAAACAGTAAATAGATCCACAATACGACATATGGTACAACTGCAAAACTTTTTTATTCAGAACAAAAATGCCCTTATTTCAGGATAGGATCATTCATGGTGTGGCTGCCGACTATAGCGAACCAGTTCGTGACGATCCTACAGACCGGCGAAGGAACTGATCAGACGCTGTGCGGGATCATCAGGTCCAGCATGGATGCTCCTTTTGATGTAAGTAATAGTGTTACAGCTAACATTAAACCATCAACATTCAACCATCGTTGAAATCTATTCCGACAATTTACCACCACCGACAATGCGCTCTGAATGGCTACGCAGGGATACATGCGATCTGCAAGGCTATTTTAAAACGTCGGAATCGATATCGGAAACGGATTCAAAAAATTATGAGGCGAATTTCAGCGATTGCTATTTTAATTTCCGAAAACTTTTCGATGAATCGAATTGATATTTCGGTAAAGAAACATCAAAAATATTCAAATTCGGAAATTAAAAAACCAGTTGCGCAATATCCCCTCGGTAGTTTTTGATTCCGTTTCCGATATCGAATCAGAGCGTTTTAAAATAGCCCTGCAGATGGCCAAATCAAGAACAAATGATACAGTGATTGATATTTACTGTTCTAAATTTGTGCAAATTCACTGACTAGTTGAGGAATTGGATTGCAAGGTATCAAAAGGGATTTTTCCTCGATGTAGCACGCTTCCAAAAAATAAAAATCCAAAAAATATGAAATGATTTAATTACAGAAATTAATTATTTGAACAATAGTTATTTAATCAAGAAATATACGTCCAAGGAAGAACCCTCAGTGCTCAAGAAAGACTGAGTCTCGGACTTGAGAGAGAGAGATTTGATTCCATTTGGTAAAGTTGTTCAGTATGACAACTATATTTCGATAAGATAACATCTAGAAGTGTCCAACCTGAATAATTATTATATTTCCAGCCGGACGCAACTCCATGCAGTTTGAACGTCACCTCACTGCTCATGGTGTTGGGTGTTGGAGTTATGCAGTCACTTGTCAATATCTTAGTTAGTATGGTAAGTCGATTATCTATCTATCCTTACTTCCTTACTAATAATATTATAAACGCGACAGTTTTGTATGTATGGATGTTTGTTACTGTTTCATGCAAGAACTACTGAACGGATTTGGATGAAATTTGGCATGCTGATAGAATATGATCAGGATTAACACAAAGCAATATATTTCTCGTTGCTCATAATATGTACAAAGTGCGTTAACTTAGAATAAGAAATCCTAACTACTGGTATCAATGTGAAATTGTGAAATGTTTACACCTAATAAGTGCAAAATAATATGTTGTTTTTTTTTTCGAGTCGTGTCGTGCATGATGTAAATGTGAGCTATCAATGCGAACATAATAATCTGTAAGTAACAATTTATGCCTTTAAAATAACTGTTTTTCCAAATCTCCGTAGACATAAGCTTAAAAATAGGTATAGTTTTATCCTAGGAATAAGCGTAATAACAAATGTCTCAATTTGCCTAGGATAAATTTACACTGGGCTTTTGTATTAAATGTTATTGGCAAATAAAGAAATATTAAAACAAAACAAACAAATATATCTCTCGGGTACGCGGTTGAAACCGCGGGGCAAAACTAGTACTAATATAATACTGACGAGATTTTGTTTGTTTGTTTAAACGCGCTAATCTCTAGAACTACCAGCAGGATTCGAAACATTCTTTCACTAATAGGAAGCACATTACCCCGAGTATTATAGGCTACTTTTTAGCCCGGGAACGCGAGTGAAACCACGGGGGACAGCTAGTAGGATATTCATCAAGTTTTTTTGTTATATTGAGGATTGTACATGGAAATTTACTATTATTTAAGATAAAACCGTCTCCTATATAGAATAGGATATATCTCTGTCGAACAAATAACATGGGAAAAAGATGTAAGTTTAGCCTTGTCAAATTTGTCCAATTGCTTGTTTTCAACGTAATAATCGCCATCAAAAATGAAAACGGCACAGACTAATTTGACAGCAAAAACAAAATCAAAAAATCATTTATTCAGTTTAGGCCCAGAGGGCGAACCACAAGCTCTATTATAACCTTATTTGACTTTTGTCTTTCTTTGACATCCGGTGTTAAAACGGGACAAAAGACAAATAAGGTTAAATTCAAATTCAAATTCAAAATCATTTATTCAAATAGACTTTCGCAGGCACTTATGAAAAGTCTGACTTTAATACCGGTTCAGAAGGTTGCATTTACTTTATTTTTAGAGCTTGTGGTAGGCCCCCTGGTAAGGCATTTATGAACGTTACATACAGTTGAATTTACCACCGGTTCGGAATACATTTAAACTGAGAAGACTCCGGCAAGAAACTCAGCAAGGGTTTTTTTTAGTTGTGGAAGGATCTTTTCATATTACAGCTTTTTTCCAAATACTTATACAATATACCATATAATTATTATGCTTATTTGTTATTATACAGCTTTGAATATGTTCTATCTTTTTCAATAATGTTTGTAAGAAAGAGATGTGATGTGATTAAAATTAGTTTTGTGCGATTTACAAAAGAATCGGCACCGTTCTTTTTGAGCAAACCTATTATGAAAAATAAAGAAAGAATGGTTACAATCCGATTAATATCTTCGGAGATTTGCGGGGACATACATGCATACATACATACATACATACATATATACATACATACATACATACATATATACATACACCTATGAAATTTTGTATATTTGTTTGGAAGCCCTAATAGATAATCAATCATATGTGAATATTGCAGTTCCAATAAAATGACATACACACTGAAAAAAATGATCTACAAAACTAGTTATGTAATTTGACGTTTTGTTGTCGGGAAACTAACTTTAGTTGTCGGGAAACTAACTTTAATCAAAAAATTTAGTAACGAACTAAAACTAGTTTTGTTACTGGTAAGTTTAGTTCGCAAGTCACTCTGTTTAGGTTAATGGTCGTAAAATTTTGTGTTACTGTTAAATAAAATTTTGTAGTCACTTGTTGTTTATTTTTTTTCAGTGCATACGTGTCAAAATGGTAATCTCCTTTTTTTGAAGTCGATAAAAAAATCTAAATGTTTGATGATTACAGATAGTGAACAAAGTAGGTCGTCGCAACATAGTGATGGTGGTGTCAGGTATATGCGGCGTGAGCGGCGTGGTGGTGAACCTGGTGCCGCACGCGGTCGGCAGCGCGGTGCTCTTCGTGGTGCTGCTGCAGGGGATTATCGTCATTGGCTTCTACACCGCCATCACTGTCACTATCTTCCCCACGCATTTAAGGTACTTTTTCTGCTACCAGCCATCGATCAAGGGCGTTGAGTCAGTGACCGACAGAAATCTAAGAGGCTCTACCTCTTTGGTACTAATCGTAACGACCACCATTAATGATTTCATCCAATGACGCGGTACTCAAGACCATTGGTGGGCCCTAATTGGATGAAAATCATTAATGGAGCCCGGGTTTAAAAAAATCTATATAGTTGGTCACCGAGGTTATTTTCTTTGTCTTGATTGTTGGCAGCAAGCTGTTTAGGAAGCGTCCACAGAGCACGTGGTTCCGCTTTACCCCTCCATCTAACGAGCTTGCCTATAATCCCCTGACCTCCCCTACGGTGAAATATAGTTTATTTTTGCTATTAATTCCAGAAAAAATAACATTCCTGAGCCCCTTTGCACATTATAAGAAAAATGTCTTATCACAAGACCATACACATTACAAGAAATGTCTGATCAGACACGCCCATACATTTTATGTTTTTTATCTGATAAGACACTAGAAATTTTGTTATAATCTGCAAAGGCGCTAATAGGTATCGAAATAAATATCCTCACTATGTACACTTTCGAAATTATGGCCTCATGAGTATTCGTAGAACATATCTACGAAATGGGTTCCATTATGTGCCCATATTAATGATCGCGACTCTACCTAGTACCACATATAATAGATGTACCATTATGTAGCAAGTCCCCTAGCCATCGTTCTCAGTTCATCTTTCAGTATTGCTTTCAAACTTACTTACCATGTAGTTTATGAACACTTCTTAATTATGTGGATAAAAAATTATACGTCACGTCGGGGCGTCATGATCCAAAGATTGTCGTAGCAACAACATAATTTCGTAGACCATCTACGAGTACGTGTCCCCGCGTAGCAGCACAGTTTATACAGTTTCTTTTTTTACTGAGCAACAAAAAAATGCAATAGTATACCTCTCTTTGTATTTCGTAGTGACACAAAGTTAATATCTGGCTCCTGAAACACAGTTTTACTAGTTCGGGAGCCTATGGATTCAAAAATAAGCTGTAATGTTGTTTGCCAATAAATGCATTATTATAATATTATACCGTACAAGTAGTATTAGACTTAGACTATTCATAGTGCCTGCGAAGGTCTATTTGAAATAAATGAAGGTCGCCAGAGCTCATAGGGGAGGGGAAAAGGTCGGTAACGCGTGAGCGATGCTTCGTGTGTTGCAAGCGTCCATATGGATACTTAGACGTATAAAAAAAGAATTGTGTACCATATATCAAATATGTTCTTCTCCCAGGACGATGGCAGTGGCTCTACCACAGACCGGTGGTCGCATCGCCACGTTCGCATCCATCCAAATCCTCAACTTGCTGCTAACTAACAACTGTGATGTCGGCTTCTATATATTTGCTACACTCTTCGCATGTAAGTATTATCATTGTCTATATTTTCAACCAATAGATTTTGAAATTTTGTGTTTTTTTACGTTTGGCCACTGACCTACCCATAAAGAAAGATTAAGAAACCTAAGATGGAACACACTTATTCAGAAGAAGTTAAATCATTCTAGCCTTGAAAGCCCATAGGTCATAAGAGTCAGGAAACACATATACCGGAAGAAAGTTCCACTAGAACTAGGACATCAGAAGAGAAGCTAGCTTATGAACTCGAGCTTCAAAACTGCTTTGCAGTACTGTCCGATGACGCAAATATTAATAATCTCAATGACAAGGTAGGAGATACCCTACAGGAAGAAGTAGGCCCTAAATATTTCCATCATAGACGTACAGATGACTTTGAAGCTAAAGGAACCCAAACTCAAACCGAGTAAAATCAATGACACCTCATAGATAGAGTATAAGACTCCAAAAAAAAGACTAGAAGTCCTCTTAAACACTGAATACATCAGAGAAGCAAGAACAACACAAAATATTGACGGTCTTTGTCAAACATCAAGCGATAAGGTAAAGCCATGGTAAAGCCAAAACTCACACAGCTGAAAAACTACGAAAGTAGGACTGTCACCTGACAAACGAACTGGACGACTTTCACCCACACAAACATGGTTTAGAAGAGACGATAGTACCATTTGTACCATGGACCACATACATACGAACCACGAACTTATAAACAAGACTGAGTAGATATAAGAAACATCTTTGTATGGCCGTGTCAGTGCATGACAGGAATACCAAACTGTGTAGAGCTACGTCTATCTCGGGCAGACCATACAGTTAGGCTAGGTAAGCAAAACATCAACAAGAAAGTAGAATCAGTTAGGATGAGCAGCATTCGGAAAACTTTGTCACATTTTCAGGTCCATACCGCGTCAAGACAAAGTGTTATAAGTTCTGCCGATTATTACGTAGCCATTTGAGACATGTGGACTTTTATAATCGCACACCACTTGATAATCGCACAGTCAGCAAGGGAGATTTCTATGCTTGGAATCCTTGTGAAAAAAAATGTGTCAGGAAATATGAAATTAAGTTACTTACAAAGGTGACTGGCATAGCGACTCGCCTTCGTAAGCTGAAGTGGCAGTGGGCAGTCCACACCTGTCGACGTGCTCGGGTGACTCCAAGGAGATGCCCTCCGGACCGCTAGATATACGAACTGATGTAGTGGGGAGTGAATGAATGAAGAAAATGGAGGACCCAAAGGAGTACGCCTTAGAAAAGGCTTATCTTTAGCAGTTTAGAGATTGAAACTGATAAATAATACATTATTTATTATTAATTATCTTATCATTATCATTGTTATTTTGCTGAAACACGATGACTTTACAATTAAGTACATTACCGTCTCATCGTGGCTCGGCAAAATATTATGATTAGATAAATAATAAGATAGCTTAGTAGCAGTGACAACGGAAAGCATCGCAAATATCATCATCATACAATGAAATTGAGCTTTCGGAGGAGGAAAACATCATGACCAAACGATAGCACGGTGGTGGAACTTCAAGTACCCGCCTCTATTGCCAAGGTAGCCTTCGGCCATTTAATAAATTTACCATGATGAGATTATAGTCTAAACACAAACCTATCATGGCAAGCTCAAAAATATTGTTAGTCAGAAAATCATCATTTTTCTAAATAACAGAAGAGTTGTTACCAAGAGACAATTTCGCCGAAGCATCTATTATGTGGCAGATGTAAAAAATAATAAACAACGAATGTAATATCATCCTACGTGTGACATGGGGTTTATCTTCCGTTTTGATTTTCGTAAAATATGGGTTTTTTTCTTTATCTGCTCCTCAATAGTAAGTCAGTCAGCATATTTTCAGTCAGAGGAGAGTGTTCTACCGCTTGTACAACGGAGAGTGTTCCTAGGAATTGTTCGACTTGATGCCCACAGCTACCTTCCACCATCGCAACTCTCGCCATCGACGGGGAGTCCATCCTCACACATTGAAACCAGAATTGTTTCGAACTGTGCGGGCTCAAAGGAATTTTCTTCCGCGGACGCTCAGACTGTGGAATGAGCTCCCCGCTGTGGTTTTCCCAATGGAGTACAGCATGGAGTTCGGGGTCGGCAACGCGCGAGTACCCCTGGTGTTGCATGCGTCCATAGGCTACGGTAACTGCTTACCATCAGGCGGGCCGTATGCTTATTTGCCACCTTAGTGGTATATAAAAAGAAAAGTACGTATTGAAGTGGTAGAGCTATATTTATAGTAGATTCAATTCTACTGTATGAAATTCAAATTAAAATAGGTTGTAGGTCTGTAGTATTTATATACTCTGAGGTATACAGTATATTAAAATAATTATTGTTTTGTTCCCAGCATCAGCGATAATAGCATCATTCCTGCCAGATGACCGACGAGCTCTGAGCCCACAACCAACCAAACGGGACACAGAGAAACAAGACAATAACGAAGCAAGTGAACCTGCTACTAAATTATAAGTCCACCTGGAGTTATTCTAATAACACAATGAAAATAATTTAAGTATTTAATATAATAGTTGTAGTTTAATATAGTATTTATTTAATTTGTTGTTTTATTTTCCATAACATTGGCTTTACAGTCTGCTTCCGCGATTCTATTGTACTCTCTTATGGAATTCGGAGAAGAACGCTATCCTATAAGAAGAAGATACCTTCTTGAATAGAACTGAAGAGTAAACATGGATTTAAGTGGTTAAATCCATGAAATAAAAAATTATAATAAATTATAGTCAGGTGTATCAGGTTCCTGCAACAAAACAATAGATATATAGATGCATAATGTATAGAAGACGATATGAATAAACTGATTGTTTTTTTAATGGAAATTCTTGTTGATTTTCAAGAACGGCATGACTTTTCAATAATTTAATCATTAACTTATTACCCGCAAGATAGACAGAGGTGGACACTGCGAGCCTACCAGCACATTCATACATTTTGTATGAAAACAATTAGAAGTCCCGTACCCCCAAAAGTTTCACAGAAAAAGAACATTAAAAACATCAAAAACGTTCATCTTCAACCCTGAAATTAGTAAACAAACCTATTAAACAAAACAATTAGTAAACACGTCATTAATACATTGAAATACGTTCACAGCAGTATCTTCCTCTTATGAGCCTCTGTGGCACTAGCGCCGTCGCGAATCAAAAAATATAAAATACTAGCTGACCCGTGCGGTTTCACCCGCGTTTCCGGGATAAAAAGTAGCCTATGTCCTTCTCCATACCATAGGCTATATGCATGCCAAATTTCATCGCGATCGGTTCAGCGGTAACAGACAGACAGACAGAGTTACTTTCGCATTTATAATATTAGTTAAGATTAGGATTAGGATGACGAAAATGTTCTTTATCGTACTCCATTTCGAATCTTGTTATGAAAATACGGGGCGAGCAATCAGCAAATCAGTACTTCATTTAAAAAGCTGAAGGATTACCCGTTAAATTGATACCTTATTTATTTATTTCGATTGCTGAATGACTTAGTAAAAATTGGGCTGAAAAAGCGAAAAGACTTTTGGGACAACCTATATAGCGACAGTGCTACTTATGATCTAATTTTGCTCTAAGCCTCATCACATAGCGCAGAGTTTCGGGATGTTGAGTATAATAAAATAAGGCATATTAGATATATTTTAAATAATGCCGCACGGATCATCAAACAGTCAAAGGATAAAAATTCATTTATATGATTATTATAAGTATAATTTTTTTTTTTTTTTTTTTTTATACCACTAAGGTGGCAAACAAGCATACGGCCTGCCTGATGGTAAGCAGTTACCGTAGGCTATGGACGCTTGCAACACCAGGGGCATCACTCGCGCGTTGCCGACCCTGAAGAAATCTCTTCACGCCCTTTTTGAAGAACCCCATGCTGTACTCCATTGGGAAAACCACGGCGGGGAGCTCATTCCACAATCTGAGCGTCCGCGGAAGAAAGCTCCTTTGAGCCCGCACAGTTCGAAACAATTCTGGTTTCAATATGTGAGGATGGACTCCCCGTCGATGGCGAGAGTTGCGATGGTAGAAGGTAGCAGTGGGCAACAAGTCGAACAATTCTTTAGAACACTCTCCGTTGTACAAGCGGTAGAACACACATAAGGAGGCAAAGTCTCTCCTTAGACTAAGGGGCTCTAAACCGCTTGTGAGCTCGGGATCGTCAACAATTCTGATGGCACGTCGTTGAACCGAGTCTAAAGGTGCAAGCTGGTATCCAGGTGCTCCCGCCCATAGGTGACAGCAGTACTCCATATGAGGCCGGACTTGTGACTTATAAAGTTGTAGCCTTTGCCCCGATGTGAAGTACTGCCTCGCTCTGTTGAGCACTCCGAGCTTCTTGGATGCCAGCTTAACCTTGTCTTCCAAGTGACTTCGGAACAAAACGTCGCTAGAAATGTCGACGCCAAGGATCCCGATGCTTTGACTGATGTTCAAGGAGGTGTTCTGGAATTGTGGAGCCACAGACCATGGGGTTTTCTTAGCGGTGAACGCGCAGGCTTGAGTCTTGATAGGGTTGAAATGGACTAGGTTTAGTCGACCCCAATCGGAGACACTAGTTAATGAAGTCTCGATTTCAGACATCAGCCGTTCGCGGCTTTCCTCCACCTCGGAACGAGGTATATTTGCACGGCCCGTGTAATAAGCGTCCCCTGTACTGTCGTCCGCATAGCAATGACTGCCGTCAATAGACAGCATATCATTGATATGCAGTAGGAACAATGGTGGGGACAGCACAGAGCCTTGCGGATTTATTTGCTAATAAATTGAAAATTAAAAAACTCCTTTATTCGAATTCAACTTTGTCTGGGTGAATGTAATTTTTATTCGTTCTTTGTTCGAATTGACCATGGGTCGAGTTGCGCAATGCAAATAGTTTGGGGCAACTCGTCCCATAAGATTAGATTCATTTGGGTCTAGTTGGCAAAAGATACCTAAAAACGCTGATTTGCTACTAGGGTGGCAAATTACCATATTTATGGCCCGTCTGTTGGTAAACTGTTCCCGTAGGTTTCCTAACATATCTCAAACTTCCACCCTGTTCCTCTTAATACGTATGCCAGCTTTCGCAACAGATGTTTGTTCTTTATCTACATATAGGTAATCTTATTATTCGTGATATAATAGATAACCCAGAGCTTCAAAACTTAATCATGCAATCATTTTTATCTTTATCTATTAATTTTAATACATCATTAGGTACCAAACAGACGTTTATAAGAACAAACTTGCCTGTATACTAAACGAACGTACACGCATGTTTTATTTATTATATTAATTTAATTTATTGTTTTTATTAATTGTCGATTTCGGTTAAAATATTTTCATAATCTAATTTATCATTTAAAAATATGTCAGTGCAGAAATATGATGGGAAAGTGCCCTTTGAGGAGGCAATTGATAAAGCAGGTAAGTTAATTTAAATAATTCGTAATTATTTAATATACTATTTACGAATTTTTTTTAATTTAATTTTATTCTCAATCTTTTTTTTTTTTTTTTTTTTTTATTATTCTATATAAATTTTATACTTTGTATAGAAATATTATTATGGTTCACTACTACGAAAATCCACTCAACCCGTAAATAGATTATGAAGGTGAAGAAAAGAAAAATAGGGAAATACCTAATTACAATGGAACAATTTATACAGTTTATTCAGATTTTTATTTCATATTTTAATCCTAACTCTAAGCAATTTTGGAACGAACTCATAATTTATTTATTTATTTTACCTAGCAATCCAATTCCGAAACTAGTAATGTGCTTTTGCACTGAATAATAACAGTGGTGCCGATTCTGTTGTAAATCGCACTAAACTAATTTTAGTCACATCTCATCTCTTTCTTACGAACATGATTGAAAAAGGATAGAACATATTTTAAGTTGTCAAATTAATCTTTACCTTATTTTGCGTGTATTTAAGCGTAACCGCGATAGATGGCGACTAAAATTATATTGAAAACAAGCATTAGACTAATTTGACAGGACTAAATTTCTTTCATCCTTTTCATAAGTTCTTTGTTAGAAAGAGACAAAGCGAGATTAAAATTAGTTTAGTTGTAAACAACAGAATCAGGGCCAGTATCAACCAATCACTGCATCTAAATCAATGATATTGTATTGTTAATAAAAAGTGGTTGATATCGCATTAAGGCGGCCCTCTGTGGCCGGCGCAACTTCAACGCGAGCATAGTCTAAAAGCTTGTTGTATCATCCAACGTAATGTTTGACTGCGAAAAAAGAGAGATAGCATCAGAGTCGTCGGTTATAAGTCGGTAAATTCCGCTGATCACTCGCGGCCGCTTCGCTAGGTCGTCATTCATGATTTCGCATTCATAAAACTTGTTCCAGGAGTATACTTCTTGTGAAAAAATCTTACAAGTTTGTGAAAAAAAAGTTAGTAATTTAGAATCTCCAAAACATTTGCAAGCCTGGTATCTGAATGTTTTCTTTACTTTTACAATTTATAGGTACATTAGATATGGCCAAAGTTCAGGCAAAAACGCTGTTATTCGGAGGCTTTTACTGAATTTGTTTCACACTTTTTTTAAATTACGCCTAGATACAAGGCTAGATATAGTGCACAAGATACTAATTTGTTCGAAACATCTAATGAAAAATGTTTAACAACGCCATAATAAGTACAGAGGTTTTGTATGAAAAGTATTACGAATTGAGTCCTCTTAACGCACGCTAATTGTTGCAGACAAATTCAGACAATTGTCGTAATTTTGCTTAGCGGCTACATATAGCTGTCTCTTTCTGTACCATACGTTCCGTATTATGTATCGCATTCACCTAATTCAACAATAACTGAATGCCGCTTAGTATGAGGGTAGCATATCTCTCTAAATGTTTAGTGTGTCGACTTGGCCAATCAGAGCGCTTACTGGCGCTCGATGGTGAGGAATTGGCGGAATAGATTTTAAAAAAAATGAACATCATTGTGCTTCTTTAGGTTGATTGTTCAACACCATCAAAGTTCAAATTCAAAACGTCGTCTCCTCAGGTTTCGGCCTTTACAGCTACATACTGACAACTCTGAGTGGTTGTATGATCATCGCGTTCGCGTGCATCGGCTACGGAACCTCAATCATAGTGCCCACCAGTGCGTGCGAGCTGAACACCACTGTGAGCCAGCAGGGGTTGCTGGTCGCTGCACCTGTTGTTGGTTAGTAATATTTTAAAGGCGATGATAGCTCAGTGGTAGTGACGTCGGATACCGAGATGAAGGTCCCGGGTTCGAATCCTACAATGAGCTTGAGCCAACCACCATTATAACCTTTTCATTGTTTTTTGTCCTGTTTTGACGTCGGATATCAAAGAAGGACGTAACGGAAGTAAAAATTCTAAATTCAAAATCATTTATTCAAATAGACCTTCACAGGCACTTATGAAAAGTCTGACTCTAATACCGGTTCGGAAGGTTGCATTTGCTGAGAAGAGCCGGCAATAAACTCAACAATTACTCTTTTCAAAACAAGATATTTACATTCTAATCGCACTGATAACAATTGCGTGCTCCGGCGCGGCGGCAAAACTACAAAGTAGACTGAATCTATATTTAATGAGTTAATAAAAAAAATGGCAAACTTAAGCAGACCAGCCCCCACAAGCAGCACCTATGCACAAGTATGACGCGTGTGGCAGCCATCGCCCTCCTCGCCATATTGGTAAGGTAAGGAAACCAAAGAGGTCATAGTCCTTGACATCCATTTTCAAAAAAAAAAAGTTCGTAAATTACAGATGAGCATTTCATAAGTAAAAAGAAAAGGCATAGCATTCGCACATTAACTCACAGGGCAAGTTTTCTTATTTACTAAATCATCCCATTGTTCGTCCACTATCTTGTCATGGTAACTGACAAAGCCTAGAAGGAAAACTTTTTGTCAAGTGCAGCTATCGGAACACACAGGTAGTAGCTTTGACAGATTTTTTACTTGTGGATGGTACCCAGTCAAGAGGATAGATACCACAGTATTAAGTACCCTACTATCATAATATGCTTTCCAAATTCGAATTCACGACTGAGGCATTAAGCCTTTTGTACGTCGCCTTAAATAGTTCATCATCATCATCATCAGTCTATAATGTCCCACTGCTGAGCACAGGCCTCCTTTTACAAATGAGGGTGAAAGGGAATGGGCAATACTCCACCACGCGTGCCCACTGCGGATCGGTGGAGGTAGGCTAGTGGTCAACCTACTGTTGGAATTTTTCAAGCCGCCTAGGAGGCATCCAACTAGCTTAATAACCGGGATCAACGGCTTTACGTGCCTTCCGAAGCACGGAAACACTCGATTTAAAATACCACTAGGCGGACACCCATCCAGGTACCCACCACGACGGTGGTAGCTTAACTTTGCCGATCGATTAAGAACGGCTAATCATGCTACACCACGAGCGCTTCAATAAATTCCTTAAATAGTTGACGACCCTTATTAGGTGCAATAAGTTGGTACCTATCTCTGTCAGAGTTCACCGACTTAGCTGCTCATGTTCACGAACGAGTGCCTAACTTAGAAACAAACATCAAATTGTATAAAGAAATGCCATTTTGAGTTGCGCTTTCGCTGCTCAAACTTGTTTTTGGTAGTTTAAACCCCGCCCCGAAGAGGAGGGCTTCATGTGTGGGAGCGACGCCGGCGGGGCAGGCAGTAGAAGGCCTTTTAGGATGGTCCCGTAGCCCCGCCATACGGCGAGAGAAGGCCCAAGGTTTTAGTCAGTAAGAGTCTTTATGCCTGGTTAGTGAAAATGGGCATAAATATCACATTTTCTATGTCCTATGTCTACAAGCGAAGCGCTCGTGGTGTAGCATGATTAGTCGATCGGAACCTGGATGTGTGACCGCCTATTGGTATTTCAAATCGAGCATTTCCGTGCTTCGGAAGGCACGTAAAGCCGTTGGTCCCGGAGTTGGATGCCTTCTAGGTGGCTTGAAAAATTTCAACAGTAGGTTGACCACTAATAGCCTACCTCCACCAATCCGCAGTGGGCATGAGTGGTCGAGTATTGCCCATTCCCTTTCACCCTAATTTGTGAAAGGAGGCCTGTGCTCAGCAGTGGGACATTATAGGCTGATGATGATGATGATGATGATGTATACAACTCATGCGTGAATATTCCAGGCTCAATCATAGGCGGCCTCGCTTGGGGTTACCTAGCAGACACGAGAGGTAGACGCAACATGATCATAGTGTCTCTGGTGGCCGGTTCGGTAGTCAACATGCTGGCCAGTTTCTCTGTCAACTGGATCATGCTGATGGTTCTGCAGTTTACTGCTACCTTTTTGTAAGTACATAGCCTAACGTATAGCAACGAGTCGTGGATGAATACAAGTTGAAAGCTTTGTCAGCAATCACTTAAAAAATTAGAATAATAAATAATATGTATAGCAAATATTATTTATTTGTACATCCTTCACTATGGACTAGAATAGAGATGATTATAATTCTAATTAGTCGTCATTAGATTGTTAAATTGTTAACTTTATAGACAGTAATAAAGGCTTATATTATCTTTTAAGTACATAGGAACATAGTACTATTAATATATAATTGGACTGTTTTACAAAAACCTTAAACCGACTTCAAAGTACACTAAGAAGTAATCAAATCCTGATCTGATGACAATGGGACCAAACGGGAAGCGTACCCTTTCAAATAAAAAAAGAATTTTCCAAATCGGTTAATAAATGACGGAGATACGAGGTAACAAACATAAAAAAAAAAAAACATTCGAATTGAGAACCTCCTCCTTTTTTTGAAGTCGGTTAAAAATGGCCAGTGAGAGAGATAAGAATCCAAATCTTCCAAACAATATGGGTTTGGAAAATTTGGAATCAAGTATGAATAAAAGATTGAAACACAAACGTAAATAAAATACAAGGAAAAATAATTATTGTTGTTATTGTTTCAATCTAACGATAACAGGATTAATGTAGCATTATCGCTACTAATAAATAGCAAAAACAATAGTATCTACAATGTCATAGCAATATAAATGATACTGGAAGTACATTATGATAACTGTGACGACTTCTAATGACATCTTCTCTTTAGGACCTCAGGACTCTTCTCAATGTCGATAACGCTCCTGAGTGAGAGTGTCCCGATGGCCAAACGTAACCTGGTGGTGCTCTTCGTCACCAGTATCTTCATGCTAGCTCAGGGTATTATGGCAGGTATGGAGTAAAATACAGTATGGTTTAATATAGTTTAATATAAAGTCAAGTATAGACGACGTTTTGAGAGAGGTAGAGCATAGCGTTTATTCGCTCAAAGAGCAGCTCGACTGGGGAAGTACCTCCACCTTACAGAATACCGCAGTCAAATAACTTTATGTTGTGTAAAGTTGTGTTTCTGCGCGTGAGTAAGGTCGCCAGAGCTCATAGGGGAAGGGGGAAAGGTCGGTAACTCATGAGCGATGCTTTGTGTGTTGCGAGCGTCCATATGTCTACGGTAACCACTTACCATCAGGCGGGCCGTATACTTAGTCGTATAAAAAAACATTTCCCGTTTCTGCCCTGTTTCGAGTCTGGGGAGAAATCTGGAATTTGTACTCTACCGCTCATCTTCTAAATTGAAGATATTTCCTCCCTGCATCGTTGATGATCTTAGTAAGGTTATCGTTGGAGTAATATATTGAAATTTGTTCTGCATGAGAAACATAAGCCACAATTTTCAACAGTATTTTTTCTCATTTCCAGTCATCGCCATCCCCATAATACCTCTAACATTCGCATACCACTTACCTGCCCTGGGCATCTACTGGAACTCGTGGAGGACCCTCATGCTGATGTACACCATACCGGCCATCATCTGCACCATCTGGATGTACTTCATGCAGGAGAGCCCCAAGTTCGTGTTCGCTAAGGGTGATGAGGCACGAGCCATGCAGATACTGAGGATCATACATAGAGTGAACAATGGAAAATCACAACAAATGAATGTAAGCAAGAAATCCTAAGTCTATGTATAGATATAATTCACAATATGGTCAAAATTTAGTTACAATTTAAAAAGAAATTTAATTGAAGGGTAGGTATGTATGATGTCATCTGATTATTATGTAATTTTTTTTACAAATGCAGTCGGTTCAAATTCAATTCAAATTCAAAATCATTTATTCAAATAGACCTTCGCAAGCACTTATGAAAAGTCTGACTCTAATACTCTAATACCGGTTCGGAAGGTTGCATTTTCTGGAAGAGCCGGCAATAAACTCTTTTCCAAACAAGCTTAGATTCATTACATAATATTTACATTCTAATCGCACTGACAACACCTGCGTGACAAAACTACAAAGTAGACTGACTAAATATTTAATAAGTAAATAAATAGCAAACTTAAGCAGACCAGCCCCCACAAGCAGCACCTGTTCACAAGTATAACGCGTATTTCTTTGGCGTAGGTTTTCAAATCAATCAATGCACTTATATATCAAAAATAATTTGTTTAAAATAGTTATAAATTATTAGAGTGTAACGTTTAGCTCGACTGGAGAAATACCTCCACTTTAACAGAATACTGCAGCCAAATAACTTTATGTTATGTTCCTGCCATGTTCCTGCCTGTGAGTAAGGTTGCCAGAGCTCATCGGGGAAGGGGGCTGAGCTGTCCCGTGTATTGCAAGCGTCCACATGGCTAGCTACAGTTATCGCTTACTATCAGGTCGTTTACTGACTTCACCGTATAAAAAGAAATTAAAATACGTTCTAAATCTTTGGCCTTAATCTACCGGTTCGGAAGGTAGCATCTGTCTGGTTATAAGAGCCAGCATTAAATTCAAAGTCAACGTTTATTATTCAATAGGCCCCAATTGGGGTCTATTGAATAATAAAATCTATTAATTAATTATGATTGTACTCTCATTGTAGATCGAAGGTCTAATTCCCGAAGACCAGCCAGTAAAGACGGGGCCAACATCACCTAAGGATCAATTGGTTCCATTGTTCAAAGCACCACTACTCAAATACACATTGATTATGTTTGTTCTGTTCCTGTTTCAGCAGTGAGTATCTTTTTTTGTTTTTTTTTTCTTATCGTGGGTAAATACCGTCAAAAAGCCGAAGGTGTCGGGGTAAGCGGCACGCCGTCTGCACAGTAGAGCAAATCCTAGGTATAAATTATTCTACAGATTTGACATCGGTAGGTAGGTAGGTATATTGCAAAAACGTTTCATAATAGATACAAAGAAGAGAGAAAGTAAGATAGAATGAAATTACTACTCATACTCATTTTGGTGATTAGTGTTAATGACGTCGAAAGCCGAGACTTTCCCGGGTTCGAATCCTACAATCTAATTGAGCTTTCGTTGAATGAAAACATCGTGAGGAAACCATATAGCAGGGTACCTTGCAGTACCCTCCTAGCTAGCTGTGACCCTCATGTTGAAAATCTGTCGCCAAGCGCCTATGTGTTCCGACAGCTGCGCTTGAGAGCCAGTTCCTTCTAGGCTTTGTGTGCTTACTACATTCGGCCACATCATCACTTACTATGGTGAGATTGAGGTCAAACACAGGCCTATTATACACAGTATAAAAAACTCTTAAAATATGGATGTTATTCTAAGTTGGAATAGACAGATAGGCAGTAGTGAGGGTAATCTCGCGCATGTACACTCTTGGCCAAATCACAGTAGCCAAATGACACGCGAGAATACAATAGACGACGAGCATCGACTGACGAACCAATTGTGTGCAGCTCTACGCTCCCCCTTCTTCATGCCGCCAAACAGACAGAAAAATTTACTAATGCGCAGGTGTAAATTTGTGCTCAAGTCTCGTGCCTCTTACTACTTCAACTTATTTCTTAAAATACTCAATTTAAAGTGAACACATAATCTTATTAGGTTGTCTTATCCTCCGTAGGGTTGCAGCATTTGGAGTTTGGCTTCCAACAATAGCGAACCAGTTCGTTAAAATTCTGGAAACAGGAGAAGGGTCTGATCTCACGCTTTGCGGCATCATCAGTTCCAGTATAGATGATGATGATGTAAGTTTGAACCCCATGTGACGATCGTCAATCAAACCCCAAGAAAAAATGTGTGTGAATTTGTAAAACCACAACTCATTTTGATTCATGAGTAGGCGGAGGCGTTCTGTCTATCCCTATGGAGTTTACTAATGTAATTTCTCCTGAAAGATACAAATATTTGAATAAAACAGTACCCAACCATATACCTGTAAGCCGCTGTCTGATCAAGACTGATGGTATGTAAATCTGGAAGTGGCACTCTCATTAATTCAGTTTAGGCACATATAAACCTTTCTTTACCACTTTAAATTGGTTGAGTAGTCATGGTGAAATCCGTTGAAATCGAATTAATTAAATTACCTTTTCTTTAACTTGTTTGTTCTCGCGAGGTACTCGCGTCCTATAATAACATGTGATGTCATTGTTATTTTATTAACCTCGATCCAAAGGATATAGTGTCCCTGGTGTCCCTAAATTTATTTAATGTTCCAGGTTGAATCCAATATAGCGCCATGCGCTTTGAATGTTACTTCCCTACTGCTAGTCTTAGGAGTTGGAGGAATGCAGTCTGTGGTTAATATTTTGTTAAGTTTGGTAAGTTCTCCCTACAGTCTCATAATTTAGTAGGTACCATTGCATTTTCACCCGAATATACAACATGTTATAAAGCCTACCTGCCTCTATAAACTGATAAACTAACGCAAAGAATAATCTTTCAATAAATATGTATGAGACTATACGAGTCAGCCTGTACGAGATAAGAATGCGTCAAATGACAAGGCGGCGGGTGAAGATGGAATTACAACAGAGCTCCTGAAAGCGGGTGGAAAACCGGTACTTGTAGTCCTTCAGAAGCTTTTTAATTCCGTTATACACGAATGAACAATGCCAGAAGTATGGAGTGGAAGCATGGTGCTCTTCTTCAAGAAAGGCGATAAGGCCCTATTGAAGAACTACCACCCGATATCCCTCATAAACCACGTTTATAAGCCCGTAGCTGTATAATCGTAGACCCGTGGTAAATCTTTTATGAAATTCTAAGTAAAAAAATAAAATTTATCACAGCAGGTGATTATACAGGGCGAATTTTTATTTCTAGTCAGTGAGGGCAACTTCTGAACTACAGGTCTTAGAGAAAAACGCTGAAAGGAACCCTTAATTATTAAGGAATTTTGAAGAAAATTAAAATGCCATTAAAATTTATTTTAAAAAAGGGGATAGAACCTTTGTGGCATAGCTAGCCGCCGCCATTTTAGTTTTTTTTCAATGTCGCGGCGCACGATGTAACTGGTATATATGGGTAGAGGACACTTATACAAACAAAAAATGTTAATCAATATGGTGGCCTAAAGTGTCACGTTTCCGAGATATTTGGAGGTAAAGATCGCCATATGACAATTATGACAATCATTAAAAAATAACTTATTACGTGTTTATATGCATTCGATTGTATTCAAATATTAGTTCCCAGGTTGATTTATATTTTTTTTAGAATAGAGTTACACTAGGAGCACGAAAAACAATATTTTTAATTACTTACCTACTAAACAGCATCGTAATATTCGCTATGAACCACGTTTCAATGTTTTTATTTATTTTCATGTTTTCAAAGTAGCTCGGATCGTGACTTGTTTTCCATCTTGTCATTATTATACAAACAAAAATGACAATACTTGTCCTAAAATCTATGTTACCAAGTTGATTGGAACTAAAGATCGCTAAGTAATGTTCCCTGGGCGCCAAAATTGCAATAGCGACGTAAATAAATAAAAAATAACCCGGTCCCGCGGCCGGCCCGACCTATTAAAACTTCCACCTAAATGAAAGTCCCGTCTTCGTGGAAGACTACTCACGTGCACACAATGGCACCGGTGTCTTCTAACGAAGTTACCAGCATATGGGCTTCCCAAGGGACTATGCAAATGGGTCGCCAATTTTCTGTCCAGCAGATGCATAAGAGCTGAGAGATACAAATGCTGGCGTCCCGCAAGGGTCTGTACTGTCCCCAACACTGTTCCTGCTGCATATCAATGAAATGCTGTCTATTGACGGCATTCATTGTACAGAGGACGCTCATTGCAAATATTCCTCGTTTCGTGGTAGAGGAAAGCCGCAAACGGCTTGTGTTTGAAATCGAGAGCACACTAACTAGTGTCTTCGATTTATTTATTTATTTATTTAACTTTATTTGATCCCTTACATGTAGTTATTTTATAATATTTTATGTGTTGACTTATTTATTTTTTAATAAAGTTAGTTTTTATACTTAAAATAAGATTAGTATTGTTAGGTGTAAGGGCCGCCCTTTGCGGTGAAAGCCTCCTCCAAACTATTCCAGATTACTCTATCTTTTGATAGTCTGGGCCATAAGTTTCCAGCTATTTGGACAATATCATCACTCCATCTTTTAAATGGTCTACCCTTCCTTCTTTTTTTGTATATTGGATACCAATTCGTAATTATTTGTGACCATCTTTCATCAGACACTCTCTGCATGTGACCTGACCATTTCCATTTCAGTGTTAGGACCTGTTTAACCACATCTCTCGCCTTTGTTTTTTGCCTTATAAGTGAACTTTTGACTCTGTCTTTCAATTTGATGTTCATATAACTCCGTTCTATTCCTCTTTGACAACTTCTTATTTTATATAAGAGTGATTTTTTTAGAGGCCAGGTTTGGCATGCGTAGGTAAGGATGGGTGTTATGCAAATGTTCATCGCTTTCGTTTTCAATTTTGTGGGTATGGGACCTTTGAAAATTTCCTTCATAGACCAGTATTTATTCCATGTATTCTTCACACGTCGGTCGATTTCTTTTTCTGTACAGGATTTTATTGAAATTAGATGTCCAAGGTAAATGTATTCTGCGACGTATTCCATAAGTACTGACTGTACAGATATAGGTATTCTTTGACAGTTAGTCATTATTTTCGTTTTATCCCAGTTCATTTGTAGCCCAACGGTCTCGCTATGCTGAGTAAGGGAATCAATCATGTGTTTCAGTTTGTATGGGTCTTCCGACAGCAGTACTATGTCGTCCGCAAACCTGAGGTGTGAGAGGTACTTGCCATTGATATTTATGCCCATATCACTCCAATCAAGTTTTCGGAAAATGGATTCTAAGACTGCGATGAAAAGTTTTGGGGAAAGCGGATCCCCTTGCTTTACTCCCCTCCCGACTTGAAATGTTGGTCCTCTTGTGTCTAGGCGTACTCTTGTAGTGCTTCTCCTGTAAATCGCTTTAATTAGTTCTATGTAGTCGTAGTCTAATCCTTGCTGGTTTAAAGCCTGCCATATGGAGTCATGCGAAATTGAATCGAAGGCTTTAGAATAATCTATAAAAGCAACGTATAAGGGAAGGTCATATTCCGTAAACCGTTCGATTATTACTTTCAGTGTGTGTATGTGGTCTATGGTAGAGAAATTTTTCATGAATCCCGCTTGTTCTATAGGCTGGTTCTCATCAATCTTCGCTGTTACACGTCTTAGTAGGGTCGATGCGAATACTTTATATAGGCAGGATATAAGACTGATTGGTCTGTAGTTGGCAATTAGTTTGGGGTCTCCCTTTTTATATACTAGAGCTATTTCCGAGCATGTCCATGTTTCAGGTAGTTCTTTTGTTGTTAAAATTCTGTTATAGAGCTTAGTAAGTGGTTTTATTAGTTTGTCTTTGGCAGATCTAATCATTTCGTTGTCATGTCGAGTGTCTTCGATTACGGTCGACTAAACCTTTTTTTTTTGTGGGGAAATCCTCATAGTATACTCGACCGCCCCGGGGGTAGCGGCCAGGTAATGCCGGACTTTTACCGGCTAAAACCCCACGGTGTTCGCCATCTGCGCTATAGAGAGGGGGCGGGCTCTCGTGTTGAACGCGTACCTGCTCACCTCTCCAAGCGCGACGCTTTGATGGCTCGTCTCGGGGGAAGTGTGATACCTCCCCCCAGCACCCTCGTTGAGCTATCGCACGATGAGTCGTGACTTCATCGACTCATCGTCCTTCTTGGGGTCGCTTCTGGACGCACAGGGCCCCCGCCATGATTGCCCACGACCCCAAAGGCCCCGTTTAGTCGCCTTTTACGACAGGCAGGGGAACACGTAGCTGTTATTCTAAGCCCCAGCTACAGGGCAGGAGGGCCGCTACGAGGCACGTCTACACCTCGGCAGCGTCGTCTCCGAGCGGGATCGGCCCTCTCCCGATCCCGCTCAGCAGCCTCCTTCTGGACCATTACGGTCTCACAGAAGGAAGCTACGGCCCTCCACGCTGTATCCCCGCTCAGCATCGCCGACACGACTGCTTGCAGGGAGAGATTCCGCCCGATCAGGCCGACCAGGATCCGCCGCTCGGGTTCCCACGCAGGGCACACTGCGAGCGTGTGCGATGCGGAATCCTGGCCGCTTCCACCGCAGTGGAAGCAGGCCACCGTCGCCTCACGTCCGATCTTACACAGATAATCACCGAAGCACCCGTGCCCGATGAGTACGTGCCCGTGCCCGGTGAGTGGTCGCCGCCTCAAAGGATACTGTGCGGTATCCTCGTACGATCCGTAGCGCCATCCTTCGCTGGACGCTGTAGATTTTCGTTCTACAGCGTCGGATGGCTAGCCTTTTCGCCCATACAGGCGCCCCGTACAGGGCTACGGATCGTATGACCCGCGCATAGAGGCGGCGTACTTCCTCTCTTGGTCCCCCGAGATTGGGTAGCAGTCTATACATGGCACCCGCTTCCCTTTCGATCCGGGGGACGAGGCGATCAAAATGCTCTTCAAAGCCCCAGCGACTGTCTAAGGTGAGGCCCAGGTACTTCATGTACCGCTCCACCCTGACTTCCAACCCACCCACTTGGACACGGTCGACTAAAACTAGTCCATTTCAACCCCACTAAGACCCAAGTCTGCGCGTTCACCGCTAATAAAACCCCATTTGTTGTGGCTTCACAATTCCAGACATCAGTGAAAGCATCGGGATCCTCGGCATAGACATTTCTAACGACGTCAATAGGCCGTCTAAAAGACAAGGTTAAGCTAGTATCCAAAAAACTCGAAGTGCTCATCAGAGCGAAGCAGTACTTCACATCGGGGCAAAGGCTGCAACTTTACTTGTCGCAAGTCCGGCCTTATATGCCATTAGAATTGTCCACGATCCCGAGCTCAGAAGCTGCTTAGGGCCCCTCAATCTGAGGAGAGACTTTGCCTCCTTATGTGTGTTCTACCGCTTGCACAACGGAAAGTGTTCTGTAGAATTGTTTAACCTGATGCCCACGGCTACCTTCTACCATCGCAAGTCTCACCATTGACGGGGAGTCCATCCTCACACATTGGAACCAAAATAGTTTCAAACTATGCGGTCTCAAAGGAGCTTTCTTCGCTTACAATCAGGCGGGCCGTATCTTTGTTTGCTAGCTAAGTAGTTTTAAAAAACTACTTAGGTAGCAAGGTTTTGTGTTTTAATATATTTTTAAAACCATGATGAAATATTATTTGACCACTATTGCTTAAAAACAAGAACATAAATTGTACTTAATCAACTTTAAACTATTGTCATTCGTCTCATATTATATATACATCGATATTCCAGTATCTCGGTAACATGATATTTTAAGACAAGTATTGTCATTTTTGGTTAATAACGGCGACATGGAAAACAAGTTAAACACTACGATCCGAGCTACTTGACAACATTGTGTTTCATTGCTAATATTGCGATGCGGTTTAGTAGGTAACCAATTAATGAATATTGTTTTTTCGTGCTCTTTGTTTTGCTATATTCTAATAAAAAGTTAAATCAACCTGGGAACTATTATTTGAATACAATCTAATGCATATAAACACGTAATAAGTTCATTTTTAATGATTGTCTTAATTCTCATATGGCGATCTTTACCTCGAAATATCTCGGAAACGTGACACTTTAGGTCACCATATTGCTTAAAATTTTTTGTTTGTATAAGTGTCCTCTACCCAAATATACCACTTACACCGTGCGCCGCGACATTGAAAAAAAATCAAAATGGCGGCGGGTGGCTATGCCAGCTCCCATACAAAAATGTTCATACCCCTTTGTATTTTCGAAAATATTGTTTTTTTTTATATTCTGCTTCTTCGTCACAATATGAACAAAATTATGTAAGACAATCTTGCTCTCAAGTTGCTAGAAGTTATCCAAAATATTATTTTATATTTTCCTTGACCATGGTTTTATGCTGCGTAAAGTTTGACGAAGTGGAGCAGACCTCGCAGGGACCTCACTATGTTTAGCCATAAAGAATTGGCTCTTAGCATTCTGACAAAAATTTGAGGTCAATTTTAATAACTTCTAGCAACTTCAGACCAAGATTGTCATACATAATATTGTTCGTATTGTGAAGTCATCGAACAATTAACCCATAGAAGCGCAATGACGTCCATTTTGGTTGAAATAAATTCCGCCAATTTCCCACCGCCGACAATGCGCGCAACAAGGACGCATGCACTCTGATTGGCCAAGTCAAAAACACACGACGCAGCGAGTGGTCCTTACTTTTCAAATTCAGTGATAAATCACTGACTAGGTGTGGAATTATATTGTTCAGTATTACTACTCTATAGGGATATTTCCTCGATGTGTGAAGTAGAAGAAGAAAAAGAAATTAAAAAAAATTAAAAACATTTTTTTTTCATTTTTTTCATGGCATTTTTATTTTCTTCGGAATTTAGCTTGGGGTTCCGTTCAGCGTTTTTCTCTAAGACCTGTAGTTCAGAAGTTGTCCTCACTGGCTAGAAAAAAAAACACCTGTATAATAATTCCTCTTGTCATATGTAGATAGTGAACAAAACTGGACGTCGAAACCTAGTAATGGGCTTCACAGCTCTGTGCGGCCTGAGCGGTATCCTAGTCAACTTGGTGCCCAACGCCATCGGCAGCGCAGTGCTGTTCGCTGTACTACTGCTGGGCATTATTATACTGGGGCTCTACACAGCTATTATTGTTGCTATCTTTCCTACGCAACTGAGGTAAGCAAATCAACATACGTACTTTTTATGAGTTACTGAGAAACAAGCCTATGCTTGCCAGACAGACATATATCATAGGATACCTGTTACCTTTCTACATCCAATAAAAAGAAAGGGTTTTTCAAAAATCAACCCAAAAAAAACAGGTGAAATCGATTTTGAAATGTTTTTTTTTTTTTTTCAGAACGATGGCTGTGGCACTGCCCATGACAGTTGGTCGTATAGCCTCCTTCGCATCAATCCAGGTCCTCAATCTGTTGCTGGCAAACAACTGCGACGTCGGTTTCTATTTATTCGCTTCATTATTTGCATGTAAGTTCCGAATTTTGAACGGAAAACCCGTTATATGTATAGGTACTACCTCTTTTTTTTAAACGACTAAGTACCAATGTCGGTAAACAAAAATACGGCCCGCTGTTGGTAAGCGGTTACCGTAGCCATATGGATGCTTGCAACACACGAAGCATCACTCACGTGTTACCGACCCTTCCCCCCTCCCATCGAGGATAAATTATGAACGGCAAAGACCAATCACTGTATCGTGTGTTCTTGTCTTGGCCAATCAGAGCGCATTATGGGTGGTGGGAAAATGGCGGAATGGATTTCAAGCAAAATTAACGTCATTGCGCTTCTTTGTGTTAATTGTTCGATGCCCCCTCCCCAGGCGAGCATACTTACAAATAAGTACTTACGAACACAAGATATAGTTATTGGGCTGCGGTAATCCGTAAGCTGGGGGTACTTCCCCAGTCAAGATACTCTTTGAGTGAATAAACACTATGCTCAACATTTCTTATGCAACTTTTCAGCTTATTCAGTACGTCTACCATGAGTTTTCTACACTAACGTAATCTATACACGCTAGCGACTACCGTGAATATTTTTTATGACAAGTACCGCCTCTAGTGGATACTTTTGGAAGCATTTCTTACAAAATGTTTCACCGTAGTCGCTAGCGAGTATAGATTATGTTAGTGTAGAAAACTCATGGTAGAGGTACAGAATCGGAAGACACAATAACTATTCGTCCAGATTGGTAATCCAATGATGCAAAAATAAATAAAAGCAGATTATTATATTGGTTAATTCTCATTGCAGCGTCATCAATCATAGCGTCCTTCTTGCCAGACGATCGTCGCCTGCAGCCTTCACAACCACCTCAACAACCTCAGGAATCTCAGCCTAGAGTACTAGAACCAAGAAAAAAAGACAGTGTTAACGAATCATACAATAAGTTAGATTAAATAGGTACCATTATTAATTCGATATTATTTGCTTATTGTAAAGAAATAAAAAGTTATGATGATTTTTGAGGAATTTAATTATTTGGCCAAATAACAGGCCTGAATAGTCAGAAGCTGATACTACAAACGTAGTATCAGCTTCTGACTATTCACTTCTGACTACGTAGCATTCTGGGTATATAACGTTCACGCCGGCTCGTCATTTAATTTAAGTGAATACCAAAATGCTTAGCAAGGAAAACATCGTGAGGAAACCATAGCAAGGTATAAAAAAAACTGGCAGCCCTGATGGTTACTGACATTGCGGACTGAAAGTGATTTATTATGTTTAATAATATAAACTCGAGAGAACTCAAATAAGACGAGGCTTGCGGACTATGTGATAGTGATTTATTGTGACTAGAAATTATATTATAACTCGACACTGGCAAAAATAAATCCTAATTAGGTATGGATGGCCTACCCTACTTCGTAAACACACCGCGTGCTGTCAACTGTCATTGTCACTGAAATTCAGCAAGAAATTTAACGAAATATCAATAACTAAAAGTGGTTTCGTGGTGAACGATCGTGGAATTATTGAAGTGAATAGGTATTATATAGCATTAATATTGACTGGGTTCTAGCTAGCTATCTAGCATTTACTAAGCCACTCTTAGGAGCCAGCCGCCTTAAACCAAGGTACCTACCATTCAGTTTAGTAGAACCGAGCGTCCTTGCAAATGTCGAAGTTACAAGGTGTCTCACATTGATTTTTCTATAAACCAAGCCAGTAAATATTGGTTGGGGTTCGTTAATCACTATTAAATGTCTTAGAGGTTATTCTTACAAGGCCGCGGTTGCGTTCGGTCGTCTAGAAGTAATGAAAGAAGTCATGCCCTCTACATTATCGTAGGAAATTATAGTGTAGTTCCCTGTGCGATTGGTAAGTTATTTCTTTAATTATTATATTTGAAGGAATTAATTGTATGTAACAAGTGGTGTTTCTTTCATTACTTGTTAGTAAATATAATAATTTCGGGTATCAGAGCGTATAAAGTTTTGCACAGGTGTTTTTATAAGATGTTTGTATGTAAGTAGATTTATTTCAGTTTTTTTTTTTTTTTTTACTCTTTATAGGCCTGTGTTTGACTGCAATCTCACCATGGTAAGTGATGATGTGGCCAAAGGCAAATTAATTAGAAATTAAGTAATTTATCAATGAGAATATGGTAGGTATTAATGCACTTTATTGACGGTATATGTACCCCAGATAGTGTATTATACAAACAAACCCTCTGGAAGAATTTGTCTTAATTATAGTAAAAATAGTATAAAAGGTCACAGAGTTGCCTTAACCCGTTGTCTCACAAATAGCATGCACATCCAGGAACTCATATTCATCTTATCAATTCTATTGCATACAGTTTTATTTATTTATTAGGTCAGTCAACAATTGTTTACACAGTATAATTTCAAATATTACATATAATTTTTTACATTATTAAGTGTACACATACATACATACACATACAGCTCTGTTTCTGTCATAGTAAGTGCCAGCGAAGGTCTATTAGAATAAATGATTTGAATGAAATAAAAAATCATCGATTTAATAAATTCAAATAATAATTTAAACAAAAATAATAAATAAGGTGACAAATACTGACATTGTTTTACTTACTAAATGAAATTCCAAGTCAATATAATATAGTCTTATAATAAATTCAAAGATTATATAAAACAGAGGTTAATTGACGAAGCCATTAAGGTCGCTCATTACATGGAAGACAAGAATATTTTTGTAATAGCTTGTCTCTGCAGTTGTAGCTAAGTGACAATTTGTATGAATAGGTAAATGTATTTTTGAAACAAATTACATTAATACAAATGAACATATTGACTACTATTATTATGTTACGTTGATTGTGATTAATTTTATGGAATAATTTGTGTATATTTAATGTGTAAAATATTGTATGTACAAAGGCAGAATTTGGAATGGTCCTAAAAAATTTTAACATCTTTTTGTATCCCAAATTTTTACAAATAAATTATTTATTTATTTATTTATATCCTATATCAGATTATTTATTACAATCATATATAATTCTATTTAAGTTTCCATCCTTTAAGTTTGATTACTAATCGTATAGTTGGAGTGTGCCTTTTGGCAAAGGCCTCCTCCAACTATTACCACAAATAAACACTTATACCTACTTAAAGATTCACAAAAAAGTCCATGATGAGTTTCTTGCTAGTCTTATCAGTTTAAGTATTTTCCAAACCAGTGGTCAATTCAGGATCTGAATAAATAAGTTTTGATTTGATTCTGTGATAATCTCTTATATTATTCCATGCTTTCGAAGGCATGTATAGCCATTGGTCCCGGCTATCACTTAATTGTGATAGTTGTTGAGCAAGTTGGAGGCCTCGTAGGCAGATTGAAAACTCCAAAAATAAGTTGACCACTAGCCTACCTCCACCAATTCACAGTGGGCACGCGTAGTGGAGTATCTGCCCATTCTCTTTCACCCTCATTTGTGAAAGGAGGCCTGTGCTCAGCAGTGGGACATTATAGATTGATGATGATGTATATAAGGCTTGTGTTTACCTAAATATAGTATTATATTTTCATAAGCACTTAGGTTATTCACCCCATGTATGTGCGTAAAGAGCCCCTACAACGTCCAATCTCTGTTAATTGGCTATCAAGTATCCATTGAGCTCTACTTTACTACAGTAGTTAATCATATTAGGTGTTCACTTAATATAACACACAAAATTAAAGTTAATTATTTACTATAACTTAAAAGGTAAAAAGTGGCATATTATGTTAATTTCTTACATAATTTTTAGTATATCTTTACTTATCACCTACAGTGTTTATCTGGGGGCACGGAAGTGCCCCCCGCCAAGACAGCCAAGCGAAGCGAAAGGGCACTACCTACCTTTTCTCGAAGCACTTCGTCGTTTTTTTGAACCCTCATATCTTGGGTTTAGATTATACCAGATAAACAAAATTCTCAGGATATAATGTCAATAGTGAACTTACTAAACATATTAAGTTTCAATAACATAGCTCTTATACTTTAGATTTTATTGATATCTAAAAAACCCCGATTTCGTCACTGACTCACTGATGATCATCAAAACTCATAGGGTACTTCCTGAAGTCCTAGAAAGCTGAAATTTGGTATGTAATCTTGTATTAGTACACAATCACCAAAAAAATTATAAAACTTGGAAATTTCAAACACAAAAAAAAATAATTTTGCAACTTACAAAAAGAAGTGAAATCCCACCAAAAACATTTCTATGTAAAATGTTGCCGCCAAGACGTCAAAAAGTTATCAGATCTCATGTAGAGCCAAGCTTATAACTCTACATGCACTTACTCTACAAGCCCTAACTTCACAAACTCTACAAAATATGTGGCTTGGCCGTTCCACTACTACAAGAACTATTGAATAACAAAAAAGTAATGAACAGTGAATACATTTTTCACCTTACTCCCATGTGACGGTAGCGAAACGGTCAAGCCACATATTTTGTAGAGTTAGCCCAAGCCCTAACTTCACAAACTCTACAAAATATGTGGCTTGGCCGTTCCACTACTACAAGAACTATTGAATAACAAAAAAGTAATGAACAGTGAATACATTTTTCACCTTACTCCCATGTGACGGTAGCGAAACGGTCAAGCCACATATTTTGTAGAGTTTGTGAAGTTAGGGCTTGTAGAGTAAGTGCATGTAGAGTTATAAGCTTGGCTCTACATGAGATCTGATAACTTTTTGATGTCTTGGCGGCAACATTTTACATAGAAATGTTTTTGGTGGGATTAGTATTAGTGTTTGCATTAATACGTAATATGCAGTTTTTTTGTTGCTCTAAGTTATATTCACTCAAAATTTACTCATCTAATATTTATTTTGATGTCTGAAAATTACTAAGGCTGCATTCCGAATTACCGCTGTAATCGATTTGAGCGTGCTTAAACCCGTACCGAATTGAATAATGACAGTTAACGATGTCCCGTGAAACGTCATAGATGACGTCATGACATGCGCCATCTTGCGCTCACACCGACCATGCCCTAAACTGATATCACCGTGAGCGCTGTCAAAAGTAACGGCAAAAATCTAATAAGATTCTTGGTTTTCTATTTGGCAAAGATACTTTTTATGATTTTATGAGAGAAAAATAATAAAAAAAGCAGATATTCCTTTTCGCGAGTCAACTTATAAAAGATATAAGGAGTCCTAGCGCATTGATAATACAGATTTTAATTAAATTCTCAAATGTTCTGTTTTGAATACTGTGAGCGCGATAACGGGCGTTCCGAATTGTTGATAGTTCTCAGCTGTCATAAGCGTGATATCTATTTCGGTACGCAAATTATTGCTGTGATCGCTGTGATCGATATTATCCATTTCGGAATGTACCCTAAGATACAAGTCGTGTGACGTCATTGGTCCTTGGTCAAACTTACCTCATACAAATTACTATGGCGACATGTAACTTGAAGTCACGAGTTTATTGCTGCATACTAAATAAAAAATAAATTTGTTGTCTGATTTGATTACTGAAATTAAGATATTTAGAAATTATGCATATTCCCCATTGGTTTTATACACAAGAAAGAATTTATTATTATTAAGCCGGCTTTTCACTATGGGATATAATATAATATATATTACATCTTGTCAAAAAAATATTTATAGTTTGGATGTAATATACAAAAATGTATGAAGAGCGATAAAATATTAAACCTCAAGATGTAATTTATATTATATCCCATAGTGAAAAGCCACCTTTATCGTAATTATAGAGTATGTAACTTAAGGCGGCCCTCTGTGGTCGGCGCAACTTCAACGCAAGCATAGTCTAAAAGCTTGTTGTTTCTTCCAGCGTAATGTTTGACTGCGAAAAAAGAGACACAGCATCAGAGCCGTCGGTTATCAGTCGGTAAATTCCGCTGATCACTCGCGGCCGCTTCGCTAGGTCGTCATTCATGATTTCGCATATCATAAAACTTGTTCCAGGAGTATACTTCTTGTGAAAAAAAGTTAGTTATTTAGAATCTCCAATACATTTGCAAGCCTGGAATCTTAATGTTTTCTTTACTTTTAAAATTTATAGGTACATTAGATATGGCCAAAGTTCACGTAAAATTTGTGCAAAAACGCTGTTTTTCGGAGGCTTTGACTGAATTTGTTTCACACTTTTTTTAAATTTCGCCTAGATACACGGCTAGATATAGTGCACAAGATACTAATTTGTTCAAAACATCTAACGAAAAATGTTTAACAACGCCATAATAAGTACAGAGGTTTTGTATGAAAAGTATGACGAATTGAGTGCTCTTAAGAGGACTCAATTCGTCATATTATGGCGTTGTTAAACATTTTTCATTAGATATTTTGAACAAATTAGTATCTTGTGTACCATATCTAGCCTTGTATCTTGGCGTAATTTAAAAAAAGTGTGAAACAAATTCAGTCAAAGCCTCCGAAAAACAGCGTTTTTGCCTGAACTTTGGCCATATCTAATGTACATATAAATTGTAAAAGTAAAGAAAACATTAAGATACCAGGCTTGCAAATGTATTGGAGATTCTAAATAACTAACTTTTTTTTCACAAACTTGTAAGATTTTTTCTCAAGAAGTATACTCCTGGAACAAGTTTTATGAATGCGAAATCATGAATGACGACCTAGCGAAGCGGCCGCGAGTGATCAGCGGAATTTACCGACTGATAACCGACGGCTCTGATGCTATCTCTCTTTATTCGCAGTCAAACATTACGTTGGATGAAACAACAAGCTTTTAGACTATGCTCGCGTTGAAGTTGCGCCGGCCACAGAGGGCCGCCTTAATGGTGAAATACAAAATGACAACATAATTTTAGTTTTAGCTAAATGGCTGTGGTTTTGACAGCAGAACCGTCTTGAGAACTAACTTTTCCCGGTGTATGATCTGTCCATGTGCAATATTCATCCAAATATAGCCAGCTGTTAATGTGCAAACAAACATTTCCACATTTATTCTATTAATAGGATATTTAAACAGGTGATAAAACCATCTCAGGGTCCAATCTAAGCTGATTCCATACCTGCAGATAGCCGAACCTGTTGACCATGGCGAGTGGCTCCTGGGAGGAGTTCTTTGCAGTCCACCTGCCCCCTCCTGACTTTGAAGACAACCGGTCACTGCTGAAAGAGTTCTGTGAACGCCATGACCAGTATGGAAACAAGATTGTTCTCGTCACTGTGAGTTTAAATATTGTTTAAATATAAAGTTGTTTAAACATGAAGATGTTAGTAGTTATTAAGTAGGATGACACAAATAGATGATATAAATAAGTTAGTTAAAGCATGATGTAAACATCGACTACACAAGGTCAGGACCTGTCTGCCACAGTTAATGAAATACATCATTTAATTACCTATGTAGGACATGCCAAATGTAATTTGATAAGATAGATACAATTTTTAATAAAAGTGAATTAAAATCTTCAAAATGTTTTCCCAAAAAGACTTTGATTATTTTCCCACTCTTTGAGAGTAACAATTTAGGTTGCAATTAGACACAGACATAGTTTTAGGTCTTATATTTACAAAATAAAACCTCTTGTATATTGGACATTTAATTTCATACCTTACTCCATTAACCTAAGAACGATTTTCTTATGCTCCTAATTCACAAACTTCATTCTAGTCGGGAGGCACGGCAGTACCTCTAGAACACAACACAGTCCGTTTCGTAGACAACTTCAGTGCAGGAACTCGAGGGTCAGCATCTGCGGAGTATTTCCTCGACCAGGGATACGCTGTGATCTTCATGCATCGGCAGAAGTCCTTGGAGCCCTTCACCAGACATTTTAGTGGTCAGAAACTTTTGGACATGCTTGATATACAAGAAAGGGGACCGAATACTAGTATTGCAGGTAAGGTTTTATAAACTCTGGCATTGAATTTAACCCAAGA
The DNA here is from genome assembly GCA_951394255.1 of Polyploca ridens. Taxonomy (NCBI): domain Eukaryota; kingdom Metazoa; phylum Arthropoda; class Insecta; order Lepidoptera; family Drepanidae; genus Polyploca; species Polyploca ridens. The sequence goes on from OX596255.1 coordinate 1,924,845, forward strand.
ACTATTCTTGAATACAGTAGAACCTCGATTATCCGAACTAATTGGAACCGAAACTTACAAGATACTCTTAACCACAAGATACTCCATGATGATCAGTTCGGTTTTACAAGAGGTAAGTCCACTACGGATGCGGGAGCTAAACTTATTAAGCATATTTTTCAGGCCTGGGAGTGCTCACACGATGCTATTGGTATCTTTTGTGATCTCTCCAAGGCATTTGATTGCGTAGATCACCAAACGCTAGCTCTTAAGATGAAAGGATGGCTGCAAGAAATTTGAAAGATAGGTATTTAACAAATCTATTGCTGTCGCGCTGTGGCCCGGAAATCAATGTGTGAGTGAACAGACTGTGCATGGTGCAAGTGTGCGTGCCGTAGCTCGCACCGCTCCCACCGACCGCCCGCCCCTCGATTTTACTTTACTTGTAATATTATATTTCTGTGATTCGGCCGGCGACTAGCAAGTTGATATACCTTTCAGCGCTTGCAGTTCTGTTGTTCCAAGTGACATTAGGGATTTTGAAATTAGAACAAAAACCATACGTTATTTTATTTGTATTTTGAGTCGATATAAAAAAATAGATTATATATTCGACATTTATGTATTATTGGAACTGCATTATATTCACATAATGATAATCTATTAGGGCTTCCAAACAAATACCTATACAACATTTTATAGATTTATATTTGTCCACAGTCCACGCATTTCTTCGAAACTATTTATCGAATTGTGAACATTCTTTTTTTAATGCCTTATATTTACTTCAACTTAGGGAACAGTGCGAAAGTAAAAAATAACTCTAATCTGACACTGTCTTGATGTCAGCTATAATAGTTTTAATTGAATATATACGACGTGCTCTTTCGTGACTTTAAGATATTTTCAGTTTACAGTTATTTCATATTTTTTTGTGTATTATGAAGTAGTTTTTTTACTAGTGAAAGAGCTTATTTATACGTATAAAACAAGCCCTTGAAATAATATTATAGAATCATAATAAAACGTAGCTCGTATCAAGCCAGGCCTTCACGCGTATTACTCCATATCTTGAAAAAAAACTGAACCGATTTTGATGAAACTTCTTCACAAAATATTAAAAATAACTCTAATCTGACACTGTCTTAAAGTCAGCGAAATATTTTTACTGGAATACGTCGTGCTCTTTCGCTGACTTCAAATCAGCGTTAGATTAGAGTTATTTCATTCTTTTTAGTGTATTTGGAAGTCGATAAAAAAAAATTAAATTACTTTTTTTTTGTGTATTTTGAAGTCGATTTAGTTTTTTAAATTACTTTTTTATTTCAATTACCAACTTTTTTATTTCGTATTATTTAGAATTTGACCAAGCTGAAGCCAAGCCGCCGCACGTATTACTTATTCCATATCTTGAAAACAACTGAACCGATTTTAATAATACTCTCACTGAGTTGAAGTAAATGTAAACCAATAAAAAAAATGTCACAATCCGATTAATAGTTTCAGAGAAATGCGTGGACAAACATACACCTATGAAATTTTGTATATTAGTTTGGAAGCCTGAAATTTTGTGAGGAAGTTTCATCAAAATCAGTTCAATAGTTTTTAAGATATGGAATAATAAGTGTGTCGGGCTGGCTTATTGATACGAGCTATGGGCGTTGGTTGTGTCAAAGGGAAAATATCTGAAAACTTTGGTCAAATCCTCGTAAATGTAAGAAAAAAAAATTACAAGTCGATTTTAAATAAATATACCAGCCAAGTGAGACTCACACACAGAGGGATCCGTACAATATTAAATAACTTATCGTTGCTATGACAAAAAAAAAGAAGTTTCTTGTATGAGCGGCCCCTTTCATTTTTCTTTTTCATTTTTATTATTTTTTGTTATAGCGGTCATAGAAATACATATTCTCTGAAAATTTCAGCTGTCTACCTATTACCGTTCATGAGATACAGCCCACTGACAGACAGACGCACGGACGGACAGCGGAGTCTTGTTTGGCACCCTTCGGGTACGAAACTAAAAAGTATAGTCACAATCCGATTAATAGTTTCCGAGAAATGCGTGGATAAATATACATACTTACAACCATACATACACCTATAAAATGTATATTTGTTTGGAAGTCCTAATAGATTATCATTTGAATATATAATATTGTTTGGCAGTCCAATAATACATACATACGTGTCGAATTGATAATCTCCTTTTTTTAAGTCAATTAAAAATAGATATTTTGAAAAAGGTTACTAAATATTAGATATTATGATAACCTTTGAACGATCACATTTCTTGTTCTTTAATCCTTCATCACTCAAAAGTATAAAAAAGAACAATCTTGGTTAGGGCACACTATACCTTACATGTAGGTTACCAAAGACGTAATACTATATCGATATCGATGAACAACACTAGAGCAGGTATCGATAATATATTATCGACTACTACGCGACACTTCTTTGACTGTATATGTATTTGTCCAAGCCTCTCCTCCCTCAACCCTGCCCGAATACAGGCGATAGAGACAACTGCAGCTTGGATCGATTATACCTATTTAAAATTGACGAAATCGCTATTTCGTAATCCCCAGTTTCCTCCTCCAATACTGAATCGATTTTAATTATTTTTCAAGAATAGTAATAAGAAGGGCTTTGGCTATGTCGGTCGGTTTTCCTTTTATTATTTATATTCGTCATATTTGTTTTCTGGACGTCTGATAAGGGCAGTTAAAAATGATGAGTTTTTGTGATTTTAGAAGATTTTTAGTTTTTATAATAATTAACTTATGGAGAAAAACGAAACCGAGGGACATACAGTGGCACCTACAGATTGCATGGTAAAATAATCATTGCTCTAGTGTCATTATCCAGAGAGGAAACTGAGGATTACGTTTGTATGGAAAAAACACCACCAGTGTTTCCTCTTAAACTTAAGTTATATGGAATTCGCGGAGTGGCCCTCGATCTTGTGGTTTCCTATCTTTCAGGGCGCCAACAAAAAGTAGGAATCAATGGTAGTGTGTCATCGGGCTCCTTAGTCAAATTAGGCGTACCTCAAGGCTCGATTTTAGGCCCATTTCTGTTTCTAGTTTATATAAATGACCTACCTTACATGGTGAAAGAACTATCAGATGTCGTTTTGTTTGCAGATGATACGTCTCTGATATTTAAAGTAGATAGAAAAGACAAAGACCTTTTAAAAGTTAACCACGCTCTGGAAACTGTGTCTCAATGGTTTGCTGCCAACAATCTAATGCTAAATTCTAAAAAAACTAAATGTATAAGATTTTCATTACCAAACGTACCAAAAGTTGATACCAATGTTATTGTGGACGGTACTAAACTTAATGTAGTAGATAAGACTGTTTTTCTTGGTCTGACCATAGACTGTAGATTGCAGTGGGGTGCTCACCTGGAAGCCTTAGGTGGTAAACTGAGCTCCGCTGCTTTTGCAGTCAGCAAAATAAGGCAACTGACGGACATTAATACAGCCAGATTAATTTATTTTGCATATTTTCATAGCCTTATGTCTTACGGTATTTTGCTGTGGGGTTCTGCCGCAGACTTGGAATCAATTTTTTTATTGCAAAAAAGAGCAATTCGCGCCATCTACTGTTTGGGGTCTCGCGAATCTCTGCGAAAGGTATTTCCGGAAAATAATATATTAACTTTGCCCTCTCAGTACATTTTTGAAAATATTATGTATGTTCGTAAAAACATTAATTTGTTTCCAGTCAATAGTGATTATCACGATAGAAACACTAGAAACAAAGACAAAATAACTGTGCCTAGATTTAGATTAGCTAAAGTAAATAAGTCCTTTCTTGGGAATTGTATCCAATTTTACAATAAAATTCCTCATAGCGTGACCAGTATGTCCTTTTTTAAATTTAAGGAACATATCAAAAAGCGGTTGTTGAGTAGGGCCTATTATAAAGTGTCTCATTATATTGACGACAAGGATGTATGGAAGTAGCTTCTCTCTGCACCTGCTTCACTTAGCAGCTAGTTCAAGGTCCATTTTAATTCTAAGTATGCTATTATTATTATAAGTTATCTTTTTTTTATTTTTTGTTTAATTTACAGATTATTACTTATAGTAATTAATTCAATTTAATGTTTTTCATTTATTTCTAAATTCTTCAATAGATTATGTCTGTCTCCTTAATTGTTATATTTTCTATACATATACCTAAATGATATTTAGTATAAACTTGTCAATAGTCACAGTGATAACAAATTGCGTGTTTAGTAGTTTCCCTTTAGTTTATTTTTTATTTCTAAGCCAGACTTAAGTAAGTCATGCTCACTTTAAGGCCTTTGCTTGCGGCGGCGTCGTGTGACGGGTCGCTCACTTCCCTCCAATATGGCGAGGAGGGCGATGGCTGCCACACGCGTCATACTTGTGAACAGGTGCTGCTTGTGGGGGTTGGTCTGCTTAAGTTTGCCATTTATTTATTTACTTATTAAATATAGACTTTTCATAAGTGCCTGCGAAGGTCTATTTGAATAAATGATTTTGAATTTGAATTTGAACTAGTTCGGATAATCAAAATTTCGGATAATCGAAAATGGAGGTTTTTTGTGACAAGATCAAACAAAAACAACATCTTTTAACGTAAAAACAGTACAGTATATCCAAATTTGACATACATATCTCCGTAAGCGGAGTGACAACGTTCGCTGAAACAAAACGCGTTTCAACACGCTCGATACCTATGTGCAGCGGCAGCGAGAAACGAATTCGTGCCAACGTTCGGATAAACTAAGTCAGCGTTCGGATAATTGAGGGTTCGGTTAATCGAGGTTCTACTGTATTAGCTTATTACACTGCGTAACGTTTTCAAGCTAAAGAAAGGGGTCAAAAGTTAATAAAGCAGATTTACAGCGGAAACTATTTTTTTTGCCGTGTCTCAACGCCATAATACTTATTTTACATGCAGTAAGTAACTTGGTATGATATTACAATCTATACAAGTTTCACTAGAACTTTTCTTATGTGGAACTGTAGGTATATCTGTAACTATCTAAAATAATTAAAAAAAAACTACAGTAGTTAGTACCCAACTGATATGACGCGTCGTGAATCTTCGTTCGCAAAGAAAAGAAAGTATGGCCCCGAAGATTAACGAAAGAATGCTTAAAACTTACAATCAACCTTAGATCACTACAATAAGGTTCACAATATACTGCAGCTGTTAGTTCCGTCTTCCTCGCAAGTCACGCCCCTCGCACACATGGCGGCAGGTGCCGACCAATAGCATTTCCCAAGCTTTAAAAATGTATCTTCTGCGCAGGTACATCGGTAAGCCATATAGTGGGGTACAAGAAAGTCTCACAAATATTGAAAAAAAACTATAAGAATTTATAAACCAAGGTCGCTTGATTTTGAGATACATTTAGAATGTATGACCGAATCTGACATCCGAACAGTAGCTTCGACCTCGTATGGCCTAAACTAGCTTCTGTAGGAAGAAAACAAATATTCGGCAACAACCCCATAACATTTCCAGTAAAACCAGACAGCGTAGACGTCCTAGCGCCAATCCTCCTCCGGTACAAAGCTGCGCACGCGGCGGGCGCGATACTGCAGGTGTCGTTCATGACAGTGTCGGAGTACTTCTGGCTGCTGCGCGCCGCCTGCGAGTGTCTCGCCAACCTCGGCGCGCGAGCCATGCTCTACCTCGCCGCTGCAGTCTCCGACTTTTATATACCTAAAGAGAGAATTGTAAGTTGTAGTTAGCTAAAATATATACTGTCATTCATACCTTATCTCCTAACTGCATTTGAGGATATTGTATTTGTGTCCCCATAGGCGGTGCCAGCCAGCCCTGTCTTATACTTTGGGCACTCTAAATACAGTCCACTCAAACGGTCTCGCACTACCAAAAAGTTCTGGACATATACAGGTCGTTGTTTTGGTCAGCGACGAGCGACTCGGGGTCGATAATACAAATGATACTGGTGCTAAAAAAATATTTAAAAAAATACTTTATTTTTTTTAAATAATAAAAATAAAAAAATTAAAAATTTGAAAATCATCTAATAAGCTAAAGTGTAGACATAATACTCAACGGGAGTGCGAGGGAGTAAAGGAGTGGGGCGATGGCGGCTTGTGCCTAGCTCTAGTCTGTGCACGTGCCTAGTAACCATACTTTGCGGTAATTTTATTTCAAATTGAATAAGGTATTTCTCAACATATTTACAGTATTTAATGCAATTAAGTCAATTTTTGGGGAATATATATTTTGTACTACCGCTCCTGGGTCGCTTGTCGCCGACCAAAACAACATCCTGTATAAAAATAGATTTTGCTCTTTATAATGTATACTTAAGGCAATGATAGCTCAGTGGTAGTGACGTCGGATACCGGGACGAAGGTCCCGGGTTCGAATCCTACAATGAGCTTGAGCTTTCGGTGAAGGAAAACATAGTGAGGAAACCATAGCACGGGGGTAGGGTACTTTGTAGTACCCGCCTGGCTGGCTACCACCCTCAAGTTGAAAATCTGTCGCCAAGCACCTTTCGGTGTGTTCCGATAGCTGCACTTGAGAGCCAGCTCTTTCTAGGCTTTGTGTGCTTACCACCTTCGGCCGCTTCATCACTTACCATGGTGAGATTGCGGTCAAACACAGGCCTATAAACAGTAAAAAAAAAAAACTTACCGGGGATGTTTTTTAGTTTATTAAAAATAAAATATTGACGGTGCTATAAATTAGGTAGTAGTTGATAAAAATAAATATTGGACATGTACATTTTATTGATCCAAAGTATTCCAATGAGAAGTAGATGAGAATCCGGCTCGAAGGACCATGTTATTGTGTGAACATTTTCATGCGATAACCACAAGGGTAGTCCCCTTCCACTTCTAAACTTTACTCACGATTTTTCCATTACAAAGAGCTCAATCTCCTGGAATATTCAAAAATAATAATAAAACTTTGAAATCCACAGCCAACACACAAAATGCAGTCTGAAAGCGGTGCTCCGGTGATACAACTGCACTTGGTACCGAAGCTACTGGCTCCGTTAGTGAACCTGTGGGTTCCTGCTGCGTATGTCGTCTCCTTCAAGCTGGAGACTGACGAGAACCTCCTCATCCCCAAAGCGAGGGCTGCACTTGATAAATATAAACATAAGGTAGGAATTTTTAAATGTAACCTCGCTGAGTATATATTTATTTTTATTTTAAATGGGCTTGCGTTTGACCTTCGACTGACCCCATGAGGAGTTATGACGAGGCCGAGGATGTAGCACGCTTACCCAGAAAAAGCCTATTCTTGCCTGTTCTTCTCAGTTGAAGGCCGACTTACGAACTGGTGGTAACTTCAGTAGCTTTGACTTTCATAAGTGCCTTAATAGGGCCTAAATTGAATACATGGCTTTGATTTTGTATATTTGGGTTAACTTTTTGTCTGAATAAAAGACTCTCCAGGATCTTCCGCCAGGCTGGGCCATCGTGCCTGGGGACCGCGGGCCAACTGTACATGTCGGACACTTGTATATATGCAGATTCTCGAGAAAACTTCGTTAGCGCGATGCAGGATAATGTGGCGCCACGCCATCTATCTTTCGGCGTGTGAACTTCATTATGTAGTGGTTCGCTACACTTTAAACCAACTCATGTAAAAAGTGTTTATTATATGTTTTGCAGATGGTGGTGGCAAATATGTTACAAACTCGTCACCATCGAGTGGTGCTGGTGTCTCCCGAGGCGAGTCAAGAGGTATTACTCACCAGGGAGGAAGTGCATGCCGGTAACATATTCTTTGTATACCAACAATCTGATCCCAAAAACAGAGATTGTTCTGTCATACGTGTTTTAGAGTTCCGTTCCCAAAGTCCGTCCGTCCGTCCGTCCATCTGTCTGTCAGTGGGCAGTATCTCATGAACCGTAATAGGTAGACACTTGAAATTTTCACAGAATATGTAATTCTATTGCCGCTATAACAACAAATAATAAAAATTTGATAAAATTATAGGGGGTCCCCATACAAGAAAAGTCTTCTTTTGGTGTTTTTTTGTTGCGCCTACTATTTATTTCACAGGCAATTTGAGTCTGACTCGTAATTAGCCGGTTTTAATTTTTTAAATACTGTAAACCTCACCCTCACAAATTTTGTAAATAACCCCTATTGCATAAAAAAGGGGATTCCCGGTAAAATCGCGAGGGGAAAGCTGTTTTTAGGGGTCCGTACCCCAGGAACTATTACTAAGCCTCCGTCCGTCCGTCTGTCTGTCTTTCAGTGGGCTGTATCGCAACAACCGTTATAGGTACACAGTTGACATTTTCACAGAATGTGAACCCTTCTTTTGCGCGTCCTTCTCGTTTTTGACTGGTTATTTAGAAAGTATTTTTTTATGGGACTAAATCAGTAAACAATCATATGGCCCGCCTGATGGTAAGCGGCTACCGTAGCTATATGGACCCTTGCAACACACAAAGCATCGCTCATGCGCTACCGATTTCCCCCCCCCCCCCCCCCCCCACCCCTATGAGCTCTGGCTCGCTTACTCACGCGCAGGAACACAACATAAAGTTATTTGGCTGCGGTATTCTGTAAGGTGGAGGTACTTCCCCAGTCGAGCTGCTCTTTGATTTGAGATGATAACATTTGCAATAATGTAATCCAGGTGTAGACATAGAAGCCACGATAGTGTGCGAGATAGTCCGGCTGCACCTGGAGCACATGTCGTGCGCTCTCGCTCTCTCAATGTCGGGTGTCGCGAGTGCGCCCGCGCCGCGCTCGCCGCGCTGATCCTCGCGCTCGCGGCGCCGGCTCTACCTCACGCCGGACTAGCTGCCAAATATATAGCCAGATAGACACATTGTTGACTAGCCGGCTGTGCGACTATTGACTAGCCGGCTATGTGACTAGTTGGCTAAGTGACTATTGACTAGTTGGCTAAGTGACTATTGACTAGTTAGCTAAGTGACTATTGACAAGTTGGCTATGTTACTATTGACAAGTTGGCTAAGTGTTAGGTAGTTGGCTAAGTGACTATTGACAAGTTGGCTATGTTACTATTGACAAGTTGGCTAAGTGTTAGGTAGTTGGCTAAGTGACTATTGACTAGTTGGCAACGTAACAATTGACAAGATGAATAGGTGGCTAATTGACTAGTTGGCTAGGTGACCAAATGGATAATTAGTGAGTAGCATAGCAGGCGTATTAATTATCTAATTGGTCGCATAGCCATTTAGCCACTTTGTTGAGTAGCCCAGTTAGTTGGCCAGTGTAGGATGACTAGCTGGATAGATGTGTAGTTAGTTTATCAGTTAGATATTCAATATTTAGCCAATTAGCTAACTAGATGAATATCTAGATATTGACATAGGCAATCAGCGTACTGGTTTATTAGCCAGGTAATTTACAAAATAACTAATGAGTTGAATAGCTAGATAGCCAGATAGTCACCGTATTGATAGCCAGTTAGCTAGATAGTCGCCGTGTTGCTAGCCAATTAGCCAGATAGTCGCCGTGTTGCTAGCCATATAGCCAGATAGTCGCCGTGTTGCTAGTCATTTAGCCGCATTACCGCCGGATAGCGCATGGGACAACGTTTCTCCTATAGTTATAAGTAATGAACACTATTAAGTGCACGGTGTGAATAATTCTGAAGTTTTAGTATTATACTGGAAATTATGTTTGTTATAGCGAAAAATCATAAGTTTGACAGTTTTGGTTGCTGGATATATCCTAGAAATAAGTGCAATCGTAAAAAAATAGGTGCTTAAGCAACTTTTAAAAGTTGATTTTATTTCTCGATACGTTTTAGTGTAATTTTAATATCGTTTCTATTAAAAAATATGTAAATGCGAAAGACTACTGAATACAATCATATTTATATACGCCAATCATATATCAAATATAAAAAGATAGCCAACTATTTATTAAATTATTTACACATTACCTTAAAAGTAACTTACATAGCTTAGTTTTGAAATTATAAGTATATTTTCATAATTTGTACAGTCAGCATCAACAACAATTATACTTTAGTACATTTTCTTAATAAATTAAACATTCCCTTGACAGTTTTTACGAAAACTGTGATATTCGTAATGTGACGCGATATTAAAGTGATTATCTGCTTATGACGCTGACTGTACCTCTTATGTGCCCCAGTTAGGTCGTCTACGTATATATAGATTTTATATGTCATATATTCAATGTAAAATTGACATTACCTATAGAATATTATGTACTTAAATGTTAAATTTAAGTAATACCATCAGGATGTTCAAAGTGTATTCATCATACAGACTTCCAATGACTTTTAAGAGTTATAAATTAATATATCATAATATTAATGTGGTGACTGTACACCTATTATGTGTAATTTTTGTTGTTGAGTGTACTCTCATTGTAATAGACTAATATCTGTTTCACTCGTGATGGTTTAGGTGACTTGATAGAAAGTAAAGTGAACTTTATCTAATGTTAAATAAGGTCCGTTTTCCTATAACTTTACATACATCTTGATTACAGTCAGAATCAAGTGAGCTGTCAGTGTCAAAATATAAATGTCAGTGACACTTTCGTACATTTAAGCGGGAATATATCGTTAAATTGAATATTATTGTATTTTAAACTTTTGAGCGACATGGTCGTGGCCAGTCGCATATGGCCTACAAAAAAGAATAAAGGCGTGGTCAAATAGGACATGCTATAGCATCGCGTCAAGACGTCCTAGCGCCGAGTTCTGACTCCGCGATACGTCGAGTTGTTTTCTACGGCTACACGCTCCGTCTTGCATGCGCAGTTCAAAACAGTAAACATGACTATACAAAAAAAATGGAACACTGTACAGTGGCCACACATGCAAGTAAGCATGCGTAAACCTCATAGCATTTTAAGAGCTCATACTCACATCACACATTTTGATCAGAGAAGATGGATCGTGTAGCCGGGCTATTATTATATTAGGCTGGGCTGTCAAAAGGCTAAAGACTGGTACACACTATGAGATATTGTTTCTGATCCATCAATATTAAAATCATGTAGTAAAATTTTTTTTTTTGTTTTAATTAAATGGGCTTGTGTTTGGCCCCTGGCCCGCCCATAAGGGACGAAGACGAAGCCTACGATGGAACACGCTTACCCAGAAGGAACCTATTCACTCTGACCTTGAAAGTCCCTATGTTGTATGAGTAAGGAAACACTGTGTCCGTACGTATATTTCGGTATGTCAACAACATACGGGTGAAACATTTCCCGGCGTCTTGTGGTTTGGTGTAAGAATGGGGATGGTAATTCCACCAAACAATTCCTGCGCACACTCTCCAGAATATATCCTGTAGATAACCGATAGGCAAGCAAAGAAAAGTTCTTCGATGGTCGAGGCTCGTGAGTTTCGCCTTAATTAAAGACTCATCTTCGATGATTCTCTTGGCTCAGCGGTCTATTGAGTCAAGGGCGTCAAGCTGGTATCCATCCCAAAAATGGCAGCAGTACTCCATGCATGACCGGACTTATGCTTCATAAAATTGGAGCAACTGCCCAGATTGAATTGAACTGTACAAATTGAACATTCAAAGTAATTTATTTAAACCTTCGCAGGCGCTTATGAATAGTCTGACTCTTATACCGGTTCGGAAGGTTGTATTTACTGCGAAAATCCGGAATTACTCTTTTCAAAACAAGCCTTACTGACAACAATTGCGTGGCATGGCATAACGACATATCGTACACTTGCATTTGTAGCCCACCCCCCCCCCCCAATCATCATGTAACAATTAACCCAAAGAAGCGCAATGACGTTCATTTTGTTTGAAATCTATTCCGCCAATTCCCCACCGCCGACAATGTGCTCTGATTGGCTAAGTCAAGGATACAATAAACATTTGGATGCAGTGATTGGTCGGTACTGTAAAAACACTTAAGTTGCGGTGTTGAATTGCCCGAATACTCTAAAAAGTTTTTAGTCGATGTCACTTAACATCAAGTGGAGCATCAGACTTCTGAAAAAATAAATGAATATCACAATTTATCTCATAATGTGTATCAGATATGATTAAATACCATTTTGGTGTCTTAGAATAATCTTGAATAAATTTTCAATATATCAAAATTGTACCCGTTGTTTTGGTGTAAATCTTAAGAATAGTTATACATATACTGTACTTATATGCGGTGTCTTATATATGTCTAAAATATTATTATATTCATCTGGACCAGATCTAGACGTTTCTTAGGTATTTTATCAAAATTTTATTGATGTTGGGAGTAAAATATTAAAAGCATATTTATTGTATCACCAGTCTTACCTATCGCTCTTAATCATTGAACACTGAATTTTAATACATGTATACCAGTCACAATATGGTATGGCAAGTAAAAATAATTTAAAATGCATATCTATTTATTTCCCAACATCTATCTATGTTTTTGAGATATTAAAATCAGTGTTTAAAAAATATGTGATTTTTAGATTGTTGTTTTTTTAATTTTATTTTAAAGATTTTTCAAAAATGTATTACGTAACATATCATAGACACACAAATAAATGTTATCATTATGTGTCCTGTTGATATATCAATTTGATGTTCCTTTTGTAATTTATTTCTCGTTCAATAATATTTTACAGGTCTTAAAGACATTTTTTATTTATTGCTGTTTGGTAAATATTTTTCATAAAAGTACTGTCAAAAAGTTGACACTATGTTTAGAGTTTTATTCTCTTAGGGTCAATTCACACTGAGACGCGACGCGACGCGATTAAAGATAGCGGTACAATATAGAACTTTATTTGCTACAGAAAAAAAATACACATTTAATTGAGAGAATTCGAATACGCCTCGCGGCGTTGCGCTACGTCTCGGTATGATCTAACCCTTATTCGTTTCATCAGAATCGGGTCTAGCCAAAATTTTATAAAGGTGTTGGAACTTTTGACTGCCATAGTCTGCAATAGTCAATGTTTTTTATGTTAGTGATTCAAGGGGCCTACCACAAGCTGTCTAAACAAGGTTAAAATAACCTTATTTGTCTTTTGTCCCGTTTTGACGTCGGATGTCAAAGAAAGACAAAAGTCAAATAAGGTTATTTTAACCTTGTTTTAAGAGCTTGTGGTTCGCCCTCAGATCATACGAGAAAGCTATCATTATATGATATAGCATCTTATTAATCTGACTTTTTCAGGTCCATATTCTAGTACGTTAAGTTTTGAGTCGAGATTAATACAATTGAATTTGAAACCTGCATCAATGATATTAGGTTTATTTTCGATTAACACGATCTATTTAAGACTTGATCTGAATTTGATCTCGTTTTATAATACAGGCCTCAATGTCACATATCTATTCACATAGCGTCGTTTATGAAACTGATTGGAAGCTATGGGAATTTTCGGAGTAAAATTGTAGGTTCAGTGTGTTTTGAGCTTTATCTCGATTGTATAAAGTACAAATTCGATATGAGACCAACGACGAATAGCGCGACTTTCCGTAACTACCGTCTCATAACAGATGGTAATTTGTATGTTATATAATATACGATAAAGTCCAAGATACACTGTACATTTTATCTACAAGACATTTTCGCCGCTTCCACTCCGACGCAATTTGAATTGAGTCTTAGCCTGCCCTAAATAAAACTAAATTTGAAACTCTTCTTCCAGCTGCTAGTATACACTGGGAGTTGGTCATCTCACATTTTATAACCATGTATTGTTGACTAGGGCTGTCAAAAGATAAAAGTGGTGGTTGCAATGGCTATGTAATATTAGTAAGCGTGGATTTTATGGATATTGGAGGGTATTTATTGTATGTTGTACGAGTGGAGTGAGCTAAGGTGTATTGGTATTATTGACTTATAAATGTAGATATAAATATAAAATATGGGTTTGTGTGCATAATTATTTTACTTGTATTCGGAAAAGTGTTTTTCTCTCACCGAATTTGTACCATCGACAATCTTCAGTGATCATAGCTCGCTCTGTTCATCCTTGTTTTGACTTCTTTTATGACAAGTGCAGTGTACCTATATTATCTCAGCCAGTAGCCGCTGATCACTGCACACAAAATGTAGCCTTATAGTGGGTGCATGAAGATTGACAATTGTATATCGTAAGATAGTTTTTTCTTTTTTTATCAATTACGAAATGGATTGTATTAGAATTACATTATGTTAACTGCCGTACTCAGAGACGTCAATTAAGTGTAACGATTCGTTATCTCTTCACCTGTCCCTTTCTATAGCTATTCAATAAACAAAGATAGAGATCCTATTATTGTTCATTAAATTCTAATTGTGGAGGTCCCTGAGTACGCCAGTTATTAACATAATATATGTATGCACACAAACGCATAAATTTAAATGTGTGAAAATGTATCACTATTCCTGTTTTGTATATCGGTATTTGTGGGATGTTGTTGTGAAATTGATACTGTTGGATTTGTCTTTGTAGAAATATTTAGCTTCAAAGAAAAATGTAATTCATTCCATAGAAAAAACTGGGATCCAGAATTGTGGGTTAACAAGCGTAATATTTCTACATGGGCTTTTTACCGAGAGCTTATTGTGTACAGATGTGTAACCACTTAAACTGAATGTTGGAAATCTTTAATCGTAATAATAGTATTTAAAATTCAACTATCAACCTTACGTACAAGACAATAAGATACATTCGCATAATCATGTTTTCAAGTAAAAATTGTGTGAAAATTGCAAAAAACTTTTTGTTGTTATTCCAAATCAGAACCTGCTGAAATGTCTGATGTGATGTATAGTGGTTTTCAAACTTTTACGTCCGTACCATTTCCAGTCTCGATTTACCTTATTTAAATTACGTAGGTATTTTTTTTTAATTGACAAGAAGATGCCGGCCCAAAATGTTGCCTTGGCACCCTTACCCGGATAAATCGGGGCACGAACTTCGGCTAAGGGCCGTTACCGGGGAGAGTTTTCTTAAAAACGAGTTACAACTAATTAGAGGGGCGGATTAATATTGGCAGGCCGCTTGAACGGAACGAGACTGAGTAATATATTATCTAGGTAGTAGAAAAATATTCTTTGAGCAATGCTAATTAAAACCAATCATGGGTGAACAGAGATTGATATTCATCGAAAACGGTAAAGCCAAAGTTGAACCGGTGAGACATTAAAATTCAAAGGGACGGTTGACGCAAACTGTATTATTTTTTAGTCTATCTTAGTCAATAGTTTATCTTTGTACCTCTATCATGAGTTGTCTATAGTAAACGATTCAACCGTTATTAACAAAAAATACTCTATGGAGGTGCAAGGTGGATGACACCTCCATTTAAAAGGGAAGATCCTCGTCAGGCCAGGGCATCGTGCCGCAGCGACCGCGGTCCAACTATACATGTTCATACAAAAGGCTAAACATTATGTAAGCTATTACATATTTTTTTTTGTTTTATTTGTGATTTCGAAATTGGTCCCATAGTAACAGTTGTTCGTATTTATGAGTACGTTAGTTGGTTTCATTTAATGTCGTATCGTCACTTTGTATATGCAGACTGTTGAACAAACTTCGTAAGTGCGATGCAGGACGTTGTGGCGCCATCTATCTTTCTGCGTGTGAACTATCTTAGTGTTACTGATAGATCGCTATAGATGTCGCTACAATTCTATGTTGTTAAATAAGTTTTAATTAAGTTTAATACTGTACTAAATTTTAATCTCTTTTAGAGGTATATACTGGGTCTAATATGGTGGTACTATGGGGCCAACACCGAAACCGTTTTTCATTTTCAGTAATTTTGTTCAAGCAAGTTGACCTTTAGTATGAAAAGATTGACATTATTTTCTCAAGTACAGAGTTGGTTCCATAGTTTCAAACATTTTTGGAAATATGCATTTTCAAAGTATCGTAAACGTTATAAGTTTGAGAACCGCTATTCAATAGTTTGAAATACTGAGATAGAATGGGATAAATAGAAGAATGATTTTAAACCATGTGGTATCTATCGTTGTGATATTTGTACACCTGTAATGTGACTATCGCTGTAGAGATAGGTGGAGATTTTATTATAGATGTGGATTAAATAGTTTGTCATATTTTAATGTAGTTCCGTTGTTTCATTTCTATTCAATCTTTTTTTATTTATCTTGAAATTCGTTAACCTCCCCCTACCCTCAGTCTGAAGAGAGACTTTGCCTCCTTATGTGTATTCTACCGCTTGTATAACGGACAGCGTTCTGAAGAATTGTTTAAGATGATGCCTACGGCTACATTCTACCATCGCAACTCTCGCCATCGATGGGGAGTCCATCGATGGCAAGCTGTGCGGTCTCAAAGGAGCTTCCTTCCGCGGACGCTCAGATTGTGGAATGAGCTCCCTGCCGTGGTTTTCCCAATGGGGTACAGCATGGGGTTCTTCAAAAAGGGTGTGAAGAGATTTCTGCTGGGCAACGCAACGCGCGAGTAACACCCCTGGTGATGCAAGCGTCCATAGGCTGCGGTAACCGCTTACCATCAGGCGGGCCGTATGCTTGTTTGCTACCTAAGTAGTATAAAAAAAAACCTATTTAAAAAATCACCATCTGAGGCACAGAATAAGGAATATTACTACTGTACAAAACTACTGTTAAATCCCTAATGAAAAATACTAAAGTCTCTTTCTAACGCTTAGCTCTATCTCTTTCGGACTCTCAATGGATCGGTAGTGGCTGACGGCTCAGCTCGAGGCGCGCATCTTCGTAAGTATTTTTCGTACCTAAACTGACAAATGAGCCAGCCCTGCCTGTCTAAGGGCCGTATTGAATCAATTCAAATTGAAACCTAGACTTATGTCAAGGTTTATTTTCGATAAACATGCCTACCATAGATTTAGAATTTTCTACTACCTCTTCATCTAAGTAGCCTACTGACTGAGTCTTTGTCTTTACTTCTCCTTCAGGTCTTTTAGAACTAGATCAAATCTCATTGCTAAGATTTAAAACTAGCTATAATTACGGATCACAGCCTTTTTTTAAACATTCTGCGTATGACATGACAGTCTATAATTTTACAAGAAAACGTGACATTTTCTTAGTTCAAAGTTGTCATGGCCTGTCAGAATTGCACTGAAATATTTGTAAATACAAAAGTGTACATTACGGTGGATAATCTGTCTTTAGATATTGAAGGTTGTGTTGTTTTTGTTCAAAATTATTTAATTATGGTAAGTAATATCTAATAAACGATTTTTATACTTGAAATTTAAAATTGTGTGAAAAAACCTACAATAAACTTTGTTTAGTTGCAGGACGATGAAATCGAAGACCTCGTTGGCGATGTTCAGTTAACCGAGTCACAAAAAAGTGTAGCCACATCAAACTTGTATTCCTTAGATTTCACAGACAGCAGTTCAGATATCAAAAATAATTCTTCCGGCAAAGATACATACGTCTTAGAATGCTATGACAGTGAAGACAGCGAGTTTTACTCACTTCATGGAAGCAGGAGCATCGTAAATATAAAAGAAAAATGTGGTTCACATTTATTAAGAAATAGAGATTTAAATTTACAACAAGAAGTCAACAGTAAAACCACAGAAGTTTCAACAAGCATTCACAAATGCTCAATAGTTGCTCAAGAGATATTCACACAGACCAGCAAAACTATAATAGAGCTAGCTGAAACCGATGGCGTATTTAGAAAATCCAATATTAACACACTAGAAACACAAACATCATTTATATCCATAACAGAAAACAAGACAGTCGAATACAGCATACAACGTTCAAATGAGCTCCAAAACTTCTCAAGAAATGAAATTGTTTATGAATCTGATCAAGAAGGTGATACAGATGAACTTATTAACACTCGTAAAGGAGTCCTAAGCAAT
Source organism: Polyploca ridens (assembly GCA_951394255.1). Classification (NCBI taxonomy): domain Eukaryota; kingdom Metazoa; phylum Arthropoda; class Insecta; order Lepidoptera; family Drepanidae; genus Polyploca; species Polyploca ridens. The sequence continues at coordinate 1,942,627 of OX596255.1, forward strand.
ACTTTAGAAGACGAATCTTCAAAATTCCCAGTATCTGAAACAAATAACGAAATAAGCGATAGTAACGTAAGTCAAAACAGCATGAACAACAACATACTCACCACCGATGAGGATTCCCACGAAAACATTATAAGCGAGGAGCAAAGTGAAACGCTTTATGAAAATAGTAGTGACTATGAATCATCTAGATTTTATTCTGATATAGAAGAAGATTCTTTGATGGAGCGTCATCATCGAAAACTAGAAAATGTTGACAGTCACAGCGACACGAGCGAGGTAGCAAATTCTGTAGAAAATGACGTCGCAGAGCTATACAATAGGCTTTCCGAAAAGATTGATTTGAAGTCACCGCAGATATCATATGAGCCTGAAGTTAGGTGTTTTGGTACTTTAACACCTCTCACTGAAGAATCTGCAGTTAAGAAAGAAAGTCTACAAGATATTTCTCCAAAAATCATTAATCTTATTGAGGGTTCTGATTCACAGCCATTTTTCATGAATAATGCGGGAATCAATGGATTATCTCAAAATAATAAAAAAGGGAAAGAATCGTTCAAGTTGCCTCCTTTACAAAAAAATCAATCTTGTCCTAACAGTCCTCATCTGAACTTCTTGTTTTCTGTTAATCCCTCGAGGCCTTTGAGTAAATCAGGTACATTGCCATGCCTTCTTAAAGACCAGAAAGGCAGATGGGAGATTGGCACGAAGAATTTGGCATCAGGAGAAAGTCCTTTAATAAATGGAAGAAATGGTACGTCTCTATTAAAAAACTATTTATACAATCGCTGTTGCGGATGCTAATTATTTACCATTTTCAGGGCTAGTGTGGAATACGAGTGGAACTGTACACCTTCCGCCCATTCATATGGAAGGCTATCAAAGCTACGTTGTGAATAGTACTACAACAAATTCTAATCCTGCAAATTTAACAAAAATATATACTTTAAAATCGGAACAACCTCATGATCCTATAAGCATTAAAGATAAGATAAAAGAATTGAAAATGTGCAGCGCAAACGTTAGGTCCAATCCAAATCGAAAAAGTTCTGAGTAAGTATTTAACTGGAACATATCAGTACTATTCCTCAATAGTAATCCCACCAAAAACATTTTCATGTAAAATGTTGCCGCCAAGACATATGGCTCGTACTATCAAAAAGTTATCAGATCTCATGTAGAGCCAAGCTTATAACTACATGCACTTACTATATAAGCCCTAACTTCACAACCTCTACACACCGTAGTCAAAATTTGTGGCTTGGCCGTTTGCATGGGAGTAAGGTGAAAAATGTATTCACTGTTCATTGCTTTTTTGTTATTCAATAGTTCTTGTAGTAGTGAAACGGCCAAGCCACAAATTTTGACTACGGTGTGTAGAGGTTGTGAAGTTAGGGCTTATATAGTAAGTGCATGTAGTTATAAGCTTGGCTCTACATGAGATCTGATAACTTTTTGATAGTACGAGCCATATGTCTTGGCGGCAACATTTTACATGAAAATGTTTTTGGTGGGATTTCACTTCTTTTTTTTTTTTGAAATTTCCAAGTTTTATAATTTTTTTGTTGTTTGTGTACTAATACAAGCTTAAATACCAAATTTCAGCTTTCTAGGACTTCAGGAAGTACCCTATGAGTTTTGATGATCATCAGTGAGTCAGTGACGAAATCGGGGTTTTTTAGATATCAATAAAATCTAAAGTATAAGAGCTATGTTATTGAAACTTAATATGCTTAATAAGTTCACTATTGAGATCATGTTCCGAGAATTTTGTTTATCTGGTATAATCCAAATCCAAGTTATGAGGGTTCAAAAAAACGACGAAGCGCTTCGAGAAAAGGTAGGTAGTGCCCTTTCGCTTCGCTTGGCTGTCTTGGCGGGGGGCACTCCCGTGCCCCCAGATATCGGTCTAAGGTTGAGTTTGAGACTAACGCGAAGAGGAGGCGACACGTACCTATGGTATCGGTACCCCAATCAGAATGTTTGAAATTCACATCTCTTCTCCACTCCGCTCCACTTTTTGCGGAGGGGAAAAAATCTTTATCTATCGGATGCAGCTCCACGTGGCAGCACTGGTGCAGATTAGCGCAGATATAAGCGAGGCGAGGTTTAAAGCTGAGTAGACTAAGCTTTCGAATTCTTGGTACTCGTAACAGAGAAAGAAATAAAAGTGCTCTGTGATAAAGCGTTTTACTGATGTAATATCCGCTTAGCTCAACTCTGCTCCACTATGCTTTAGTTAAACTTACGCATATAGTACCTCTTTTCCAGAGCACCGATCTTCTCTCCTCGATACAAAAATTGATGCCATATAGTTTTGTAGCAGATCAATGCCATTAATTCAATCTTTTTCACATTTGTCTATTAATACCGAAAATATAAACACGAAGATTTCTTCCATTTATAGAACTTCAAATAGCAGGAGTGTATCGCCAGATTGCCAGTCACAAGCCGAAAGCAGATTGTATGACGCCGCCGAGCGAGGTTGCGAAGCGCTTTGTGCTGAACTATTGAAGAGACTACGATCTAACTCTTGGTTAGTATTCTGGATATGTAGTAATTCCTTCAAATTACCCAAACTACCTAAATCTTTGGTATATCCAGCTTTTTGCAGCGCTAAATTCCTAAGTGATTTATATTTTCTAGGTATGAAGTCACAGATACCTTGGAAGAAATTCCAAAGTCACTAGAAAGGTTTTGGGGCGTCATTTCTGAATATCGGATTGCTGATCTAATACGACAAGTAAGACTGTATCCTCATCATTATAATCATTATTTAAATGAGTTATGTGTCCCAAGTCAACCCCCTACACCAAAAACTGTACCGTTTACGTGGAGGAAAAATGTAGCTACATCAGTTCTTTTATTATTCTAAAATATGCATGGTCCTACATGCACAGGGCCGATTTAAACTTTTCGGGTTGTTCACTGAGACACGTTTTCTAATTTATTTATAAATTGGTATTTATAATAGTCTAATGAAGAGATTATTTTATTAAGGTCAGTGCGCACATAGAGTCACCCAGGACGGTAGTTACTCGCGCTGCCTGCTGCACGCTCGCTTCTATCTTGAAGAATACTAACTATACCAAGAAACCGGTAACTTTTAATACTTTAAAACATCTTGACATAGCCATAGTACGGTAGTAGGTAGTACTTAGTAGTCAGCGCCGGCCCTAGCCCGTGATCATTGTCCTTTGGCGCCCTTTGTTGGACGCGTTGACTTGGCTGGCTACAAACTACGCAAAAGACTCCCTCAGCCTGATACTGCCCACGCGCCCGCAGCTACACGCCTCTCAAAAGGCGCCGTCGAATTTTCACCTGTAATTGTTTGGCGCCTCTTGACACTCCAGTCGCTCTACTCTAGGGCCAGCGATGTTTGTAATAACCACATGGCTGCCTCCGGGGTGAAGAATTAAATCCAAGCATCTTAGCATCTACTGTTGTATTCCGCCAACGGCACTTGTTAGCCAGGTCCCTTTTTAAGCTTTGTGAGCTTAACCACCTTCGGCCACATTTTAACTTAATAGTAGTCCGGTAGTAGGTAATACTTAGTAGTCTGCGCCGGCCCTAGCCCGTGATCATTGTCCTTTGGCGCCCTTTGTTGGACGCGTTGACTTGGCTGGCTAAAAACTACGCAAGAGTCTCCCTCAGCCTGATACTGCCCACGCGCCCGCAGCTACACGCCTCTCAAAGGGCGCCGTCGAATTTTCACCTGTAATTGTTTTACGCATTTAGCATTTTGGCGCCTCTTGGCCAGTCCTGGCACCTACAGCGACCACTCCTGTCGCTCTACTCTAGGGCCGGCGATGTTTGTAGTAACCACCTGGCTGGCTACCAAGTCCAGGGTAAAGAATTAAAGCCAAGCATCTTAGCGTCTACTGTTGTATTCTGCCAACGGCACTTGTTAGCCAGTTCCCTTTTTAAGCTTTGTGAGTTAACCACCTTCGGCCACATCTTAACTTAATAGTAGACCGAGCAAAATAAGTTAATACTTTTACTACGGATGCTTTGAAACCAGGATTTTTACGAGGCGATGACAACCCTTTTGATCAAGACTGGCAGCTACAGCCGCCCAGTCCGTAGAGCCGCTAACGTCGCCCTGGATGACGTCGTGTGCAGTGTGGAGTTTAGTCACGCTGTCACAGCGCTCTGTATACATGGCGCTAGGTGTGTTTGGATACATTTTTAAGACAGCTTATGTCGCTGGGATGTCCTATTGATCATAGCTCAAAGCTCGGTTTGTTATAAAGATCTAAATATCAAAACAAGCTGAGTAAAGTCGATAAGATGTTTGACACCCATAGTTCTTCAACGAGTCCTAAAACGTGAAATCCTACGATCAATGAGAGGTACCGGGAAGATTATTTTCATACCACTAAGGTTGCAAACAATACCTACCGCCTGATGATAAACGGTTACCTATTAATTGCGCTATTTTCGAATGTATTTTAACCGAAATATAATAAGATTCTAAGTGTATTTTTAATCGTTGGGAAAAAACTTAATAACGTGTACCTATTTGAACCCATATCGTTTCCACCAGTCACAAAAGCGCCCTCGTCCGTTCGGCCGTAGCTCGGTTGCTGGTGGTGTGCTGCGCCCTCGCCGGCGGCGGGCGGGACCTGCTCAGGAACAGACCACCCAGCGCTGCGTGCGCTAGGAAACATGCGCTGCGAGCGCTGGCCGCGCTGCTGGAAGACAAGAGTATGGATACTAGGTACACAAGCCATTATATAGCTGCTTTTTGTAATAAACTCACTGTCTCCCAAGGTTGTTTTGTTGCACTCGTGTTAACGGAATAAAACCGTAGACTATTACTTTCCAAACCACGGGCTATCTGGTTTCTTCCTGAAGCAAAAGAAAGAGTTACTTTCGCACTTATAATATAAGAAGAGGTGGAGTGGCGTTGTTTCATTGGCCCGCCCATAAAGACGATGACATAGCCTAAGATGAAGCACGCTAGCCCAGAAGAAGCCTATTCACTCTTGCTTTAAAAGTCCTTAGATTGTAAGAGTCAGGAAACAGACGCCGGAATCATGACGTTATGTCCATATATTCGGCATGGCAAAAACTTAGAGGTGGAAATTTTCCCTGCGTCTTGTGGGTCGATGTAAAAATGGGGATGGTGATATCAGATCAGCTATTATTTATATGCTGTGTCCTTCTGGTTATGACAGATAAATGTTAACCCTTAACACGTAGACTCATAAACCTCACCACGAACCAACAGTAACGTCATTCCAACTTGTATAAAAAATCTTTTAAATCCTACCATTCTCTCTCCCACTCTATACTTAAGTCTCATTTAACAATAGAAAGTACGCGGAGAGACTGTACTCCATGCTGCGACCTCTATCTAACTTCGAGGCTTACTACCTGACCGATGTAGACGTGGAACTGGCTTCGAGGCAAATGAAGAAGTTTGACCACATGGTCTCCAACCAGGAGACTAGATGATATGACGTCACGTTGACGTTGCCGTGATGTGTAAGTATCTCTTGAAAGTGGTCGTGTTTTTTCAACAATGTGACGTTTGCTCCCTTCTATGTTTCGATTAGCTGATGTTCCGAAGTTAAGCCTTCAGCGATTTTAGTCTATTTCTAGAACTACCTACTTAATTTTAAAAAGTTATGTTTGAGGTATTAAGAGACGAGAAATTATTCTATAGTGAAGCCACTGCTGATCTATAACCCATTAGCGAAGGGCAAAGATGTATTTTATTTCCATATTCGGCTTGCTTATACATGTGATGTATTATTTATAGTCAAAGAGCTTGATGTTGTATCTCGAATCTTTTAGTGCTTTTCTGACTTAAAAGTTTATAAATGTTTTAGCAAAAATATAGAAAAAATGCCGACCATTCAAATTGTCTGGAAGTACGTAGGGAATATTATTGAAAAATATTAAATAAAATAACAATAGGTACTTTCATCTAGATCTAGTATGGCCTACGTATATCCAGTGAAAAAAAAATTGCTATTTTATTTACGTATCTATGTACTAATAGATAAATAGAATTAAATTGATTTCGTTGAAATATGTGTTAAATCTATATGACGTTATAGTTTTGTAAATATTATTTTATTAATCTCACTTGTTTTTATAAACAGTCTTATATTTATATTTTCGGGGTGTTAAGTAATTTAAAGTTTTTTTGTGCCATGTTGTAAAATAAGAAGTTACAATCAACCTGTTTAACGAATAGAACTGTTTATTTTTACCCTATTCGTTATCCCATAAAATGTTCAACAGCTCCTGAGTATCCTCAGGACTAGTGTTCCCACCCAGCTCACAGGATATCCTCAGTACTAGTATCCAGCAATCTATAATAAAAAGGAGAAACTGGCTGATAGATCAGGTATATCAACGCAACATCCAAGGAATAAGATTTTTCCACCTTTTCACCCCCTTAAATGTTGTTTTTCCAAAAACTCTTCTTTCTCTCTCTTCAACTCGCAGCAAAGTATGGAGGTCGCGGGAGAAAGCGCGGGTGGTAAACTTGTAATGTACCTATATTTATCTTTATTTGATAATTTCTTTACTCTACTATCTACCCGGCGCGACTTAGTTTGCGTATGATGCCCTACCCTATAGGGTTGCGCAGGATAGGGTATACCTATCCTGCGCAAGGTTCTGAATATTTTTTCCGTAAGAACCTACTCCAGAGTTTAGAAAACTTTAAAAACATATAGATGAACCGGTAAAGTCGTTCTCAAGTTATGGCGTGACCAAGGGAAATAGGGATTCATTTTTATATAGATTAAATTTATCAATAGTAAAATCTAAACGTTAATGTTATATTAAACCGATTGAAGAAATACTTATTTGAAATCATAACTATTAACATTAAGTAGGTATACTTATCATACGCAAGTTACAGCATCGTACGATTTAACGGCAAGTATATTCTGAGCTATTTCCCAAGCAATTATCAACTGTATTACTTTGTGATAAGTGTTTATGTACGTTTGATACATATTGGTCATTTGGGTATTGTCATCAGTTGATGACCTAGTTGTAACCCGCGGCTTTCTCTGACAAGATAGCGACGTGGGTGGGGCTCACATATGTATAGATTGCAGAAATGTAAGGGAACAAAACAAGTTCATATTATCTACTCATTATATCTATAATAATATTATAAACCTCAAGGGTATGCATTATGTTTGAATGCGTTTATCTCAGAAACTATCTTATTAGAAAAATTATGATTGCGTTCGATATACTGCTGATTCTTAATCTGAGAAGAGTAAGGACAAATCTTCAAATTAGATGAGACAGTAGAATGTGCGAATGTATTCAAAGAACGGGTAGGTGGTAGCTTAAATTAATCATGAGGTGGAACAGAAACCAGTGAGTGAATGCTGGGGTGAATGGCAAATTGCATAAGAAGCGTAGAAGGATGTTTACGGAGAATCATATGGAAAAGCCAAGATAGGTGGAATGAAAAGGTTCAAGAGGTTTTGAAAGAAAAGAAGAAGAAAATACTATAAAACCTCAACGTATCATCCAGAATGTTAGGCAGTCGGACGGATAAAAGACTGACACGACTGGATAAGATTAGGAATTAGTGCAGAAGGGGAAGTTTGGAAGTAGCGCCAGTGACTGAAAAGTTGAGTAGGAACCATTATCGTGGGTGGACATGTTATGAGTAGAGAAGTTCTGGATATGAAAGTGGATGGATAAACGGGAAGGGAACAACCAAAAAACAGATGGATGATATGACACCCACCCAACGCACTTGAAAGTGGTAACTAAATTAAAAGGCCCAACAAATCAAATGAAAAGAATTTTATAGGCAATAATATAATATCCTAGGACATTCTTCACAGACGGCCTTCTGATCCTAAATTAAGCAGAATTTTACTATACTTATACAACGTTATTTTGAATAGGTATACCTAATATTGACCATGTATTTTAAGAACTAGGTGCACCGATAAGATTAATAACATAAACAACATTAATATACATAGATCTAATTTCCATTTATTTATATGCAATCTAAGTACATGTGCACTGAGTTGGTCTAGTGCATATGCACTCGCTCAGTTCACACACACATACACGTCGAAGTGCCTGTTTTCGCTAACGTACGCAATATATTCGCAATACATGCGCACTGACAGTTTCCATGCACTCACACTTATCTTTCTTTGAATGACACTGATATAATTCAAAACGCATTAAGCATTTTTAATGACAGTTGAGGTTATCAGTCATGACCCACTGCTGAAGCTTCAGTAGTCGATAAACGGGATAATAGGGTTCCGTACCACAAATGGACTTAGTAAAAAAAGGAACCCTTATAAGTTATCATGGATGGGATGGATATTCTTCAAAATCACACATCCGTCCGTACCTCTATCAAGCAAGACTTTTGCAGGAACCATGGGCGTACCCAGGGGAGGGCAGCTGCCCCCCCCTGGATTTCGTATGCCAACGTACCTACTGTTGTCGAGAAAAGTTCTTACTTTACAATATTATATAATGCGTTAACTTTTTAAAAAATGCTGCGCATTCAAGTAAATCATAACCATATTCAAGTAAAGTAGGAAGTTAATTAGAGAAAAAACTTCTTTGGACCGAAAAAAAGATAGAGATATTTTTGCCCTCACTGGTGACAGCGGGACAGACAGCCTGAAAGCGGGACGTCCCGCCTGAAGCGCAAAGTATGTGTCCCCCGTGTCGTGTGTAAGGCAAAAAAAGCGCGGAGAACCCGGATTAAAAAAACTGAATTGCCCCCCCCTGGGCCAGAAGCTGGGTACGCCCATGGCAGGAACTCTACCTTACTGACTTGTAAGTTGAAATGAATGCTTAATTTATGATGTTCCCTTGGAAGTGTAAAAAATAGTCATAGTAATCAAAAGAGAGAGCTATAGGCTATTTTTGCCGCCCGCCCAGATAATTTTTACAATCCAAAAATTTGGTTTTATTGGATAAGAAATTGTTTTAAAGTAGATCGCTGAGATAACCAAAGCTCAAACTACCCAAGTAGTACAACAAGCTGTATACAAGCTGTATTACCATCATCATCATATCAGCCCATGGATGTCCACTGCTAAACATAGGCCTCCCCCATTGATTTCCACTTCGAACGGCTCTGGGCCGCCTAGATCCAGCGGCGTCCAGCGACTCTGACCAGAGCGTCGGTCCACCTGGTGGGAGGTCGTCTCGCTCGGCGCTTTCCAGTACGTGGTCGCCACTCGAGAACCTTTCTTCCCCATCGGTTATCGGCTCTTCGAGCGATGTGGCCTGCCCATTGCCACTTCAGCTAACTAACTCTACGACTGTCTACGAGTTATGTCCGTCGTTATCGTTCTCCTACGAATGTCCTCATTTCGGACCCTATCACGTAGAGTAATTCCGAGCATAGCTCGTTCCATAGCTCGCCGAGTGACTGAGCTTATTTATGCGGCCATCAGTGAAAGACAACGTCTCTGTCCCGTATGTCATCACTGGTAACACGCACTAATTGAAGACCTTTGTCTTCAGACTGAGGTATTTTGGACGTGAAGATATGCCGTAGCTTCCCGAACGCAACCCTGCCGAGTTGGGTTCTTCGATTGACCTCTTTGTCGAAGTTGGACCTACCTAGTTGGACAATTTGTCCTAGGTAAACATACTCGTCTACAACTTCGAGAACAGTGCTCCCAACAATCACCGGCATTGGCGGAATATGAACACTAGACATAATTTTTGTCTTGACCATATTCATTTTAAGGCCTACCTTTTGAGAAACTCTGTTGAGGTCATTGAGCATGATGTTCAAAGCTTCCAGCGATTCCGCCATTATGACTATTTCGTCGGCAAAGTTATGGTAATAGTAATAATATCGAGCTTGTCCTATGGAAACCAGATAACGTACTTCTTAAATAAATTCTTATTTAGCCAAGCTGGTACCTACATTATATATTATCCTACTACAACCTTCAAGTGGTGATTTGGTTTCCTTCCTCACGGTGTTTCCTCGAAAGCTCAAGCTCATGAAATCTATAGTATATAGAATCTGTAGTATCATTAATAATAGTTGGTAAGGCTACACTTAAGGACAAAATTGGAAGGATTAGAGTTCTTTATTTCGGGTATATATATTAGGTTCGAAATAGTCCCAAAAGTAACAAAAATTGGAAAAACTGAAGGTAGTTTTTTGTCATGAGATTTTAGACAAGATCAAGACGTCTGCTCGGTAAGCTAATGAAATATTTATAAATGGGATAAAAATATAAAAAATATTTACAAAACCAAATAGAAAAAGAGAAAAAAAATCAAATGAATGAATAAAGCGTGTTAAATAAAAAGAAAAGCTGCTCCAGCAGTGCAATTCTCTTTTTTAATGACAGCAAAACGCGTGAACGAATGACGTTCGTTCACGCGGGCGAATGTCAATTTACAATCGGACGAACAAGGAATAGTCTTACTGGAAATGCCAAAGTTCTTCCAAATTCATTACAGAAGCCTTTGACATTTTATCTGGCTTATATTAATTATTCCTTATAAAAAAAATACCTCCTCAAATTAGTACTATGTACCTACATACGAGCAGTTACTTTACAAAGCTACCTATTCTATTCTCTAACGTTTTTGACAGCAAACCGCGCGAACGAATGACGTCATTCGTTACAGTTATAATGATGGTTGTTATACCTTAGTGGTAATGATCGAATGCCGCGTGGCGAATATGCGAATAATACAATAAGCTGAGCTTTCGGTGAAATAAAATATAATGAGGAATTGAGGACTCCAAAGCTTGCTGGTACCACAGAATATTTAATATTAGCAGGATAAAATTAGATATTAAAAAAAAAATGTTCCATTTTCCTTTATAGAAGGGATGTTATGGATATTTCGGATCTGGATATGGATACGGATAATATTATAATTTCATATCGGTAACTGTATCTGAACAAAATTGGAACAAATATTGGGCTCTAAAACACATTATGAAAAACAAAGATGTCCCTATTAGCTTAAGATCAAAAGCCTATAATAGCTGCATAATACCAACCTTAACATACGGATGCCAGACGTGGGCCCTTACTAAGAATCAGGTGAAAAAGCTAAAGGTGACCCAGAGAAATATGGAAAGAAGCTTGCTAGGAATTAAACTGATAGACAAAGTTGCGAAAAGAGATATTAGACAGAAGAGTAAAGTAAGGGATGTAGTTAGGATAGCAAAGATAGGAAAATGGAATTGGTCGGGCCATTTATCGAGGGCAAGTGAGGAAAGATGGAGCAGCATTACAACTACATGGTACCCAAGAGATGCTAAAAGAAGAAGAGGTAGACCAACTGCTAGATGGAGAGATGAGCTAGTTAACTTTGAAGGTACACTATGGCACAGATCCGCAAGGGATAAAAGTGAGTGGAAGAAGAAGGGGGAGGCCTTTGCCCAGCAGTGGGATGAAATATAATAAAAATAAGCGAAATATTGTAAAAATAAAATAATAATTGTAAGGCTTAAATAAATAAATAAATAAACTGTATCTGAAATTATTTCGGATATCAGATAGTTTCGGAAAGTTCAGTTACGGATATTAGTTTTTTAAGGAATTGTTAAAGGAAAATACAAATAGGTAACGATTTGAATTTATGTCTGGATTATCATTTGTCATACTACAATCACAGAAATACGGCTCGGCCAAGCAAAACGTAAATATCGTATCCGAAACTATTCGATACTTTTATATCAGATTCGGTTACGGTTTCGGATAGATTATTATGTCGGATATCCGATAGTGAGCTCCATAACATCCCTGAATTATAGCACCTATATAAGTAAGTGACGTAGCAGGTAGGTATTTGTGATTATAAAGACTAGGTAAACCCCGTCGTTATCCTGTATCAAAATTAAAAATGCATATTTGGCAACAGTGACGCAAAATGGTTCGATTGGTTATCACCAGGATAATTAAGTTCTACGAGGTTTCAAAAATAGATTTAAGGTGAAAAACCTTATTCAAAAAAGAGGAAACATCTTTGATTATTGACTGTTATAGTATCGTGTATAGAATTATAAATAATATGTTTGTTGTACCATTAAATACCTACATAATGGTAAAAGTAACAACATTTTTTATTTCGGAAATCTAGTGAATAAATAATATTGTTAATAATATAAAAATATAAATAGTAATACTGTATAGGTAGTAAAATTATCATATACTTACCTACTGCAAATGTACAGTTAGACAAATAATTGAGAGGGAGGGGTAGTAAAAATAAATGATAATTCCAGAAATTTCATGAAAATCTTATGTTATATTAAACAATTAATATTTATTTAACTTAAACATTATTAATAACAATACTAAGATTGCATAACTATATGGTGTGCCTCTCACATACATTTAAAATTATTGAGGAACTATACAATAACAAAATACTATCAATTACAATAAATAAGAGGCACTTAGTCTAAAGAAAATACTTAATTTTCAAATTGACTTCTGTTAGGCGGTGGCATAGTATAGGCCAGTAGTAACGAGTAAATACTCGCTACTGTAATCAATTAATTTTTCCGAAAAATTAATAAAACCGGTGACTTTCAGTTTTTCAACATCTCTGGTACTTGTGCTGTCGCTCATGTTGTAAGCTCTGCAATTCTTGTCACTTTCTCCGACATTTCGGTAATTTGACCGTATCAGGGGCTGATATGTGTAATCAACCCGAATTTCTGTCGCTAAAACCATTTATCTGCAATGGCTACCTCAATTTTTGCACTTTATGCGTCACCGGCGGCCAGGGGAACGAGCAGAGTTTCAGGTAGCACAACGATGCTCGTTTGTGGACATGGTTCTTGTGGTGAGAAGGTCGGGCATCCACCAGCGTGGATAGAAGAAGCACAGCCGTCAGCGCAGCCAATAAATAATGTAGGAGACGCATGTTGATGCACAATTCACGTTCTTATAAAATTTCAAAGCTGTATTTGTTTTTGTTGTGTAGCTGTAGTTCTAGTTAATCGTGTAACAACTGGTAGTGTACTGATGATTGCGTTAAGATTCCCCGTTTATATAGAGGCAGGGGTTATCTGGCGCGTGTGTGATAACCCGCCCAAATGTGATAGGGGTTCGATGACTGCCGCTCAATGTCATACGACTCGTTCATTGTAGTAAAATTATCAACGTAGGTGAGGTGAAGCGCGTGCCCGTGCGGCGGTACTGGCCAAAAAGCTTTTCGCCCACGTATCTATTATTTTTATTAGATACGTTTTTTATTAGTGAATGGATTTGATATAAGTCGGGACTATAGTGCTATAAGTACATCGTTAGGGTATTATTTTGAAGCTTAAAATGTTGCATCACAATTTTGTTTCGTTAATTTTGTTCGTAAAATTGTGAGTTCGAATGCTTATTCGAATGTAATTTAATATTGTTTATCAGTAATTTTATTTAGATTTTCTATAGTTTAAATGGAGTTAGTGTGGGTTTTCTTAGAATAGCGATTATACAGATGACGTCAAGCATTAACTAATCATCTGGGCTCATTCCACTACCAAAATTATCTATTAAATGGAAATTATTACCGACCCGTTTATTAAGGTGGGGCATGAAGCGGAGAGTGCTTACTTTTTGAAAATATTTTCTGGCTAATGAAGGTATAATTAGAAAGTCAATCAAATCAAAGCTCAAGTCAGGTTTTGAGTCAAGATTAAAACAGCTGAATTCGGAACCTATATGACATTCACATGACATTTTCAATTAACACAATCTATTCTGGTTCTAATATGAACTAAATCATAACTTTGCTTACTATGATTTATTTGTAAATCAACATTGTTGCTATTTTTGTTATCTGAAGTTGAACCAAAGTTATATTCGTTGGGAATCAAGAAATATCAGGTGATTTCTGGGTCGTCATTCAAGCGAATCTGTTATCAGAAATAAAATTATAATAACAAATTTGACAATAACTTTCTTAGTACTGAGAGTTAATGTTATCTATACTTATAGGTACCTACTTACGTACCTACCTCAATTACGTGCGCATTATCAATTATAAAATCATGTTGGTATTAATCTGTGACGTGTTTAATTACAGATGGATTTATTCCTTTAAACAGTGTTTCTAAACGTAGGTTTTGACTCCCTGGGTGTCGGAATCTCACAAAATTTCTCTAGACATTTTCTGAGATCTTTTAACGAACATAAATATATAAATAAACCACATGTATCCAACATCCACATGTATTCGACAATCCGTCCAGTTTTGTAAAGCAACGAGCTTCGGAAGTTTCCAGCTTTATCAATCATGCATACAATTTTGAATGGAGTATACCTACATTCAGAAAATGTAGAGTTAGCCAACTCCCTTATAGACTGAGTCTACCACCAATGGTCACATCATTTCTAGCCACACTAAGATCCGTGTTCTAGAATCAATCAATGTTTAAGTTAAGTTTTGACTTGAAATTAAAACAATTGAATTTGGAACCTGCACCAATGATATCAAATTTATTTTCGATTACCACTATCTATTCTTGATACTTGACCTGACTTTTGACCAGGCTTAAGATTCATACGTAAAAGTAATGGACGTTTTCACAGCAGAATCATGAAAAGTGTCGCTGTGTTAGCAGTTTTGCTTTTAACTATCTGTAAAAGATGTAAAAAGGAAGCTGAAACCTTAAACGTCCTTACAATCGGTCATTATCATGACTTTCAAACTTCATTCACTCTCGCTTAAGTAGGACGTCGCCATTTTTAATACCTAATTAAAGATTACGCTTATCAATGTAAAATAGGTTCTTTATGAACATAAGTACTTATCTATATGATAAACCGTTTATAAGTAGGTATGTACACACAAACTGGATTGAACTGAATATTGTGAATTTTGTTTATAAATTCAAATAATTTTATTAGGTATAGGAATCTAATGAATTGGACGCGTGTATTGATAGTGAATGAAGCTGTGTTTATTTTATAGTTTTTGTTAGCAGAAGCTTCTAGATTCGCGTAATTCTTACTAATGTTTTAACAATGAGTCTGTAAGAGTCAAAGACTAACTTTCTTTGACGTCAGCCTTCATCCATTGAGCTATCATTACTACGTATAGAGAGGACGCCACACATCATAACTATGTTCCGTTCAAGTGAGGCAATCCGGCCACACTTGTTGTAGAACTATCAACGAAACGCGTAAGCGCCGTGAAAATCACGGTGCTTGCGAAAAAAATACTCCTAAAAGCATTCTGATAGCACTACGTGTTTCTACTGTCTGCTTAGACGACTTAATTATTGTTTCTGCGCTAAAGAGAACATTATTTGACTCTAAAAAAATGGGACATAACCTTTTCTTATGATAGCTTCTCTATACGTAGTAATAATAGCTCAATGCCTTCATCTTGCCGCCAAGAAACTCAATATACTTACTAACAACAACAACAACTGGTAGATCTTAAAAAATGCCTAAAAATGGTAATAGTTTTCGCATATAAGGTTTTTATGATTGTTATTACTTTATTCAATGGTGCCGATTCTGTTGTAAATCGCACTAAACTAATTTTGGTCACAACACATCTCTTTCTTACGAACATGATTGAAAAAGGATAGAACAAATTTTAAGTTGTCAAATTAATCTTTGCCGTCTTATTTTGCGTGTATTTAGGCGTGACCGCGATAGATGGCGACTAAATTTATATTGAAAACAAGCATTGGTCTAATTTGACAGGACTAAATTTCTTACATCCTTTTCTTATGTTCTTTGTTAGAAAGAGACATAGTGACATTAAAATTAGTTTAGTTGTGAACAACAGAATCAGGGCCATTATTAATATATTTTCTAACATTCATCTTTGACCACATAAAAATAAAATTGAAAACACGTAGCAATTGTAGAGTTCCTACCATGGTGTTACGATATTTTCGCAAATCTAAAAACATCAGCATAACGTGGAAAACAGATTTCACGCAGAAAGAGACGCTATGGCGTCTTACTCATATTTTTCTACTTCTGTTCTTTGACGTGAGTAGAAATATCGAGTAATAAGCATAGAGATCTGGTGTGATTTCAAATTTAAATTAAAATAATTTACGATCGGTCAAATAAAACTAGAACTATGTTATAGACATTATGACTTATTTCTTGAGCGATTGTGATGTGTATAATGTGTGCATAGAAATAAATAATCCACAAAATTACCCAGTAAATACGAACTACCTATTTTTTCACTGGAATGTTTGCAACCAATATATTTTATCAAAAGATTATCATTAATCGACTCCAAAATCAGTGTTTACAACAGGATATCTATATCTAAAAATAGACGTTGTTACATACTTCTATTTTTAGATATTGATGATAATCGTTTGATAAAATATACTTATTTGATAACCTTCCAATGAAAAAATAGGTAGTACGTATTAACCAGTGGAACGTAAGTATTTTGTGGGTTAATTCTTTCTATGCACTTCACAATTGCTCAAAAAAGAAGTCATAATATCTATATGTATCTTGTACATACAAGATCTTTGGGTTCTACTAAAGGCATTACCTAACGACCGAAGCTGGTGCGGCCGAGCCCCCAATAAAGGGAGAAGGGAGAGCGCTATACGTCAAAAAAAGAATGTGACGCCTTGCTGTTTCCTCCTCATTTTGACGTATAGCGTTGCGTCCACTGTTCGGTGGTTTGGCGCCACCAGTTTAATCGTCTGGTAATGTTCTGTTGTTCACAACTAAACTAATTTTAATCTCACTATGTCTCTTTCTAACAAAGAACATAAGAAAAGGATGTAAGAAATTTAGTCCTGTCAAATTAGTCCAATGCTTGTTTTCAATATAAATTTAGTCGCCATCTATCGTGGTTACGCCTAAATACACGCAAAATAAGACGGCAAACATCGGGGGGCACGGCAGTGCCCCCGCCGAGTCGAGCGCGAAGCAAACACTGCCGTACCATCCTTTACTGGAACCATTTCGCCGCATTTTCAGGCCCCTATTTGAGAACCTCTGGATAAGACCAGAACGCAGAAATTTTCGTCATCCAGTAAGCTATAATCACATACTTAAAATCCAAAATTTCAAGTCTGTAGGTCATTTAGTTCCGAAGTTAAGCGAAAGCAAAGTTTCACATTTATGAAACTCACTCACTCACTCACTCACTTATGATCATCAAAATAGAACTAGTACTTCCCATAAACTCAGAGAGCTGAAATTTGGTACAGAGTTAGGGTTTAATGACCACATAAAGGGAAAACTATAAAAACTAGGATAATCGAAGATCTGGAGTACCTGGTGACCCTGATTAGAAAACACAAGAGCCCAACCAAACTATTAGAGATATCGACATACCGCCTTTACAAAAAATATTCAACTTGGTGGGCCGCTTAATTTTCTACAAAAAGAAGTGAAATCCCATCAAAAACATTCTGTAAAAAACTAGCCAAGTCTCGATGAAATGTCTTGTTTATCTCTAAAAAGTAATGAAATCTAGACAAAGTCGTGCCAAGTCTAAGGTTCCTTACTGCGATTTCTTTATTATTATAGTTAATGTTGTGTGACTTGGCCGTTGAAGCGAACACAAGGGTACAGAACCAGGTGTTCCATGACACCATTGCACCAATCTGTACTTGTACCCACTAACGTATAAAGAATGTTCAACGGCCAAGTCACACAAGATTAACTATAATAATAAAGAAATCGCAGTAAGGAACCTTAGACTTGGCACCACTTTGTCTAGATTTCATTACTTTTTAGAGATAAACAAGACATTTCATCGAGACTTGGCTAGTTTTTTACAGAATGTTTTTGATGGGATTAATTTTACAACTTAAAATATGTTCTATCCTTTTTCAATAATGTTCGTAAGAAAGAGATGAGATGTGTCTAAAATTAGTTTAGTGCGATTTACAACAGAATCGGCACCAATGCCAACAGGTAATGCCTTAACATTACTAAGTACCTATAACGGAACCTATCGGGAACGTCGCATCCCATTTAGCCTACTTAAGAATATCTATAACCAGACGCTCATTAACTCCTAACCGATGCAATCAATCTTATTTGAGATCACCTATCTCATATTTACATCACACCTCGAGTAGCCCCAGACACAATAATTAGGTCAATGAGATTTGAAAACCTTGGTTTATTTATAAATAACTTAAAGACCCCCGCCCGATTATCTAACTAGGTTATACATTCATAGACATCAGATATGTTTCTGTGAAATGATATTAGCTTTATTGGGGTCATTTAGACCCTCGTTTTCCGGTTGATAAGTGAACGTGATTTATGCTGAAATCTTTTAGTACCTATTTTTAATCAGGTGACCCGCGCCGTTTCGCGTATGTCGCACGAGCCAACGATTGTTCTAACGACTTTCTTAGTTTTTAGGCTGGTTTACCTAAATCCGTTCTGCCGTTTGGGAACTAATTGGTAACAAACATACATACACACACAAACTTTCGCATTATAAGATATACACATAAATGTTTTCCAAAAGACAATATGTTATGGAGCTCCGTAAACGTAACCAAAACTATCGGATATCCGAAATAAAAATCTATCCAAACCGTAACCGAATCTGATATAAACATAATTAATTATTCTGTGGTTATAACAAGATTTTTTCCGGCTGAGCCGTAATTCTGTGATTGCTATAGTACCAAATGATAACCTAGAAATAACCTCAAATCGTTAACTATTTGCATTATTCTTTTACAGTTCCTCTAAAATACTAACTTAAACTATCCGAAACTATATGATATCCGAAATAATTTCATATCCGTATCTGAACCTGGTACATATAATAATATTCATATATCCATATCCAGATCCGAAATTTCATATAGTACGTACGTTAGTACATATTAGTTATTAGTGGTATTGTCTATATTTATATCAATATACAATAATTAATTAATTAATACATTCAGCCTAAGTTCGTTATAACTTCATAAAATTTACAATAAATCGTTAGGTTATTGACTCTGGAATAACCTCTCAATCGTCAGAAGAAAATGCGGCGTAGTTTATTTTAATTAAAAAACCATTCTTAATATAATAACGAGATTAGATAATAATTTTTCAACCGACTTTTTATGATGCAACTCGGCACTTAATTGAGTGAGCGATCTATAAAGGAAAAATACATATTTAAATAGGTAATACAGGATTATTCATGTTCCGGAAACTCACCATTTTAGTTTGTTACAAAACTAATTAGAAATTAGAAGCAATACAGGTCGTTGTTTTGGTCAGCGACGAGCGCCTCAGGGTCGATAATACAAATGATACTGGTGCTAAAAAAATATAAAAAAAATACTAATTTTTTTTTAAATAATAAAAAAAAAATACCTAAGCTAAAGTGTAGACATAATACTCAACGGGAGTGGGACGATAAAGGGGTGGGGCGATGGCGGCTTGCGCCTAGCTCTAGTCTGTGCACGTGCCTAGTGACCATACTTTGCGTTAATTTTATTTAATATTGAATAAGGTATTTCTCAACGCATTTACAGTATTTAATGGAATTAAGTCCATTTTTGGGGAATATATTTTTTGTACTACCGCTCCTGGGTCGCTTGTCGCCGGCCAAAACAACAGCCTGTATAACTTGATATTTTTGTAAGAAAAAAATCATTTTAAAATATAACCTAGCTGAGTTTCTTGCCTAACGGTAAAGGTTATAAACTGCTAATAGGGGTTTTTACTGCTGAACAAGCCTTTCCCTTCCACAACTCTCTTGTCAAGTCTCTTATTGTTTCCAGCGATCCCCTATTTCCTTACTACACCAGCCCTCTTCTCCAACTAGTACACCCTTGAATAAACAGTGGATATATCCCTATGTTCCAAATACTTACCCCCTTATCACAGCCCTTATTCACAATAAAGTTATCAAACGTTGATTAGCTAAAATTCCGAAGTCTTTATATGACATTTGGTGATCTAAAGAGTGAGACGGGGTACACTATTACACTGATTTAGTTAAAAAGCGATTATGAATAAGGGGGTTACAGTGTACTTTTGCTCAGGCTTTTGTCTAGCCAGCACAGAAATAATCCAATATGCCAAAATGGAACGTAAGTCTAGTTGTATAAGATATATTATCCACCGTTTCAATGAGCCTGGTGAACCTGATACAAAAAGTCCATGGTAAGGGATGGGCTTACTTTAAATGTATGTCGATTGGATTCTACAATCAATTAATTTTGATTGAAAGTATAATTTATATGAGTATTTGTTGGTGTGATTTTGATGAATTATTAATTTAAGCTGGATTATTTAAAATAATTGATTACTCTTTATCAATATTTAAATCACACATAAGATTGATATCCAAAGTTAATGAGCCTCACCAAGAGAGGCATTAATTATGACAGACAACAGTAGCCACCCTTTATTGTCAACCCAATTTATTTAATAACTAAGTACCTATTTAATAAATTGAGTTGAATAAAGGGTGGCTACTGCCTAAAAAGTAACCTATATACCTATAATATTCGGGGATAATGTAGTTTACTATTAGTGAAATAATTATCACTATCGGATCAGTAGTTCCGGAGATTACCTCTAACATCCAAACTTACAAACATTACAACTTTTTATGTTAACACGAAAGCAAGAATTTTAGGCGATGATAGCTCAGTGGATACCGAAATGAAGGTCCCGGGTTCGAATCCTACAATGAGCTTGAGCTTTCGGTGAAGGAAAACATCGTGAGGAAACCATAGCACGGTAGGGTACTTTGTAGTACCCGCCTGGCTGGCTACCACCCTCAAGTTGAAAATCTGTCGCCAAGCACCTTTCGGTGTGTTCCGATAGCTGCACTTGAGAGCCAGTTCCTTCTAGGCTTTGTGTGCTTACCACTTTCGGCCGCATCATCACTTACCATGGTGAGATTGCAGTCAAACACGGGCCTATAAACAGTAAAAAAAAAAAAAATGGCAGTTATATTGACACTGTGTACTAGTACTGTACATAATAGTTACTCAGATTAGTTTAGTTTCCAAACGTTGGTAACCTACCGGTGTGATTGCATCAGCCTGCTAATAATCACCATCACCTATAAATAAACCCAAATCATAGATTAGCGAGTAGGTAGATATGTGAGGAATGTCAAACAATCTGATGCAACCGCCATTTACTTTACATTTTCAACTATTTATAGTGCGACATTCGGGGATCAAGGTTCACTTGAAATTCGTTGGAAAAGTTACTACGTACTTAAAAGATAGATAGGTTGAGGTCTTAAGGATGGTAGCGAGACAAGCTAGGCTGGCGCACTGCGAATTTTACTATTCGTCACTTCGCCATATAGCACTAATTGGTTACACTACAACAGATGTTTGATACCTACCAAATCTAAACTTATTTTCATGAGTCCTCCTAAGATACCCAGCTGCCCTTGCCTTGGTAGCGTGACTAAAATCTAACAGTGGTCGCCGTCTGCTCTAAGTTCTCAGTTCAGAACGCGTACCAGGGCCTCCCTATGACGCTTAGATAGCAACTCCCGGAGGGAGTATGATACCGCCCCCCAGCATCCTCACTGGGTCGTGAGTCGTGAATTCAACGACCCATTGTCCTCTTCTGGGCGCCCGCCCGCCCTAATGCCCACGACCTCCAAGGATCCCGCATAATCGCCTTTTGTGTTAGGCAAACACCGTGATCGATATTCTAAGACCCAGCTTCAGGGTGGTATGGTGTCCAATTTAATTTAACCCAACCCATATTATCTTACAGTACGGTACCTGTACAGATACCTAGCTACCTAACTTAATTACCTGCTTAATAATTTTGATTAACGACTGTTCATTGTTATCTACCACGTAAACCTGATAATGGTGGCTGGCTGGTACTTTTTAATCAATCTTATAGTTATCAAATGCAGGTGTGTCAATATTCTGGTTTTGTTTATTTACAAATGATAAATATTGCCACCCCTACTCTTGAGCCGCGGAACAGTTTCTGGTCAACTATTGGTGTGTAGCCACATCACAGACCTGAGACCTCCTGGGGGCGAAACATGTGCCCCTCGCCGCCGATTTTCCTTCACTGGCCGACCTGAGTGGAGCACGTAAGCTAGGTATACGCTAGATAGGGTGTGAATCTGCGTAATAACGGGGGAACCTGCTCCACCGGTCTACCCTTAGCTGCTGATACCAGAGCGGCGGGTTACCGTCTGTCAGGATTAATATGATTGAGACCTTTGTTTAGCAGGTGTTTTTTTAATAGGACTAGTAAATAAGCCTCACTAAAGAACTTCGCAGGTACTTATTTTTCTGTTGAATTAGTTATAGAGTCAATATAAAATTCAAAAATACGCAACGATTGGACCAAATTATATTGTTATGCCTTTTGCGGTCGAGACCATGGGACCGTGGGAGCAAAACGGCGAGCTTCCGTCGCCGTTTTGCTCGCACTTTGTCATTAGAATTTGGAGACCAGCGGGCGGGGAGTTTTTCCGCAAGCACATCAGCTTGGCTATCCAAAGAGGAAACGCTACCAGCCTTCTGGGAACCTTGCCGTTAATCGGAAGCAGCGGCTGACTTTAGGGCCAATATTAATACATATAACATCTTTGGGGTCAATGAACACATGTAATTTTGTAGAATGATGACGTAATATCCATTGACAATCAAGTTATTGTTTTTCTAATTATATTTCCCGCCAAAGATAAAGGTTGCATCACACGGCACGCCTCCGCCGCGTTTTTAATAAAACTATTATAATTAGAACATCGTACGTTCGTTAGTCACGTCACATCACTTTATAGTAAAATACATAAACAGATGTTTGTCTATCTGTGCATGATTTTCTCCGAAAATTCTGAACGTATTTTATTTGGGTTTTTGCTAATGAACAGAGCGTATTATTTCTAAAGGAAGGTTTTTTCTTAGGAAGGTTTTATCCAATTAAACATTTAAATAGTTACCTTGTTGTAATAAATGTCAATCAAAATTGTACTTCATACCATATAATTTAATTTAATACCTACCTTAAAAATAACACAGGGTTGAAAAATCAGGCGCAGACGGGTCGGGTCGCTAGTAAAAGATAAAAATAATTGCTTCAATTTGTGCTTAAATCCGGTACATAATTTAAAATAATATAATATACTTAATATGACTGATAAATGTAGAGTTATCGTATTCATAACGAAACTTGGCTTGTGGTTGTGGGTACCGAATATTTACCGCGTGCTCTATAGGTCATCATGTGTGACCTACAAATTAATTAGGTAAGAAAGAAGAGTGATGAATATACGGGAAGAGAAAGATAAGAAAGAGATGGATAGATTGTTTGAAGATACGGTTTGACGCAAAGCAAGTCAGAGTATTTGGAGTACGATTCAGTTGGTAGGTACCCTGAGTGTAAAGAATTGACGCCGTAACGTTTACTTTACTATCTTGAAATTCATTTTGTGAGAGAAATAATATTAGTTCCATGAGTTGAGGCGCTAAACGCAAAAAAAATTAATTACTAAAAATACAAAGCTTTTTCTATCGTCAATTCTTTATACTCAAGGTACAGATTAAATAAAGGTAGGTAGGTATTGATCATCATCATCAGCCTATAATGTCCCACTGCTGAGCACAGGCCTCCATCACAAATTAGGGTGAAAGGGAATGGGCAGATACTCCACCACGCGTGCCCACTGCGGATCGGTGGAGGTAGGCTAGTGTTCAACCTACTATTGGAGTTTTCAAGCCGCCAACTATCACAATTAAGTGATAGCCTGGGCCGACGGCTTACGTGCCTTTCGAAGCACGGAAAACGCGGCGGTGACCTATCCAGGTACCTACCTACCACGACGGTGGTAGCTTAACTTTGCCGATCGATTTAGAACGGCTAGTAATGCGCTACGAGCGCTTCAAGGTATTGATGGTAAGCAGATACCTAATATAATGTACCTATAAGAATGTGTAGCAGGATTAAGCCCATCACAGACGTAGCTATAATATATATTAATATAAATCATAGCAAAGTTATGATATATTTTCAATACTAATCATTGAATGACCGCACACGCAGCTATAATAAGTATATATTTCTGTTACTTCGCCTAACTGTACTGTAATTTATATTATAGCTCGGCATATTAAATATTATAGCTACGTCTATGGTGGGCTTTAGGAAAATTTTAAATAATTATATGTAGTATTTACATACAATGTGTTATCTAAATTGTACTTGTAAGTAATATTAGTTTTAAAAAAATACAAACAATGCCTGACGCTACTTTAGGAAAATCCCAAACGGCCTGACTGATGACGTTTTATAATAATATTCCATATAAATTTAATGCGTAATTCATTACCAATACTTGTACGTAGTATTTATATACTCTGAGCCAATACCTACTAATAGCCAAAAAATTCCGCTCAATTTGTATAGCCTTTTGGGTCACTTGTGTTTTTCCCTTATGTACAATTAAGTAGGTACAATAGTAGATAATTTTATACCTGATATGTTTAAAATTTTAAATATATTATAAAAAGCAGTTTAGACGGAATTCTGATAAAGGAAAAGGGAAGTACGATAAATTAATACATATGGTAATATTTCTAGTTAACGTTACTGTACAGTAATCATTCCTTTACTGGTGTGGTGTGTGGATTCCCACAGAATGTAATGATGAAGGTAATTAACATACCTACAATGTAATTTTTAGCAGGAATTTTACGGACCTCCGTAACCGGAACAATCGGATATCCGAAATAAAAATCTATCTGAAATCGTTACGAGTTTCGAATAATTTCGGACAGGGGCGGAGCGGAGAAATATTAGTTACCTATTTGTATTTTCCTTTTACAATTCCTTATAAAATAATATTCGTATCTGAAATTATCAGAAACTATCGAATATCCGAAAAAAAACATATCTGAAACCGGTATAATATTATTCATATATCCTTATCCAGATCCGAAAATTCATTCTAAAATATGCGGTAGGTACTTAGTACATTAAATTTTAATAATCTGGGGGCACGGAAGTGCCCCCCGCCAAGACAGCCAAGCGAAGCGAAAGGGCACTACCTACCTTTTCTCGAAGCGCTTCGTCGTTTTTTTGAACCCTCGTAACTTGGGTTTGGATTATACCAGATAAACAAAATTCTCAGGACATGATGTCAATAGTAATCTTATTAAACATATTAAGTTTCAATAACATAACTCTTATACTTTAGATTTTATTGATATCTATAAAACCCCGATTTAGTCACTGACTCACTGATGATCATCAAAACTCATAGGGTACTTCCTGAAGTCCTAGAAAGCTGAAATTTGGTATGTAAGCTTGTATTAATACACAAACAACAAAACAATTATAAAAATTGGAAATTTAAAAAAAAAAATAAAAAAAATAAGCAACTTACAAAAAGAAGTGAAATCCCACCAAAAACATTTTTATGTAAAATGTTGCCGCCAAGACATATGGCTCGTACTATCAAAAAGTTATCAGATCGCATGTAGAGCCAAGCTTATAACTCTACATGCACTTACTCTACAAGCCCTAACTTCACAAACTCTACACACTGTAGTCAAAATATGTGGCTTGGCCGTTTCAATACTACAAGAACTATTGAATAACAAAAAAGTAATGAACAGTGAATACATTTTTCACCTTACTCCCATGTGACGGCAGCGAAACGGCCAAGCCACATATTTTGACTACGGTGTGTAGAGTTTGTGAAGTTAGGGCTTGTAGAGTAAGTGCATGTAGAGTTATAAGCTTGGCTCTACATGCGATCTGATAACTTTTTGATAGTACGAGCCATATGTCTTGGCGGCAACATTTTACATAAAAATGTTTTTGGTGGGATTCTTATATGATATGAATTAATTAGAATGTACTCATAGGTACCTTTTAATATGGTTTTAACGTTTTAAAATTATTTTTTACATACAAAAAGTGCACTTAATTAATACTGTTTTTGTGATATAAAACTCTTTTGATTTGACCACAACTCACCATGGTCAGTGATGATATGGCCGAAGGTGGTAAGCACACAAACCCTAGAAGAGGCTCTCAAGCTGTCGTAACATACCGCACCGATAGGTAGGTGAGTACCTCTAAATGTAGGTAAGATTCGATATGAAATGTATACATTTTTCGGGGTTTTGCCATTTTGAATGTGGTATAAGCTAGGTTTTACCAATAATGCTTACCTAGTACCTAAATGTTGGTTTTGGGAATTAAACAATTTAAATATGATTAAACATTAATTTGTTAGTATTCATATTAATATTTTGAGATTTTTTTTATTTTCTTTCTTTCTAATATTATTTTGTATACCTTCAAGTTTATGTAAGCTATATAAAGTTAAAACATTTATAAAATTATATTTGAAATGTAAAATACATTAATTAAAATGCTACGGTAATCGCAGGAGTTCTATGAAACGCCGAGCATATTTAGTTAGAAAACTATTTTTACATTTTTAGTTATATATAATGTCTCTGAGGTAAAATAAAACCTAAGATTTACTGAGTAAGTATACATACTTGGTAAAACCTGCTACCTTGGTAAAAGTTAAAAATTAACAATGATCATAACATCTACCATTACGACTTGGTGAATTACTTAGGTTTTACAGGTAAATCTTAGGATATACCGCTAAGAACTTTTACAGTAAGATATAGGTGCATATACTTATTTAAAATTTGTTACAATCTCCGTAAATAAGGCGAATGAAAAACTACAATTATCCATTAGTTTGGAAGATAAACCACTATTAATTACTCTGTAATAAATGTAAATATTGAAATCTTGAAGAACATTATCATACTTACCTACGTTTTAATCAGTAACAGAGTTGCGATGTGCAATTCAATCGACATTACAATTTTATTAATCGGTTTTGTTTATTTTAAACTCATGCTGAATGCCACGTGACTTGTGAAATAAAAATATATCGAAGATGAAGATGATAAGCTTTGTTCGAGTCAAGCGGCCAACCAAGGATTAAACAGATAAATGACACAGTATAATGTAAAACTGAATCAGTAATCCTAATAGGTACTAGAGACTTTATATTGAACACTGTGGGATGATAAGAGCAAGGCCTGCCCCCCTAGACAAAATGCTTTTCGTTGCGTTTGCGCGAATAGAAACGCTATAAAATGTATGAGATTGACATAAGGATTCGCTTGATCCTAGCGTAACGAAATGTCAATCTCATAAATTTTTTAGCGTTTCTATTCTCGCAAACGCAACGAAAAGTACTTACGTTCTACAACCATTTCCCCTACCCCCAAAGACACAAATGCCTAATTAACTATTTAACCGTCCAGTGCAATCGTAGAAAGATAAGTAATCGACTCTTCCTATTGCTTCCATAATATTTATTTGCGTTATGCAAATGACTTACTAGTTTAGATTGTTTACAAACTGTGTATAAAGGAGAGATTTCCTTATCTCTCGCTGTGCATATCGTTCGATCGCGTTAGTTCGTCAATTGTTATCAATGTAAACATAATAATTACATTATTGCTGTCGACCTCCCATCTCGACAGGGTAACAATCTTTTGGCACGTGTATGACACAATAATAAGTAAAGCTTTTATTTTATGAATAACTGGAATTGTGACATCTATTATACATATAGAGATATCCACGGGAGATATCAATTAATTTGTCTATGGTTTACAGCTTTTACACTAGGTTGGTAGAAAGCTTTTACACTTAACTTTTAAGAGCAAGTTGGGGGGGTGTTTCAAGGAGAGCATAAACCTAGGAGATCATAAACATACCTAAAAAAACAGACTTGCTGAGTTTCTTGCCGGAGTCAAGTTCAAGTTGTATTTGGAACCGGGGTGTAGAGCCATTTGTTAACGTTCATAAGTGCCTTATCAGGGCCTACATTGAATAAATGCTTTTTGAATTAGAATTTGGGGAACAGCTTAACTGTTTAATTTTGCACCCCGTCCGCCAGCTAATGACTCTCCCGTGACCTCCTGTCTTCATGTGGATTTTTCTTGTTGTGATACTGCAGAGCTATATAATCTATGGCTCTATGGGTGAATTGTTACAATACTTAAAATAGACCAGACTTATTTACACAATCATTCTATCACTGACCAAGTCATAGCATATAATTAAGTTACCTAACGAATATTTCGGTCGATAACTAATCAATTGACGTTGAGAATATCGTGCGCATAAGCGTACGCTATCTCGCATTGTAGGTATTATACTATGAGATATCGATGCAATAATGGATGTAGGTACGTCAGATGAATTGTTATTGAGTAGTGTTTATAAAAAACGTGGCATGGGTCAGTGAGCCACACCCTTCAAGTCCACGTGCGGCTAATAGTGGCGCAGGCGCCCCGCGCCGTCTTACGTTTTCGTGGCGTACCTAGGTACTTAGTATAATATTGATTGGATTCTGAAGACGTTATGTGGGATGATTATACCTGCTAAGTCAATGATATTATAGTAGAGATATGCTACCCTCATACTAAGCGGCGTTCAGTTATTGTTGAATTAGGTGAATGCGATAGATAATACGGAACGTATGGTACAGAAAGAGATAGCTATATGTAGCCGCTAAGCAAAATTACGACAATTGTCTGAATTTGTCTGCAACAATTAGCGTGCGTTAATGCGATATCTACCTCTTTTTATTATAATATCATTGTGCTAAGTACGTAAGATATTTACGATATAAGATTGGACGATAGTCAAAGTTCTGTTTCAAAAAAATAATCTTCTTGTACATATAAAAAACTTACCTTTAAGTCAGACAACTAGACAGCTAGTCCCATACTTTCAGCAAGACTAACCCAAAATGGGTTTTAAGAAGACCACATAGAAAATAAGAGAGGAACTAAGCCGAATGACTGATACCTGCACAGCTCGTTTCTTATAGAAAGCATCAGAAAATAATTAAATGGAGGAAACTCACATTTTCCGCTTTTATATCCCAGTGTGATGAAATATAGTTCATGGGACACATAAGCGTAAAAAAACTAAATCTCGTTTGGCCTATTGCCTTTATAATCTGTTGTTACGTCATACGCACGCGTGCCGTACACGCACCGCCTTCACTCGATTCGGGTTCAAGATACCATTTTTATCTTCTATTAAAAAAATTGGATCAATTTATTTGTATAATGCCTAAAATAGCGACGATACAAGTACCTACTACAATATTTTTGAACACGTCATTCGGCAACTATTATCTATTTTTTTTTTTTTTTCAGATCAGACAAAGGACTGGTTTTTTAAACGGTCTATAATAGACTTTGGGAGTGGCTAAATTACCGTTCGGTATCGCGTTTGCGTGTATTCGATATTTGTGTATAGAAATTGGCACAGCGCCTCTAGCGGAAAACTCATGAACTAATGTGACCCTTACAACATCTTTACAAAACAAAACATACAAACGCGACCTCAATCGTTTGCTAACATCAATAACGTCATTGCACTCAGGGTAGGTACTGAAAACTGATCTTTCTACCGAAGTACTCAAAATACTGACATCTTACTGTAAACTTTTCTAACTCTTAACTAAAGCATCGCAACCCAACACGACATTCAACATACAATATTTTTTAAAAGGACTAGAAGGGTCCCGTACGCGGACAATTCGGAGAATTTATAGAACCGAACCGATCTGATAAGGTTTGGCAAAGATAATCACTTTTTCCTGATCTGAGCTTGACCACAATCTGAAAGGTCTTTTTTTTTTTGTTTTTAGCGTGGGGAAATCCTCATAGGATACCCGACCGCCCTGGGGGGGAGCGGCCAGGTTGTTGGACTTTTACCGGCTAAAACCCCACGGTGGTCGCCATCTGCGCTATAGAGAGGGCGGCGGGCTCTCGTGTTGAACGCGTACCTACCTGCTCACCCCTCCAAGCGCGGTGCTTAGATACTTAGCTCGTCCCGGGGGAAGTCTGACACCTCCGTCAGCTAACCCTCGCTGTGCTATCGCACGATGAGTCGTGACCACATCGACTCATCGTCCTTCAATCTGAAAGGCCTAGAAAGAAACTGATCTCAAGTACATCTGTCGGAACACACCAAGCGGATACTTACTACAAAGTATCTACCATCGCTTCTATGGTTTCCTCACGATGTTTTCCTTCACCAAAAGCTCTATAGCTGATTGTAGGATTAAAACAAACGACCTTCTCCACGACGTCATTGGTAATGAAGCAAATATACCTTATCATCATCAGCCTATAATGTCCCACTGCTGATCACAGGCCTCCTTTCACAAATGAGGGTGAAAGGGAATGGGCAATACTCCACCACGCATGCCCACTGCGGATCGGTGGAGGTAGGCTAGTGGTCAACCTACTGTTGGAATTTTTCAAGCCGCCTAGGAGGCATCCAACTAGCTTAACGAATATCACAATTAAGTGATAACCGGGACTAACGGCTTTACGTGCCTTCCGGAGCACGGAAACGCTCGATTTGAAATACCACTAGGCGGTCACCCATCCAGGTACCGACCACGACGGTGGTAGCTTAACTTTGCCGATCGATTAAGAACGGCTAAGTAATCATGCTACACCACGAGCGCTTCTATAAATATACCTATGTTCTTATAATAAAATGGAAATCATTCATTCATTGCGAGCTAATTATCGTCGTAGTTTTATCATCAAACTTCTTATAAAAGATAATTAATTTGAAACGCAAAAATCTCCTAAAAAGTTATCTTTATCTGGCACATACAGCAGTTATGTGCCTATTACTTCAAATACTTTTGTTCTCAATCGCAGGTCACTCACCCGATACGCGATATGATTATTTTATTACGATAGTAAATAATTATTCCTTTTTAACGAGTATTTATAAAGTAAGGCGGCGTTCTTCATGAGAGCGTGGAAGCTATC
Source organism: Polyploca ridens (assembly GCA_951394255.1). Lineage (NCBI taxonomy): Eukaryota > Metazoa > Arthropoda > Insecta > Lepidoptera > Drepanidae > Polyploca > Polyploca ridens. The sequence continues at coordinate 1,973,414 of OX596255.1, forward strand.
GCTACAAAACTATTGCCTATAGGCTCAAGGCGAGGAAAATACTTAATTGTTGAAATGAATTGCCGAATATTTTATAACATTTATTAACTTCAATCTGATGGTTCAGTTGGTGTGAGGGTAGATACCCTGACGCAATGATATTATAATAAAAAGAGGTAGATATCGCATTAACGCACGAAAATTGTTGCAGACAAATTCAGACAATTGTCGTAATTTTGCTTAGCGGCTACATATAACTATCTCTTTCTGTACCATACGTTCCGTATTATCTATCGCATTCACCTAATTCAACAATAACTGAACGCCGCTTAGTATGAGGGTAGCATATCTCTAGTATAATATCATTGCCCTGACGTGATTGCCATTTGAGAACCATTGTTCCTCATTGATATTAACTCTTCGAACGAAGTGACATGTCCATTTCCACTTCGACTTACTTTACGAGCTTTGTTTGTCTCTTTTATTATTTTACGAATGTCCTCGTTTCGGACTCTTTCGCACATAGAAATTCCGAGCATAGCTCGTTCGACGAGCATGCGGGCAGTAGAGAAAGATCACATCTCTGATCCGTATGTCATCACTGATAACACACACAGAAAGACTTTTGTCTTCTCTATACTGATTATTATGCCGTAGCTTTCCTACTGCTAGCCGACTAAATACTTCGATTGACCTCTTCGTCGAAGTTTGACCTACCTATTCGAACAATTTGCCTAGGTAAACAATAAACATACTCGTCTACAACTTCGGGAATAGTGTTTCCAGTGTTCTACAAAGGTTGTACATACGACGATACATACGTGAACTTTTGTATGAAATGTGTAATATTATGAAACATACATACCTTTACCTCTTCATTTCTACACTTACAATACGCGCTCCCGCTTATGCCTTCGCTTATCGCTACTATACCCACCGCATCTCAAAATTCAATGACGTGGGTACAGCCTCCCATTGTTGCAAGAATAACTCATAATTCAATAACAATTTATTAACGGAAAATAACTGGCTCCAATATTTATGTTTGTAAAACAAATGATCCGTTGTATTCTACGACCTTTGAGATAATACTTACATGTAAATCTGAATTTCATTATTAGTTTCTTGGAAGGCATTATAATACTGTCGAGTAGCTTATGCGATATGTGACGCATTGGAAAGTTCTATCGGCGTCATTTCAACGCATAGGCAAGTATAGAATCAAAACAATAAAAGGGTTAATAAAACAATGTTATCTCAGGGTGAAGTCAGGCGCCTATGCACTGTAGCCAATGAGATAGTATAAGCGTTATTCGCTTAGTATCAGCGCCGGCCCTAGGGTAAAGAGACAAGTGGCCGCAACATATTTTTAGCCCCTTTTGAGTGGGACCAACAAGCGCAAACGCCAAGGCGAAAAAAAATGTTTCGCTTTGGCGTTGGCATTGTTTTATTACTAAGTTCTTCAAAAAGACTTATTCTGGTCGGCACTCCGATACACGATGATAGCTCAGTGGTAGTGACGTCAAATGCTATGACAAGCATCGTGGGCTCGAATCCTACAATGAGCTTGAACTCTCCGTGAAGGAAAACATCGCGAGGAAACCATAGCAATGGTGGGGTACGATGTAGTACTCGCCTGGCTGACTACGATACAAACGTTGAAAATGTTTCTGCAAGCACCTAGCGGTGGGTTTTGGCAATAGACAGTTCTAGGCAGCACATTGCGACGGTAGCCATATTCCATTGTCTAATATAGTTAGTGCCCAAAAAATATTTTGCCGTTGTCTTCTCAGTTGAAGACCGACTTCCGAATCGTTAGTAACTTCAGTAAATTTTACGTGACCATCTGGGGCCTAAATTGAATAAATGGCTCTGTAACTCTACCATGAGTTTTCTACACTAACGTAATCTACACGCTTTGAAAATGTATCTTCTGCGCAGGTACATCGGTAAGCCATATTAGTTGGGTACTACTGTACATATGGCTTGTGTAACTGCTTACCATGCGGGCCGTATGCTTGATAACCAACTTCGTTGCAAAAAAAAAGGTGTTTTGTATGTGATTTCTGCAAACAATCACCCTGATAGAAAGTAGACTCATGGCTGGATCTACAGGTGAAACATCTAATAGGCGATGATAGCTCAGTGGTAGTGACGTCGGTTACCTCGGTAACCGACGTCACTACCACCGAACCCGAACATCGAACCCGGGACCTTCGTCTCGACGAAGGTCCCGGGTTCGAATCCTACAATGAGCTTGAGCTTTCGGTGAAGGAAAACATCGTGAGGAAACCATAGCACGGTGGTAGGGTACTTTTCAGTACCCGCCTGGCTGGCTACCACCCTCAAGTTGAAAATCTGTCGCCAAGCACCTTTCGGTGTGTTCCGACAGTTGCACTTGAGAGCCAGTTCCTTCTAGGCTTTGTGTGCTTACCACCTTCGGCTACATCATCACTTACCATGGTGAGATTGTGGTCAAACACAGGCCTATAAACAGTAAAAAAAAAAAAAAACAAAAAAAAAATAGTCCCACAAGCTTATCTGGCCCGGTGAGAGTCGCTGATATAGCATTTGGTGGAGAAAACAACTAATAAACGTAGTGTTTATATTCTCTTTGACCAATAATGGCGATTGGCATATCGAAATGGCGTCGTTAGTTCCTCTTTTGACCACCGGGTCTGATACGTTTGTAAGACTATCTGTGCGTTCGAATTGGAGTGATGTCGTTTTTAACAGTTTCAAAATTGGCATTTTTGTTCATGCGTTGGAATTGGAAAATTTCGTCGATTTTGCAACTTTTGCCACAAACGATATTTCCCAAATCGAACGATTAGATACAAAAATGACATTTGCATGCTCATCGCCTGCTTGTCACTTGTCTCAACCTACCTTTTTTCCTTCAGATAATATATAAACAAAGTTAAACTGATTTTTTTTTCTCTTGCCTGTTAGTTTCTATCAAATTTTAATATAAAAATTATAATTTTCGCTTCCCGTTTGAATTGTTAGCCAAAACTTATCTGTCAGATTTAAAGATGTCAAAATATGATCACAAACGACCCTGCCTCCGAGGTGGGTCAAAATTTGCAGTTCACGATGTCGTTTTTAACTGTTTCCAAGCAAAACGAACGGTGAATGAAAACAGTTCAAAACGACAATTTCGCTCACAACTTTCCAATTCGAACGCCAGATGTGATCGTTTTTGGCATTTTTGACTGTTATTTTTGCTACCGTAGCCCAATTCGAACGCACCTTATATCTACTTGTCAGCCTTCTGACACAAAAATAAACAGAATAATGCACAATTGCGGTCAGATTATTTATTGCTTCCTTGGTCCTTCGAGCCGGATGAAAACTACATCATTTATTGTAAAACTTGAGCAGGCGGAAACGAGAACAAGTAGGTACTTGAATTTATTGTGCAATTAAATAATGCTAGGCTTTTTATATGGCTATGGAGCCACAATCAGCTTCATGGTAAATATTATGTGAGGGGAGAAATAAAGGTAGCATGTGACTAAACAAAAATGCAGTTTAATAAGTCCTTAATATATTTATTGCAGACACAAACTGTTCAGTCCAGTAACCCCGCCGAACTGAATTTGGTGTACGTCCCACATCGTTTCAATTATAAAATATACCTATCATATTTACACGTAATAGTTTACTACTAAAGAAATCAATGTAATAAAAAATAAATAAACAATTTCTTCTAATAACCGAGTACGGAGCAAGATTATAACTAAATACATTTTGCTTGTGGTGAAACCCAACTATTCACGATACTTACACCCTTTATAGAAGCCTGTCTCTATAAATTGCGTATAAAATGACAAAGATGGCGATAGATTATCTTTGATTAGGCAGAAACGGGCGGTTAAAATCTAAACAAGTGGATATTTCGATATGGCATATTTTCGAAATATATTTTGGGTAACTCTTACTATGAGACCAACACAAAAATCTCAAAGAAAAAAGGTCAACCTTGCTCGACAAGAAAAGTTCAAACCGCTTGTTTAAAACTTGAAATGCACGTGGTTTATTTGTAGGTATCTAAGGGATTTTTAAAATCAAAGCCCTAAGGGGGTTAAAAGAGAAAAAAACGGGAGAATGAGCGCGGTGGAAATCTAGTAAATATACGGAGCCGTCATGCGCAGAAGACAGGGTGTTCCTTGCAATTTACTCTTCCCCGAGGATCGAAGGATTTGGAAACTTGTATGAAATTATTGGGGGTGATAAAGTAACATAAAATGCTGATTTTTTTTTGTCAGTCTGTTAGTTACAGTAAGATTTTTTTTTAATCAAAACATAAAAAGGAATATCTAAGTACCGTGAATAGAGAGATTCTTGATAGTCAGAAAAAACATATTACAGTTAAATTTTGCAACAACATTTAAAACATTTTCATTCATATTTTCTAGCCAGATCAATTTCATTAGACTTACCAAGTCGTTTTATCAATCGCTTGATAACTAGGATGAATATCCCTGATATGTCATTACAAAGAGTTCGAATCGACAAATTAAGCTGCAGAGTAGCGCTTTTAAAAATTTCTGAAAAGTGATTGTAGTGCAATGGCACAACTACTGCATTCTCTCGAAAGAGTCCTAAGAACTCTATGTTAATTTTATACGTGGTTTATGGTTTCAGAATGCGTGAACAAAGTACCAGAGGGCCTACTACGAAAATCAATTAGCCAATAGAATTGGTCAAAATTTACGTCTCGTCAGTTTTGCTGCAATTCTATTGGTTAATATTTGACAACGAAGATCGGACTATTGTGTACCGTTTTTCGTAGTAGGCCCTCAGTCTATCATTCACCACAAGCATTAAATAAAAAACAAACATCAAAAAAGCATTTTGTCGCGTTATTTAAAGTTTACGAGATCATTGCTTATATGTGTAATATATATATACGATATCCATTACGAACACAGCTGGTGTCATTTCGAAGTCGTCAGGTATAATAATAAATCAAAGATTGTATCGAACGAAAATTTTACCAAAGAGGTTAATTTATAGATTCAACAGTTTGTCTTTGGTATAATCTTGATCAATACGATACCAGTATTGTACGAGCATTGAACACATTTACTTATGGATGGATCAAGTTCAGAATCTTGGATCAAAGTTAGAATTGACCATGTGATCCATGCCCGTAAGATGTCAAGTAATCGTCATGAAAACATACAACAAATTATAACACGGTCATTGGATTACAAGTTTCGGTCAAATATAAATACAATGTTCCATACTAATCCTCTTGGACTGTTGTGAGATAATTATGAAAGGTTTTAAAAAAAAAGAAAACAAATAAAAAAGTTGTAACAGACACAAATAAAAACAAAATTTTACAATTGAAACTTTTGAAACCTTGCCGTTAACGTACATACTTTGAAACAAAAATCTAAATCAACAGTAGAAAATGGTAAATAAATAAAAAATTAAACTAACAAATTATGATAATTATTTACAAAATAATGTATCTAAATTATGTAAACAGGTAAACACTTCATGAGTATACTATTAATTCAGAACAAGCGGCCATTTTGGTCGCTGTCTAGGATCAAATTAAGAATTGGCTCTTGATTGGATCAGACCGAATTCTCATTGACTTTGATTACAATTATAATCAGTAAAAAAGAAGTAACTATAATTGCAAACAATTTTATTATATTAGCATTGATCCAAGAAACAATCACATCCAATATTTACCATTATACATGTCTATATATTATTACGTTATTCTTTAATGTCAATTTGTAAATGGTGTTTATATTTCCAATAATTATCAAGTACTATTTCTACAATTATAAATTTATCAACATACAGTTTTTTGTGATTGTTATTGGATCACTACTCAATACAATATTATAGCTCCTCAATTACTAAATACCATTGTAAATTAGGCGGGGTTCACACAAATATTGCAAAAATAATTATATAATTGATCCTTTGATCATATAATAAGATCAACGCAATAATGTTAGAGAAATAACAATGGGCCATTGTGATCAGGGTCAGTGAGATGTCGGATTGAGGCGTTGTGAACCTTTTTAACTATTTTCTAGTCCGTTAAACTCTGGTGGGTGATTAAATTAAAAAGAAATCAGACTGTAAACAAGTAATTATATAATTAAAGTATTACTAAATTACAGTTCAGTTAAAAATAATAAATTTGTTCACTTCACCTCGAGCCATATTCTTTGGAAGCATTGTTAGAATAAAGAGATAAGTAGATAAATTATTTAAATCATTTCATATAAGCGGGGTACCTATACCGAAATGCCCTTTAGTTATCAATTTGACTAATTAATTATTTTGTAACATAACATGTCGAGAGGCAGATTTTATCCTAAATAACGTGTACACTGCAGTGATTTGTTAAATTATATACTACTTGCCTGCAAAACTTTTTACAACACACTTGCTCGTAAAGTGCCATTTATTGCACCGTTTTTAGTATCTTAATATAGCTTATTACGCACTAGTGCTTTTTACTTTACATTACCGCACAGTTTTATGATAGGTCTAATCCCGATTATATTAAGTTTGTACCTCAATTCAATTGATATGTGCGTAGACGAAGCATTATTAATTTAAACGGATAAAATAGTTTGAATACTGCTGTCAAAAATTGAAACTTGCGCGCCATATTTGTTAACGTTCTCAATGTGTGGTTGATTATTATCAAAAAATCTACTTAAAAAAATACAAGTCTGTTTCTTTCCTCGCAAGTGTGTTCAAAAACGTCGTATGACACGCGTGTGCACTGATTATTACGCTCTCGGCTCACTTATCTCGCTTAATACCGCCTCGAGTGCAACCAACTTTGCACACATGTATCATAATGTACTATTACAGACATTTTCTTCTGTAACTTAAAGACTTGTAACCTAATGAGAATCTGTCGAATTAGGTTCCGTTTTGTAAATACAATTTCCAGGTCGTTTCTGAGGCAAAAGAGACAGAAAATAGGTTGGCTCAAGACAAAAAGAGATAACTATAGTTTTACTTGCCACATGTACCGAGTTGCAAACACTTAACAAAGCATATGACATAATAAACCAACCAGCATTTCACTAAACGGATATACAAAATTGATACAATCACAACCATTGCTGGTAATAACTACCCAGCTTATGTCCAAACTAGAAATAGGAACATCACATCTAACACATTAATCAAAAACTAAATAAAATCTGCCGCGCGACACTCATTTAACTGTAAAATGCTTCATTTCACCTAAGTCCTCCCAATGTACAACTCTTGGTCATGTATTTACAGAAATTAGGTAGAATTTTAATTTAACTAGGTATTTACAATGCGCCAATGTAGATGGCGCTTATGTGGACGTCGCGTATTACACCGACAAAATTATTCCTTAACCTTTTGACCGCCGTAATATTAATGAAGTGACAGTCCATGCCACGGAATAAACTGTCTAATGCCAATGTAGAAAGATTTATTTAGATTTGATTGTTGGGCATGTATGTCATGACTGTGGCGGTCAAAAGTTTAAACAACGACATAACACAGAGATACAAGTATAAAAGCACAACCAATCATAAAATGGATGTTGAAACGTAATCAAAATGGCGGTTGTAATTGACGTCCACAGAGAAGGCAACACCTACGCTTCGGTCGCAACCGGTTCCCGCGCGTGGTGTATTTTCACGTGTTTATTGTGATTAGATTTATTGCTCGAAGTCTTGCCGCATATATTGCACGAAAACGGCCGAGCACCGCTGTGTACCTTCATATGTTCAGACAAATAATAACTCCTATGGAAAGACTTACCGCACTCTGGCACTTTGCATACATACTTCTTCATCATTTCATGTTCCCTCACATGCCGTTGGCAGTTATATTTTCTTATGAATTGACAGCCACAGTAGTTGCAGGTGTAGGGGCGTACTGATTTGTGAGCGTTCATGTGTGATATATATTCTGTTTGTCTAATGAAGGCACCTTTGCATAAATTACATTTGAACGGTTTGGCCGAGCGGCTCATGTGGGTCCACCGGTGTAGTTTGAGGTTCCATTTAGTTGTGAATGCTTTGTTACAGATGATGCAAAGGTACGGACGCTTGCCGCTGTGGGTTTGGAGATGTGCACGGAGATTTGATCTGAGGTATATCTGGAATTGTTTTATAATTTGTTAAATACTCATCCGACAGTCTTTCGATGGGCTTTTTTAAAAACTTAGGGCTGGGCTTTTTTAAAAACGGAAAAAATAATTTCTTTGACTTGCATAGTGACTCTCCATACAAGTCAAAGAAGTTTGTTTTTTTCCCTCGGATTATTTTTCTAATATTATTTTTTGGTTACTAATGACCTATACATTCATCCCTCAAGAGGAAGTTCACTAATTTATTAGGACCTTATATTAGCGTGTTGTAACTTGATTAGTCATTCTTAAAGTGTGGACGATATCTGGATGGGTGACCGCCTACTGGTATTTAAACTCGAACGTTTGACTTTGGAAGGCACGTAAAGCCGTTGGTCCCGGTTATCACTTAATTGTGATCGTTATGCTAGTTGGAGGCGTCCTCGAAAACTCCAACAGTAGGTTGACCACTAGCCTACCTCCACCGATCCGCAGTGGGCACGCGTGGTGGAGTATCTTATCTACCCATTCCCTCAATTGTGTGCAGGAGGCCTGTGCTCAGCAGAGGGACATTATAGGACCGTCTACACAATACCACTAAGGCCGTAAACATCGTGAAGTACATGCGCCAAAGAATCAAGTACTCGCTGAGGGTGCAGCTGCTGGAAACGAGCCCCATCGTCAACTTCAAGACGTTCGTGGTGCGAGTACCAACATGTTTTTTGCACCTCGTCATGGAAGAGGACTTTTGGCCGCAGGACGTGGTGTTCCGTTGCTTTCGCGGACAAGTGCCACACGATCGCAGACATAGTGCAGTAGTGATAACTAACATATGCTAAGTGTTTTATACTAACAAACATGTTTTATTATTATATTTTCAACACACTTGCTCGTAAAGTGACATTTATTGTACCGTTTTTATTATGTACGAGTATTTATCTATGGGCCACAGTAGCCTGATGATAAAGATTTATTAGTTTCAAACATGGAACAATTAACCTATAGAAGCGCAATAACGTTCATTTTGGTTGAAATAAATTCCGCCAATTTCCCACCGCCGACAATGCGCGCTGATTGGTTAAGACAAGGACGCATGCACTCTAATTGGCCAAGTCAAAAACACACGACGTAGCGAGTGGTCCTTACTGTTCAAATTCAGTGACAAATCACTGACTAGTTGTGGAATTATATTGTACAGTATTACTACTCTATAGGGATATTTCCTCGATGGTTTCAAATGAGCACATTAGACGGTATGTTACCTGTTTGCAGACAGGACAGGGCACGTTCTCGGGCTTGGTCTTGAGCCGGTCGGAGAGGAAGAACTCGTTGTGTGAGCGTCGCACGTGCCTGGTGAGCGAGGAAGCGTGCACGAACTTGTCGCTGCAGTAGAGGCACGCCTTGGGCTTGTCGTCGTGCGTCTCGCGGTGCCACACCAGCTTGGCGCGCGAGTGGAACACCGCGCCGCACTGGCACACGAAGTCGCGCACCTTGGCACGCTTCGACAGGTGGTGCCGGTCCCTACATCATACATATACAAATAAATATCCTGGGACCACAGATATTAAAAAAAGTCGGATATATTAACGGATATAAAGACAAACCAATTGACCAACGTCTTAAGGACCTTAATTTAACGACCCTGCAGGAACGAAGACAACGCGGAGACCTCATAGAGACATATAGAATACTATCTGGGCACTATGATGTGCAAGAACTTGATAAATTATATACAATGAACAAAAATCACAATCTCCGAGGCCACTCCTTTAAAATCACGAGATCAGTTAGCAAAAGCAACCCCCGCCAACACTTTATGCCTAACCGTGTCATTTGCGAGTGGAATCAATTACCAGAGACAGTTATCAGTGCAAAAACAGTGAACTCTTTTAAAAATAGACTTAGATTATAGAATAGACAAGTATTTAAAGACTAAAGTGCAGTGATATACACTCAATCAGCTTCTAGCTGCATGTGTATAATAATCAAAATCAAAAAGTCATTTATTCAGTTTAGGCCCTAGTAAGGCACTTATGAATGTTAAATTGGTACATACAGTTGAATTTACCACCGGTTCGGAATACACTTAAACTGAGAAGACTCCGGCAAGAAACTCAGCAAGGTTTTTTTTTGTGGAAGATCTTTTAATATTACAGCTTTTTTTCCAAATACTTATACAATATATACATTATTATTTTATGCTTATTCGTACAATTGTCACTTAGCCAGGGGGATGCAAGTGCAGAGAGATGCTACTACAACCATGTATTCTTTTCTTCCACGTAATGAGCCACCTTATAGTAGGCTTTGTCAATTAACCTCTGCTTTATGAAATCTTTGAATTTATCATAAGACATTTTAGTTACTTCGAGTGGGATTTTATTATAGAATCGAACGCAATTTCCGAGAAAAGACTTATTAGCTTTAGATAACCTGAATCTAGGTGTCACAATTTTGTCTTTATTTCTTGTATTGAAGTTATGGCGGCTACAATAAATTTCAAATAAATTTAAGTTTTTACGGACAAACTAAATATTTTCATAAATGTACTGTGACGGTAACGTTAAAATTTTAAATTCCTTGAATCGACTTCGTAGTGATTCACGAGGACCCAAACAATAGATTGCGCGAATTGCACTTTTCTGCAGAATAAATATAGTTTCAAAGTCTGCAGCTGAGCCCCACAGCAGAAGACTGTAGGACATTAAACTATGGAAATAAGCAAAGTAAACCAACCTGGCTGTAGCCACATCTGTTATTTGTCTAATTTTTCTAACAGCGAAGGCGGCGGAACTCAGTTTACTAGCTAATCTTTCTATATGAGGACCCCATTGTATTTTACTGTCTAATGTAACGCCGAGAAAAACTGCCTTATCCACTAGTGCAAGTCTTTTACCATCGACAAAGATATGAGTGTCACTCTTAACAACATTAGGGAGAGAAAACCTTATACATTTAGTTTTACAGGAATTAAGCATAAGATTATTGGCGGCAAACCATTTTGATACAGCTGATAAGGTGTCATTGAGCTGCGTAAGGTCTGTATCTTTTCTATTGACCTTAAAAATTAGAGAAGTGTCATCAGCAAATAAAACTATATCCGACAATTCATTTACCATATAGGGCAGATCATTAATATATGCCAGAAACAAAAAAGAGCCTAAAATTGATCCTTGCGGTACGCCCGTATAAAATAAAATAAAATATTCTCGCTAACAAAAAACTGTGTCACTCAAGTCGGCCACCACGCTGTACGTACAAGCCGGCACGCACACAATCCATTGAAATATAAAACTAAGGAAGCATAATTGTGAACAAAATCAACGCGAAATTCGGCTCCACACTTTACTACATTGACAAAATATCTCTAGTATTCGAACGAAAGAACACACATGCAAATAAGCCAATTACCTGCGCTTACCGCGTTTGCCTAACGCGTTGTATTCCGGCAAGCGCGATGATTGGTTCTCGGCGGGACAGCCTAATGCTAATTGGTCCGCACGCCTGCTGCAGTGCGAGATGCGTGGACGATGTTATGCATTGATTGTAAGAGGATAAGTTATAAAGTATCGTAATGCATATGCATATATAAGTCGGATTAATTAGTTGTAATTTAACTATACCACTCTATTATATTCATTTAAAAGTTTGTGATGTGCTTTTTGGATTAAAATATTTCTTTGTGTTATAATTGTAAGGATCTAAAATTAAGAAGTATTTTAATCAGTTTATGGTTTTACAATACGAATTATAGAGTGATGGGTCGCGTTAAGGTCATATCAGAGGGCGAACCACAAGCTCTTAAAACAATATTATTATAACCTTATTTGACTTTTGTTTTTCTTTGACATCCGACGTCAAAACGGGACAAAAGACGAATAAGGTTATTTTAACCTTGTTTTAAGAGCTTGTGATAGGCCCCCAGGAGTAACGTGAATGGTGTTATGAAAAATAAGTAAGCTTGTTCATGTGTTTACTTTTTATTTTTTGTAAGCTATGTGGCACCTTTGAAAGTAAAAAAAGTGTATGATGTGTGATCAGTAGCGAATATTGCAGAACTCTAGAACTCTAGACTGCTTGCTGTGTGCACAATAGTCAACACGGAATGCAGAACTCGGAACTCTAGAACTCTTTTCAGTGGAATCGGCGCCTAAAGTGTCACGTTTCCGAGATATTTGGAGGTAAAGATCGCCATATAAGAATAACGACAATCATTAAAAATGAACTTATTACGTGTTTATATGCATTGAATTGTATTTAAATAATAGTACCCAGGTTGATTTAACGGATAAACGTTGAGACGTGACGCTGGTCTGGGCATTCAATTTTTTTTAACAGATAGTAAATTATCTAAGAAGTCTTTCTGCAAAGTCATTTCTTGAAGCAACCTCATAGTTTGTATTGAAATTTGTTAATACAATCACAATTTTGCGACTTTTGACATGACAGTTGCGTTTCTTTAGGAAAAAGTGTAGTCCATACAGCCAAATGAGATGAGTTTTAAATGTATTTATATTGAAATTCAACTTTGATAGTTTTTTTTTTATCCAAACTTATTTTATATGTATAAAAAACTGCAATTATACATTTTACAAGAAATATCGTAGGTTCAAACGGTTCAAAAACCAACTCAGCGCACCCCCACTCTTTGTAGTCTTGTGGTTACTACCCCTAGAGTGTATATAAAAAGCCGGCGGCGCGGAGGGAGAGCAGGCATAGGCGACCAGCAAGCATCCCTCCCCGTACCCCCTCGCATACCCCCCTCCCCCTACCCCACGTCCCGTCTTGGAAAGTTTTACCGATTTAACTATTTATTTGGATATTACCTCCAAATATCTCGGAAACGTGACACTTTAGGCCACCATATTGGTTAACATTTTTTGTTTGTATAAGTGTCCTCTACCCATATACATAAGTAACACCGTGCGCCGCAATATTGAAAAAAAAACTAAAATGGCGGCTGGCACGCTATGCCACAAAGGTTCTATCCTCTTTATAATTATAGGTACTAGTGCATAACAGTTTAAGTGAAATATCAAAACGTGTTAAATAAATACGCATGTTGCGTTAATGTTGCATAACACTTTCCAGAGTCACAAGTATAGGATTTCAAAATGTTTATTTACTCACATATGAAAAGTGATTCCAGCATTCTTCATATCTGTATGGCTTCTACACCACTTAACAACACATGACGGCATATTTGCACAATGTAAACAACGCAAAACACAATAATAATCACAGTTCTAAGTCCCTCGCGACACGAACGCATCGACTCAATGATACCGGCGAACTGTCAGCGCGATGAGTCTCTCTTTTTTGGCAACGCCCACCGCGGTTCGGTTTGCGTGGAATGATTTTTGAGCTCGAGTTACATTTCTTTAGTTTTATATTTCAATGACACAATCACACATTAGTTGAGCGCGAGTAATCGACTCTGTGTAAACGGCGACAGAGTCTAGTTTACCGCGGAATAGCCAACTAAGGTGTGCGTGAGAGGTGGCCGACTCCATAGACAGTTTTTTGTTAGCGAGAATATGTCCTCCGTAGTCTGTGCCTGGGACATTCCTCACACACGGTCATCTGATCCCAAACTAAGCAGAGCTTGTACTATGGAAACCAGATAACTGATATAATACATACACTTTTTGTTTGTAAATACATACTTAATATACATAATTACACCCAGGGCCGGGACATACAGACAAATGTTCATGCACACAAATGCACATCCTGTGCGGGAAACGAACCCACGACCTACGGCGCGTTAGTTGGAATCTTAACCAGTCTTAACCAACCGCGCCAGCTGGCCAGTCGTCATTCAAACAATTGAACATGTTTTACAAAATACTTAAACGGACTTCAAAGTACACTAAAAAGTAATCAAATCCTGACCTGATGACAATGGGACCAAACGAGAAGTGTCCCCCTCCAAACAAAAAAATAATTTTCCAAATCGGTTAATAAATGACGGAGTTGTGAGGTAACAAACATAAAAAAACATACAACCGAATTGAGAACCTCCTCCTTTTTTTGAAGTCTGTTAAAAACCCGTTTAAAATCTAAAATTTGTAAGGTAACGTAGGTACGCTTCGATTGGCTATTATTAATCAGTGCAAAAGCACTTACGAGTTGCCGAATTGGATTGCTCGGTACTCTAAAGGGATTTCCTCGATGGGGTATATAATAATGGGGTTTGTTAGTCACCTGTGCTGCACCATATTGGAATATCGTCGGAAGGTGTCGTCGCAGATGGTGCACTTGATGGGTGCGCGGCCGGTATGAACATTGTGATGTTCCATCAGCTTCTGCCGCGTTATGAACCTCTTCTCACACACGTCGCATCTGACAAAATACAAATACATCTAGTTAATCCTGTCACGTTAAATTCAACTCAATTCAAGCAGGAAATCAGGCTCTAATGTCACAATGCTGAACACATACCTCTCACAAATGAGGGTGAAAGGGAATAGGCAGATACTCCACCACGCGTGCCCACTGCGAATCGGTGGAGGTAGGCTAGTGGTCAACCTACTGTTGGAGTTTTCAAGCCGCCTAGCCTCCAACTAGCTTAACGACTATCATAATTAAGTGATAACCGCGACCAACGGCTTTACGTGCCTTCCGAAGCACGGAAAACGCTCGAGTTGAAACACCGCTAACCCATCTAGGTAAGGCCCTCACTAGGTGGTAGCTTGACTTTGCTGATCGATTAAGAACAACTAATTATGCTAGTACGGCGCGTCGAGATATGATTATGTTAGTATATTGAGTCTGGTACCTATCTACAGGTCAAGAGAATTCTGAGACATGTTGGACTAAGAGATTTTTAGGGCTCAATAGGCAAATAAGGAACGTCTGAATACTTTTGTCATGTCAGTCTGGTGCTCCCACTCATTTTACTCAGAATATTTGTGATATAACGCTCGAATTGATGGCATAATTTAACATTATTGTTTAAAGCGAGGAGGGCGATGGCTGCCACACGCTTCATACTTGTGAACAGGTGCTGCTTGTGGGGGCTGGTCTGATTAAGTTTGCCATTTATTTATTTACTTATTAAATATAGATTAAGTCTACTTTGTAGTTTTGCCGCCGCACCGGGGCACGCAATTGTTGTCAGTGCGATTAGAATTTAAATATTATGTAATTAATCTAAGCTTGTTTTGAAAAGAGTAATTGCTGAGTTTATTGCCGGCTCTTCTCAGCAAATGCAACCTTCCGAACCTGTATAAGAGTCAGACTTTTCATGCCTGCGAAGGTCCATTTGAATAAATGATTTTGAATTAAGATCCATTTAATTTAATTGCAATATATTTTGTCAATATAAAGGATTGAAACATCATACTCACTTGTAATTCTTAATTCCTAAATGCGTTTTGATATGCAACGCCAAGTTCGCCCGTCTGAAAAAGCATTTCCCACATGTGAGACACTCCAGCGGATGTATCTTGAGATGTGCATGGAAGGCCACATCTGTGAGTTGGTCCACCTTGCAAGTGGGACAAATATAGTCCTTCCTTCTCCGCTTGGTCTCCTGCTTTATGAGGACTTCGATCTTCGGCTTGGCTTCCGTTATGGTGTCGTACACTTGCAGAATGGTCGATGTTATTGATTCTTTTGAGTCCATCGCTAGGAGGTTACCTGAAACAAGACGATTCCAACATTTCCAAACACGTTTTTCTGCTATGGAATTCGTTCCGGATCCATCATCAGCTCTATGGTACTAAATTATTGTATTGTCATCTAAACTACATACACTTGCAAAGTTTCAAATCGATACGATAACTAGAAGTACAGTAGTACCCAATTAATATGGCTTACCGATGTACCTGCGCAGAAGATACATTTTCAAAGCGCGAGAAACGGTATTGGTGGCAGCTGCCGCCATGTTAGCGCGCGCCGTGCGGAGGGGAGTGACTTGCGCGTGAGACGGAACTAACAGCTGCACTGTATTATGAACCTTATAGTAGTGATCTAAGGTTGATTGTAAGTTTTAAGAATTCTTTCGTCAATCTTCGAGGCCATACTTTCTTTTCTGTGCGAACGAAGATTCACGACGCGCCATATCAGTTGGGTAATACTGTAATATATCACTTCTGAATGTAACAATTAGATCTAGATTTTAAAGCTATAACTGCACAACCCTTATTATTGGATATGCCTGCCATTTTGAATTACTATATTTATGCCTCTTCTCCAAAAGTATTATCAAAATTTGGAGAACAATCCAACGGACATAAGAGAAGAACATGAAGAAGACAACTTACTGGTCAACATAGTTTCATCAGGCTTTTCCTCTTTCTTAATAGTTCTGGCGGTGACGAGGCGGCTATAAGAAGTCTTGGTGCCGGTTCCGATACCGGTGCCGGTTCCGGAACAGGTGGCGGTCTGGGGCGCATGAGCAAGAGACTTGTGCGCTCGCATCTCCTTTAGAGAGGGGAACTTGGCGCCGCACTGCATGCACGTATACTGCCTGTGTGTGCTCTTAGGAAAGTGTAGCGCTTCCTCTCTGGAAATAAAATGTTTTTGTCGTAAGGCGATGATAGCTTACATATAGCTTAGATAGATGGTATTGACTTCGGATACCGAGACGAAGGTCCCGGATCCAATTGAGCTTTCGCTGAAGGAAAATATCGTGAGGGCACCATAGCACGGTGGTAGAGTACTTTGTAGTACTCACCTGTATGGTTGAAAATCTGTCGCCAAGCACCTATCGGTATATTCCGACAGCTGCGCTTGAGTCAGTTCGATCTAGGCTTTGTGTGCTTACCACCTTCGGCCAAATCATCACTTAACATGGTAAGATTGTGGTCAAACACAGGCCTATAAACAGTAAAAGAATATGGCTCCGTTATTTTGATAGGCCTGTTACCGTGGTTGTTAAGATAACCAATAAGCCACAGGTCGTGTATTCGATTTTCACCTAAGGCAGACATTTGTGTACGTTTGTCTCTTGGTCTTGAATTTGGGTATTTTTATTATAATACTCTTGTTTTTTACTTATAGGTATGCATTTCTGGTTTCTGTAGTACGAGCTTTGGTAGGAGCGTATACAAACAAAATGTAGTGTCACTATATCCCTTTCTCATAAACGTTATTGAAAAAGGATAGACAATATTAAAATCAAATTAGTATACACTATTGGCATTTACAAGAAAGTAGTCATAACAATATTGATGGTAACTATGTTCACGTTGAAAACGAGCAGTTTGTCTCATTTGACGTCGGAATCAGCACCAATACCTTTGTTTTTAATATCACAACTTTTTATCAGTCATAAAAAACGTTGTCTCAGTTCAATATCCATTCTACACAAATCACTTCCTTCACTTTTTTCTTAAACCTTTTATATAAATAGTGGCAAGGTCACTTACAAAGCTTCCCGTTTCTCAGTGGCGTCCATTTCAGAATCGTCGGAGACCCAGCTCTCGCGCGCCATCAGGTCGTACGGCACCGCTGGCGTCACCTCCGAGTACATCTGTGAAATCCATCAACAATCTAAAAACACTACTGTGACTTCTTATTCAAGTTATATGCTTATTAATACGGATTTTTTAACAGTTTAGTTTATGTTGATCACATGGTCAGTGATGGGGTAATTCAAGCAGGGCCGTAGGCAGGAGGGTGATATGGGTGTTCAATAACTCCCAAAATATTAGAATAGATCTATGACTGTTCGATGATGCGGCTTATATGACCGCAAGGTTGGTCAGGCCATGGAAGGGAAGGTAGATGGCATTGTTGTTCATTTAGGTACAAAAATGAACACGTGTTTTTATGTTTTACAAACCAATTTCAGAAGATGTCGACACCTTAAAAAGTTTTAAGAGAGGTAAAGCGTCCACCTTACAGAATACCGCAGTCAAATCACTTTATGTCGTGTAAAGTTGTGTTCCTGCGCGTGAAGGTCGCCAGAGCTCATAGGGGAGGGGGGAAAGATCGGTAACGCGTGAGCGATGCTTCGTGTGTTGCAAGCGTCCATATGGCTGCGATAACCGCTTACCATTAGGCGGGCCGTACGCTTGTTTACCGACTTAGTAGAATTAAAAGAAAAACCTCCCGAAAATTTGTCCTGGCTAATCGTCATCCCCCGAATGCTCGCAAAAAGGGAGAGCAATAGGGTATTTGACAGTAGTGTGAAAAATAAATGGTAAAACACTATTCAGTGTATCGTGTGTATACTGGGTGTTGTTTTGGTCAGCGACAAGCGACCTAGGAGCGGTAGTACAAAATATATATTCCCCAAAAATGGACTTAATTCCATTAAATACTGTAAATATGATGAGAAATACCTTATTCAATTTGAAATAAAATTACCGCAAAGTATGGTTACTAGGCACGTGCACAGACTAGAGCTAGGCGCAAGCCGCCATCGCCCCACCCCTTTACTCCCTCGTACTCCCGTTGAGTATTATGTCTACACTTTAGCTTATAACATGATTTTCAAAATTTTAATTTTTTTATTTTTATTATTTAAAAAAATAAAGTATTTTTTTTATATTTTTTTTAGAACCAGTATCATTTGTATAATCGACCCTGAGTCGCTCGTCGCTGACCAAAACAACGACCTGTAGTGTGTATAGTGTGACATCAAAAAATACACCGTGACGTCACCTGCTTGTATTTCATACAAAACCCCATATAAACTATCGTTTTTGACATTTAATTAAAAGTGGCTGATTTGAACTGTCGTCAAATACCCTAAAGGTGGACGCACATTTATCAGAGCCGAACGCGGCGAACGAATCGAAGTCAAGGAGGGCTCGCGCACATATCCGCACCGAAAGAATCGACCGCGCCGAAAGAATCGACCGAAACGAAAAAAAAACAACTCGCGTGTTGCTCTGTCGTATGCAACTGATAGAATGCGAGCGCATCGGAGCGAGTATGGTCGAGTCGACCGCATAAGCCGAGCCGATTCTGATGACGTCATTCGAATTTGTCTAGGATTTCTGGGGTTCTTCCAGATTCAGACGATTCGACGCGGGCAAGTGTGCGAGCTTTCATAAGATTTCATATACAGAATTCTAAAATTCGTTTCATTCGATTCGTTCGCCCCGTTCGGCTGTGATAAGTGTGCGTCCACCTTTATTTTGAAACTGTTTCGTGTGGACAGGGAACTCGCATAAGGCTGCATGTCCACCAGAGATTTGTAGCGAGGGACGTGTTTAGATGACAAATAGGATCGTTTCATTTTTATTGCCAATGCCAGCCTAACTAAAGCGCTCTTTTGACATTATTGTAGGTAGAAAAAAAATGGCACGCTTGGTTTTCATACAGATGGAGGGACTTGCTTTATCAATTTAGATTTGTCTGTGCACATTACCCAGGCTTTGGTTTTTGTCATTATAAGGTTTAATTTAAACCCACAATATCATAACCTAAATGTTATGTTATCTACTGAAGTAATGAAGGAAAATATTGAGGAAACCTGCACATCCTAAAAGTTATATGAAATCAATTTTGTATGAGTATTTTGTAACATTCAACAATACTTTAGTTTTCATGTTCTTGCTGTTCACAGCATTGATCATACAGGATACCTAGCGATAGCCTATGATTTCACCAGCGCAGCACAGTAGTAACTGGTATCCATACTAATATTATTAATGCTAAAGTAACTCTGTCACGCTTTCACGCCTTAAACGCTGAACCGATCGCGATGAAATTTGGCGTGCAGATAGCCTATGGTATGGAGAAGGACGTAGGTTAGGTTAGGTTTTACTAGTACTTTTTATCCCTGGAACCGCGGGGGACAGCTAGTATAGTATATGTAAATTAAAAGAATGAGTACTTTCAGTACCCCTAGTGTAAAGAATTGACGTTTATAAACACTTACTAATGCGTTTGCATGAAAGAAATTAGTACCATGAGTATTCCACTAGAGTCACTGTGCCAATTCCTATAGAGAAGTGTCGTAAACGCAAACACATTAGTAACCGTTTACTTAACGTAAGGTAGTAAGTAAGTAGTAAGTTAAGGTCCTAAACTTAAGGTAGTAAATAAATATGTTACCCCGCTCCAAGACTCCATATCGCCGTTGCTCTCCTGCCCGCTGAGCTCCCCGCGCGGCGGCATCCGCTCGTCGGCGCAGATGTTCAGCGGAGCCTCCCCCTCGCTTCTGCTCTCGCTCAGCACATCCGCCTTGCTGTCCCGCTCGCACCCCTCCACCTCCCCGCCTACCCCCCCTCTAACACCCATCTCCGAGTAATCAAGCCCGGTACTCTCCGCTATCTTGTAGCTCTCATGAATGAAATTCGGCAGAACGAACTCACTCTCGGTCTCCTTCTGCGACGACTCCCCCCAAATACCAATAGATCCTTCTTTAAACGCCGAAGCCTCTCTTTCCGCGTCGAAAGCTTCCACTCGATCTGGCGTGAAATAATCAGCATAAATGTTATCCCCAAAATAATTCTCGTTCATCATATTAACAAATTGCTTATTTTTTGACGCCGCTTCGAGATCTAGCAGCTCTCTATGGTTGGATTCATCGTCGAAATCACCAGCGGACATACTGCCATAGGTGATAACATTGATAGGGCGTAACGTTTCTAAGGGTGTGAGGACGCGGTCGGGAGCCTCGTTGCTAAACACCCCTTCGTTGCTCGAGTTTACCTCCTCTTTGACATGTATCATGTCAACAGTTGTTGCATACTCATTAGAATTACTCTGATTAGGTGCTATTGGCTCAATATCCATCGACTGCTCCTCAGTATCAGCATCAAAGTTATTATCCTCATCATTCTCTTTTACGATTTCAATTGATACAGTTTGTAAAACACTACACTTGTCCCTTTTCTCGTTTCTATCTGCCTTTTGTTTTTTATTCATAGTAAAATTTTCAGGTGATCTACAAATTGATGACGATGGTATGGGCTCCGTTTCCACCTTACTAGAAACGCTCGAGCCTGATGCTTTAGCATTTTTTATCTGTAATACCTTTTTGTTTTTTTTTACATAAATATTGTTCAGTCTTAAAGTATTATTCCTAAATGGTTTGGTTGAAAATTGAAGTTTCTTGTCAATGTGAATGTCTAGAGGATTTTGTGATTGCTGACTATTTTCAGGCTTGGGTGATATAAGGGTACGATCAGTAGAGTTGTCACAGTGCTCAGACAACTCGCTACAAGGTGATATTGAAGGCTTTTCATTGCATATTAGATCTGGCACGGGACAACTATCTGCAAACTCAGTTTCCATTTTATTATCTACAGTATTTGATTTATTTGAAGAATCTTTGTACAACGGTGGATTACCAACATTTTTTATCACAGAGAATGAATGAGAGACTACACTATCACTGCTTGATATTGAGGGCTGAGTACAATCATCTGATATGATAGTTTTGTTATCATCTAAGTCAGGTAGGATCTTCTCTGGTGATTCAGAGCGCTCCAGATAGTCGGGGTCATTAGAGCAAGTAAGATCCATCACTGTATTCACCATGTTCTTATGGTGCTGTACAGGAACTTCTACTTTTATATTACTTAGGATCTTTAGACCTTTACTGGGTCCTGGGGTATCACATTTCTGTTCAGCCTTTTCAACAACAGGCTTTTCTGTTTTGTCCCTTGACGAGCAACTTGCTTGTGGAATTGAAGTAGCGGTTGTTTCACAACTAACTACGGGTTCTGAAGATACTATTGGGCTGACTTTGATCATCAGAGTTTTATTGGTATCACTTTGAGTGTTTGGCACAGTCTTATCCAAGTGTGCTCCAGGACCTACTAACATGTTATCATTGAATATAGGCGGGGGACAAGCTTTGGGCAGAAGTTGTTGAGGTGTTGTAAACATACATGAGGTATTCCCAAACTGATCCACCACCATTACATTCTGATACATGGAGCTGGCCTGGGCAACATTTGTGACGTTCTCATGACCGCCCAGAACTGCTGGCATGCTCGATATAAAAGGCTTTCCATCTAAATTATGAACCATTTCCCTATAAATTATATGTGAGTTTTGAGTGACAACTGTTGTGCTTGGTGTGAAACTACCTGACGTTAAGTGGTTAAACTGGTTGGTAGCTTTCTGAGCAGGCATGCCTTTGGTGTCCATTTGTATAGGAGCAGTTGGTAAACTACCAGTCATTATCATATTATTCTGCACATTCTTCTGAACAAATGCCGGTGCTGGTGGCATCACTACATTCATGGGCTTCACCCCAGGAGTTAGATATTGCACACCGCCCATATTAGGTTTCACAAGTATATTATTAGGTTTTGGCAAAATTTTAACAAGATCATTGGCTTTCCTAGTTGCAGTGGGCATCAAAGTCGACTGTAGTTTCATCCCCGTCCCCACAGGTGGTATGTTGTAGGCAAAAATATTATTGGAATTATCTAAAGCATTGTACTCAGCACTGCGAGAATATTTAATCTCATCTTGCTGATCTTGATAATATATGTACTGTGGATCAAAATCTGTGTGTTGAGATGCCGGCTGGTATGTTTGCTGGGTCTTATCATTTTTCATAACAAAAGAGGTTGCCGATTGTGGATCAGAATTTGTGATAGAGTTATCATAGTTCATATCTGTCATTCTAGTGTCTGGAGTGGCATTCCTAGATACATTTGTCACTGGTGTTGTTTTAGGAGTTCTACTAGGTGTTCTGCTGGGTGTTCTACTTGGTGTTCTACGCCAGTATCTGTCATGCTCTGTACTCCGGTGGGAACTGTTCCATCGCGCACTATCATCTGTTGCCGGTGTCCGAGACCTGCTCCTGTATGACCTTTCTGAATTTAGGGGTGTGGATGTTCTACTTCCATAGCTACTGCTCTTAGCTGTCAGGGAGCACAGTGCCTTTATGACTTGATCTTTGGGATGTGTGTCAAGGTGAGACTCCAGGGTCATCCCATTGTGGAGGTACAGCGTACAAACGGGGCACTGTACTAGATGTTCCATGTTTACGTCACTTTTGTTGAGGACAGACGGAATCCGTTCTCCAAGCACCGCCCGACGGCACTGGCGTGGCGATTATATATTATATACGGTCACAACGCACTCACTCAGGCCCACAAGCCAGTCCGCACAATGTCCGTGACGCGCATATCTACTGTTCACACGTAAACCTCTCGCAACGACCCACAACAATACATATCTTCGTTGAAAGTCTCCTTATCGATCTGTCGGACAAAATACTCCGTATAAATATACACATTATATCCACCACGTCGAATTATACAAACTTGTTCGACGTGCAAACAGAGGACAAAAGAAAACAAAACTCCCGAGATAAAGGCCATTGAGACATAAAAAGTTGAGCATTATGTATGGTAAAGAAAGAAATTTATACAACGTCTACGATTTATGCACGGTAGCTGTGCTTACCTGGTTATATTGTTTGTCATGTGTACTCCATGGCATTGACAACTCTGAATAGTGCTTTAATTATTTACGACTATGGTAAATCTAAAAATATTTCCAAATAGTCAGACATATTGCAGACGTCTCGTTCACGTTCACACACAAAACTTTTATATTCCGATATACGCACTCATACGTCGATAAGCACTTCGTGGCGATGATGTACTATAATAGAATTTCTATACATTTTAGTCAATATAAGAAATTATTTATCGAACGATTCATGCGTATAACGAAGTACATTTCTTCAAAAGCCATAGACAAAATAAGAGACAATTTTTTTATAGTCGAACTTTTTAGGCCGGACACATGCTTCAGGGAACCGGTTCCGATTGCCGGTTTGCCGTCAACACCAAAAATCTCGTATGGACAAATAAACAGAGATAGGTCGAAATGCGACAAAAATATTTAAAACTGGGTGCCTTAGATGGACTGATCTTCCCAACAATTACTCTAAGTTCATGTCTCTCGAAGGCGGTGAAAGGTGACTGGCTCTATATTTCACTGCTCCCTCAGGGCACGTGTGTATTGCTCTATTTCCTCTTTAAATCTCTAATTATATTATTGCTGTGAAAGAAAGTTAATGTAATTTGTATTGAATTTATTACATCTAACGTCTTAATGTCAAAATCGAAGTTCCCATTGACGAATTGGCTGAGATAAACATCTACTTGCTAGTGGCGTAACTATACCATCTGGGGCCCGTGGAAAATTCTTTTGATGGGGCCCTATCAGTAAAACGTTTATATACGTATTTTGACGGTCATAAGTACGTAAAATTACTCGTCACGGGTAAAGTGTACATCTCTAAAAATGAATCAACATCTTTTTGTTTAGGTTGGTTAAAATGCTTTACGATTAACATGAAATTGTATTATGGTCTTTAGTTGTCTCACTTTGGATTTTAAGCAGAACTTATAAAAATATACTTTTCAAATAAAATAAAATACTCATATAAAACAGGTACAATGTAAAAAAATATTTTTGAGCTCGCGGCCTCTTGGGCCGGGGCCCTCTTGGGTCGGGGGCCCGTGGCATTTTGCCAGCCCTGCCACCCTATTGTTATGCCACTGCTACTTGCTACTTAATTTGTACGATAACAATAAAACTAAAAGCTTACAAATGCATTTTTATTTTAAATAATAACAAAATGGACGATAAGCGAAACGTAATTATTTTCGACAAGTACCTAGTATAATTTATTTTCCATAGTTAATAATTTTCTGATGGTCTGACCTGACTGAATCCAACCCTGCCTGACTCAGTGTTGCCAATGCTACGGCAATTACCGTGTTCTACGGCTTTCAGGCAAAAAAAACACAAAATGCACGGCCTACGGCTGCATCCCTGTGGCCGTAGCAGATTCTACGGCTTTTCGCAAATTCTACGGTAATTAATTAACTTTATGGGTATGGTACTGAAGGGTTACTCCGATGCCGCGATGCACGACACCGTGACCGTCGTATAGTGTCGTCCCACTCACCCAAGTATTGTATGACAGGAGTTCGAGAGAAACGGCACTATACGATTGTCGAATTTCAAACATTGGAGTAGCTCTTGACTGAATAATAAGTAAAAAAAGCTATAAAAAATTATAAATTGTTGTAATTATTTACCGATAGCGATTTGCAAACATTATTCAAATGGCGCTGTTTTAAGGTTTTGAATGTTAAAAACATTTAGTTAACATTAATTAAACGTTTTTCCTTTTTTTAAGCAGTGACACGGCCCACCGTTGGTCTCTTTTCATATAAACACGGCTTTTTTACCACATGTACACGGCCGCCTAAAAATTATCATTAGCAACACTGGCCTAACTGACTGACAGAAAGAATTTCGAAATAGACAGACAGGAAGTCAAAGTCAGAAACCAACAGAAACCAGCTTGATTTTGATGATTGTTTGCTAAAATACGTTCAACAAGCACGTATAAATTAAATACCAATCCAATATTAATAACAATGTCTTACAATTACGAAGAAATAACCTGCAGTGGTACGTACTTTTATGGTATAATAAAACTATCAGACATACAAAATGTAATGTTGTTGTGTAGATCGAACCTTATTCCGAGCCAATTATTAAAACAATATTTTTAACTTTCTGGGTCCAATTTAATTAAACATAATAGGTACATAAATTATCAAAACACGAATATATTTCGAGGTTAAAATGTACTTTCAGAAGCCCGAGATCTACTTCGTCAATGGAGGGAAAACAATGAAAGAAAGAGTGAAGACATCATAGAACTGTGGCTAACTGTTCTTGGCAATGACTTGGACAAACTCGGCAATGAGAGTAAGATTTGATTATTACTATTTCGCCCTACTGTTACCTTAATTGTGTTCTATGGGTTTACTAACAAGTTTCTTAATCGAAATGAGCTGTTTCTGCAACATAGAGATAGAATATTATAGAGTGACTATTAGAGTATGTGCTGTGAGCATGGGTATGAGCAGCGCTGCCTTGAACAAACTGTGTGTTCATAGTTTGAATGACTAAGTACATATAATGATAGCCAATTTCTGGTTTTTAATTGATACTTTAACCAAGAACAAATGACAAAGTACTTATATCATCATTTTTTCTGATAGTAAATCACCTAGTGTATGATAATCTATGAATGCATCTATATGCAAACTGCTTATGCCTCGCACAGGGTCATTTTGTTAACTCTCACTCTGTCATATTCTTATATTATATGATTGAGGATTAAAAAAAATCTGTATCTCTGAAAATACTATAGTTAACTATTTTTATTAATACATTATTATTTTCTTCAAAATTCAGCTCAGGTTTCCTTTCAGCGTTTTTCTCTAGTTCAGAAGATGCCCTAACTGACTGGAAAAAAAAACACTCTGTATGGACAAAATACAAAAAAATACAGGCAGAACAATTTTTATGTATCTGACAATTTGATCAATTAAACATAATAATAATAATTGTTTTCAGAGCATGTTCTGCTGGAACAGGTGATATTTGCTGCCTTGGATTGCCATAACTATGGCCTGGCCAACTATTGCATTGTGACACTCTCCAATGAGTTCCCGGGGAGCATGAGGGTCATGAGATACAAAGCTGCACAGTTGGAAGCTGAGGAGAAGTCAGTATTATTTATTATAGCTTGTAAAATTGATAATCTTACAACAATCTCTGAATTAAATTCTTTTTTCTTGAGCAGTGTAATTTTTGTTCACCATTATCTAAAAATCCAAGCTGTATCAATATAATCCTACTGCTTGAATAGAGATGGAAGTGCAAAGCAGGCTGCTCTACACCTCGGCTGCTCTAAGCTCAATTAAAGTAACTACATTTTAGCAAATTTTACAGGAGAGTGAACAATCGATTTTCAACTTTAACTTTAATTATCTCGTTAGCTACTCAATATTTTGATTTGGTTTTCAGCATAGGTTATTTATATGGATTATATAATAATAATAATATTTATTGTGCAATTCTAAAATATTTTACATAGTTTGTTGGTCCACAAACTAGGATAACCTGTATCTTGTGTGATATTTTAAGTATGTTAATATTATTTTACTTTTTTAGGCCGAGTTACTTGCATTTAGCTTAAATTTTGTTTTTAATTTGATATACTTGAAAATTGTTTATTTAAATACTGTAGAAAGTATTAAGGGTTTTGTCATTTTTTTAATGCAGAAACATGCGCCTTAAGATAAGGAATCGAATGGTGCAAAAAATTTTTTTTTGAAAAAGAAACGAGTTGAGCCAAGAGCTGCGCCAAGCTAAACCCATGCAGGGTTTAGCTTGGCGCAGCCGACCTGACTTCTAAACCTAAGCTGTAAAAAAAATATGGCATTTTTATCTAACTTTGTTGTTCTTAATCGCTGAAATAGTATTTAAAGTGTGTTTATTTCAGGTATGATGAAGCCCTTGAAATATTGGATGGCATAATTAAAGCTGATGAAACTAACTCGGCTGCAAGGAAGCGCAGAGTCGCCATTTATAAAGCGCAAGGGCTCGTTACAGAGGCCATTAAGGAACTAGTTGATTATCTTAAAAAGTAAGTTGAAATAAAGTGACTTCAAAAAGGAGGAGGTTATCAATTCAGATGTTTGTACGTTTTTTTTTATGTATGTTCGGGCATAACTCCGTCATATACCTATAGACGGATTTGCAAAATTTTTTTTTGTTCGAAAGGGGTTTATTCCGAAATGGTCCCATATAAATTATCATATCGATGAAACTAAAAATTAAATTAACTATATAACAAAAAAAAAAACTGCCTTCAAAGTACACTAAAAAATGAAATAACTCTTATCTGACACTGTTTTGAAGTGAGCGAAATCGCATGACGTGTTCTATAGAAAATATTTCGCTGACTTCAAAACAGTGTCAGATAAGAGTTATTTCTTACTTTTTAGTGTACTTTGATGGCGATTTTTTTTTTTTTTTAAAAGTTAATTTAATTTTTAGTTTAATTTTTATTTAATTTATATTATAGGCAAAAGCCTTCCACTGCAATAAAATTTGTGTTTTAGAAGATATGCTTTGCATGGCAAGCCCCTAGCAATGTGTTTCTGCAGTTGAACTTGAGATTGATTGAGTTGCCTTCTAAGCTTTCAAAAGGTTCATTCATAGACGACTGACACTTTCCATCAGGTGGATGCTTAACTGCCTGTCTGCCTTAAAATAAAAGACAACAAATGATGTAGTGCAGCGGTTCCAAAAAGGTGGTACGTGGAACCCTGTTCCATGGAAGGGTCACAGCTTGTGTTCCGTCCAAGAGTTATATAAGACATTCCTAGAAAAGAGTTATAACTAAATAATAAATATTTTTAATAATACTTAATTTATTTTTTATGTATAATTTGTTCTTTCTTTTCAAGTAAAACGTGAAAATATTCAAACAACAAGGCACAGTCATTGAGCTATTATTACTACGTATAGAGAAGATGCCACACATCACAACTAGGTTCAGTTCAAGTGAGGTCATCCGGCCACACTTGTTGTTTTAGTTCGATAAACGAAACGCGTAAGCACCGTGAAGATGACGGTGTTTGCGAGGAAAATATTCCTAAAAGCCTTCTGATAGCACTACGTGTTTCTCCTGTCTGTTTAGATGACTACATATTGTTTCATTGCTAAAGAGAACTTTATTTGTCTCTAAAAAAATAGGACATAACCTTTGCTTATGGTAGCTTCTCTAAACGTAGTAATAATAGCTCAATGGGCACAGTCACTTTTTTTAGTATCAAAACGGGAATCGGTTCAATGGAAAAACAATCGGGAACCGCTGATTTAGTGCATAAAGAATTTCTTTTAGTTATAAATTTGAAGTTTTTACGTCTACCTTACTATATATATGTCTTAAAGTTTTTAACTAAAGCGAGTAAATAGATATTATAATTGTAATGTGTGTGTTCAGGTTCATGTCAGACGTGGAAGCGTGGCAGGAGTTGTGCTCGCTGTACCTGCAGGTGCAGGACTACACGCGCGCCGCCTTCTGCGCCGAGGAGATGATACTGCACCAGCCGCACAACCATCTCATGCAGCAGAGACTTGCTGACATACGGTACACTATGGTAAGCAAAATTCAAAAAGCATTTATTCAATTTAGGCCCTGATAAGGCACTTATGAACGTTAACAAATGGCTCTACACCGGTTCCAAATACAACTTGAACTGAGAAGACTCCGGCAAGAAACTCACGCATATCATTTATACTAATACTAGCTGTCTCCCGCGGTTTCACTCGCGTTCCCGGGATTAAAAGTAGCAGAGGAGCGTAGCTACCGCCGTATTAAAGATGCGGGGAAAGTGTGTAAGCATAAATTCGTAAAAATATTTACCCTTCATTTGGGTTTCGCCACAGTCGGGTATAAAGGCCCCCAACGGATTTTGATCCCACCAAAAACATTTTTATGTAAAATGTTGCCGCCAAGACATATGGCTCGTACTGTCAAAAAGTTATCAGATCTCATGTAGAGCCAAGCTTATAACTATACATGCACTTACTCTATAAGCCCTAACTTCACAAACTCTACACACCATAGTCAAAATATGTGGCTTGGCCTTGCATATTAACATGTTGCTGGTAATGTAATCTCAACATTGGAAGTGATTAAAAACCCTCTAACATTTTTTTATTTTATTTGTACAAATCAATGTATGGATCTCGCCATGATTCTTTGGCTCAATGGGAAAGTATGTTGGGGTTCAATGGGAGAGTTTGTTGGCTTCAATGGGAGAGTTTGTTGGGTTCAATGGGAGAGTTTGTTGGGTTCAATGGGAGAGTTTGTTGGGTTCAATGGGAGAGTTTGTTGGGTTCAATGGGAGAGTTTGTTGGGTTCAATGGGAGAGTTTGTTGGGTTCAATGGGAGAGTTTGTTGGATAAAATGGGAGAGTTGTTTGTAATAAAATTTTAATAATCGTTATTTAACTGAGAAATAGTTGTGTCTATCTACCTACACATATTCATTATAATTTTTAGGGTGGTGTGGAAAATATGGAGCTTGCCAAGTCATACTATTGTCAAGCTCTGAAACTGAATCCGGATAACATGAGGGCATTGCTTGGCTTGTTCTTGGTAAGTTATCTCATTTAAAATCTATTATGAATGAATGAATCTGATGTACAGTATTACCCAACTTATATGGCGCGTCGTGAGTCTTCGTTCGCATAGAAAAGAAAGTATGGCCCCGAAGATAACGAAAGAATGCTTAAAACTTACAATCAACCTAAGATCACTACTATAAGGTTCATAATACACTGCAGCTGTTAGTTCCGTCTCACTCGCAAGTCACGCCCCTCCGCACGGCACGCGCTAACATGACGGCAGCTGTCGGCCAAAAGCGTTTCCCGCGCTTTGAAAATGTATCTTTTGCGCAGGTACATCGCGTAAGCCATATTAATTGGGTACTACTGTACCCGTGTCTGAACATGAATGAAAAATGAGTGAATGAAGCTAGCATAACTTAATTTCCGTATATTAAAATAGCTTGTAAATCAGTAATTTAAACCTTAAGTTTTCTTGTTCTCAAATGTTTATGTAAATTAATAGTTGAATTCACACGGACCACTTTTTGTCGCCACTATCGACCGCGTGTGTACCGACCACACCGCAACCACCAGCGGGAACTAGCGGTACAAATATTTTTACATTTTGTAGCTACCACAACGCAACCGCAAAAAGCATCAGCGACACTTCACACGTAACCACAGCTTGACTTCATTTTGTCGCAACGCTGTGGTGTGGTTGCGGTATGTGTGATTAGACGCTAAATAAGGTGAAGCACACAGCCCAGAACAGAAGATTGTAGATGCAAACCACAGATATACATCTAAATAGATGACGCGAGTGTATGTACTTCGTGTGTCAAAATCTGTGCAAAAGGGAGAGCAATGCTCTTCTTTTGAAACTGTTTCGCGCGGACCGGGAACTCACATAAGGCTGCATGTCCACCAGATGTGTAGCGAGGGATTTTCACGTTAAAAATCGAATGCCAACCTAATTTATTAATCAATCTTGTGACATTATGATAGGAACAAAAAGTGACATGCTTGGTTTTCATACGGATGGAGGGACTTGCGTTATCTATTTAGATTTATGTCTGTGATGCAAACCTACCTAGTCATAAAAATCTAGATTTATAATAATTAGGAAGAGCTTCATGTCTCTTAAATGATGACTGTAGTTCAAATGATGTCCACAGACAACAAACAATCTGTTAAACCACTACAAGTCATCAGGCAACAGTAGCAAGCGTAAGGAGGTGTGGAAGCTGTGCCAGTGGGCGCAGGCGCAGTGCGCGCGCAGGCAGCGCGACGACACTACACCGACTACACGGCCGGCCAATCAGCTCACGCAGATGATGCTGGCACTCGCTATTGCTGATTAATATAGTGCTATTGTTGATGAAAAGCATTTATTATAAGGTGTAATGTAGGTATTTGTATGAAATGTGTTCAGATTTGGAATATTGTTTTTAGTTAATATGGTCCGTCAGTTGAGAGATCCCACAAGACAAACAGGTCGGTTAAGTAAAGCTGGCACGTTCACAGTACTCATATTTTACAATTTCACGATATAGTATGTTTAAAATTAATGCAATAATTTTAAAATATGTGAATAGTAGTTAGTCTACTCTGGGCCAGTAGACAAGATGGTTATAGAAAATCGTCATCGTTAGTAAACTATGTATGGGATTGACATTTCGATTTGAAAAACTAACATCATCATCATCAGCCTATAATGTCCCACTGCTGAGCACAGGCCTTCTTTCACAAATGAAGGGAAGGGAATGGGCAATACTGCACCACGCGTGCCCACTGCGGATCGGTGGAGGTAGGCTAGTGGTCAACCTACTGTTGGAATTTTTCAAGCCGCCTAGGAGGCATCCAACTAGCTTAACGACTATCACAATTAAGTGATAACCGGGACCAACGGCTTTACGTGCCTTCCGAAGCACGGAAACGCTCGATTTGAAATACCACTAGGCGGTCACCCATCCAGGTACCGACCACGACAGGCGTAGCTTAACTTTGCCGATCGATTAAGAACGGCTAATCATGCTACACCTAGAGGGGCTGGTTTTAGTAAGGTTGGGTGGGTTGTGATAAAATAAATAAAAACGTCTTACTTGTAATATAGATTATGTTTTATTACATTATTTCTTCTAATCAGTCGGTCAATTCTAACGAATGAATGCAAAAAAAGACCATCCTATCTTTGAGCCAAAGCAATACAATAACTATCTCCACTCATAAGCTTCACTGCGCGCGAGAGACTCGGACAGGCTTTTCATGCCGCGAATGCATTGCGATGCACGCCGCTCGATTTTATAGACACGTGTAAATATGTGTAAAATGTGCCAGCTTTAGTTAACAGGACAGGGCTTGTAGACAAGATGGTTATCGAAAATCGTCATCGTTAGTAAACGATCAACCTTTGTATGGGTTTGACATTTCAAATCGAAATATAACGTGATTTTTAACAATCTCATATGTCAACGCCAGGGGGGCTGTAGAGCTATGCGATAGAAATTGAGGGGTTTGTAAATTTCCGAACCTATACACATTTATTAGGGACTGCGTGTTCTGTACAGTAGTACTATTTCATATTGTGTGACTTGATCCCAGTTTCCTAAGTATTTGTAAATTTTAATACATAATTTTTTGTTATCCAAAACTTAGGTGAATGTATCCAAAACTTAGGTGGTGAGGTGATATTGACGGGCCAGTTGGCGCAGTTGGTTAAGGTTCACCTTACGCGCCGCAGGTCGTGGGTTCGATTCCCACACAGGACATGCATTTGTGTGCATGAACATGTCTGTATGTCCTGAGTCTGGGTGTAATTATGTATATTAAGTATGTATTTACAAACAAAAAGTAGTATATGTATTATATCAGTTATCTGGTTTCCATAGTACAAGCTCTGCTTAGTTTGGGATCAGATGACCGTGTGTGAGGAATGTCCCAGGATATTTATTATTTATTATGAGATTCATGAAATTTAGCGTGCGGATAGCCTATGGTATAGAGAAGGACATATCTTCTTATCCCGGGAACGCGGGTGAAACCGGGGGAAACAGCTAGTATATGAATATTTTTTAAATCTTGGATTCAACAAAATATGGTTCGAAATTGATGATTGATTGTCTCAAAGCATGTCGTAATTGACTCTTTAATAAAGTGATTACAGCTAATGCAGATCTTCTGTCTCTATTTTTCTAGTAGCATTGCTTTCCAAAATTATTATCTATCTCACGTTATTTGTACATCTAAATCAGATTTTAATTTATAATTCAGATGTATTTATTACATTATTATACTTACATAATAATGGCTAAGGGTTTGGAGTACTACAGATGTTTAATGACATATAACAATTCCATTATATTATAAAAGTTTTAGTTTTAATTATCTGGTGAATTTTATTCGCCCAAATAGTATTTATTATAAGAGAATATTGTTTTATGTTACCGTTATCTAAGTTATTTCATTGTTGCATGTAGAATATAATGTGTGCAAATAAAAAAATATTGTCATATTTTGTTTAATTTATTAATTATCTTGCTAGGGCTTCACCGCATGTAATGCCATTAATGAACGCGTTATTGGCAGAGTAAGCAGATAGAACCGAATGTTAGCTCGCTCTTTGCGCGCTTACATCGCGATTATGGCGAGATTTGTACAAAAAAAAATAGATTTTTAGAGACGTTGAAATTACATTATTATCCTTGGTGCCTAAGGAATAACTTGAGGCATATACATTTTTTTAGATCCCGTGGATAAAAATGCGATATTCTATGCCATGCCGGCGAATCGCGACCAAAACCATTATGTTGTTGTTATGTTTTGCGGAGTTTATAAAATATTTCAAGTATATTAATATGTTGCTGGTAATGTAATCTCAACATTGGAAGTGATTCAAAATACTTTAAAATGTTTTTTTTTTTGTAGAAATCAATGTATGATTCTCGCCATGATTCTTTGCTAATGGCATTATTAATGTCGTTAGACGTTAGGCGATAGCACAAATCAATATTTGATTTTGATTTATCATTTAATGAGAGTGTGGCCACCCATTTAGTGCATCATTTATTACACGTTAATTGTTCCAAAAACTGGACGTTAAGCATCACGCAGGTGAAGCCACGAATCGGAAGGTAAAAGATGAACGATGGTTCAGATTAACTTGGTTGTACGATAAATCAAAAACAAAGATCACAATTATCCTTATATTTATTGCAATAAAATCTATTATCAAGTAACATCTTGTTTGGCCGATATGTAGGCGAGATAAGCGGCTGCTTCTTCCGCTTTCCTCTCTTTCTTTTCTCTCCTGGTCATCTCGCCCATTGCGAAGTATTTCTCCCTGTAAATAATTACTTTTATTATATTCTGTCTCCATTTACCTTTAATTTCTTGTAATTGAAGTTATTATGACTAATATGCAGACAGTTCAGTCTTTAGGAATCTGACATCAAAAGGCGATAAACCCTACTAAAAAAACGATTAATTTATTCTTAAAACCTGACCTTATCAGTCGGGTCTCCCAATTCAAATGGAGGAACGTAAGAAGGTCGCAGCTACTGAAGTGATCACAGTTTCGGATTTCAGCCTTCAACTGAGAAGAATCGAGCAATCTAGCCCAGTTAAACCATGAAACCCAACTCTCCCATTGAACCTCAACCAACTCTCCCATTGAACCCAACCAACTCTCCCATTGAACTGAACCTAATCTCCCGTTGCACTCAACCAACTCTCCCATTGAACCGAACCTACTCTCCCATTGAACCTAATCGAAGTCTATAAACATACCTAAAGTTATGTACCCCACTGTTGGGATCGACTGGCATATTCGGCACTTGATCATGTATCTTTTCATACGTGAGGAGTCTTCGTGACGTCATCTTTGATAGCACCTGTTCTGAGTTTGATACCAGTCGGAGGCAGGGGTGTGACGGTAGCTGCTCCTCTTGGTATTCGTCCCTGAAATTATGTGAAATTGTATATCAAACATAATTTGTAAAAGTTGAGGGTTTTGACTTTAGAATGGTCTATGTTGAGATTACATCATCATATAAATATAATGTACATGAAATATTTTATAAACGCCCGCCTACTACAGATTCTACAATAACAGGAACTACCAGTCGGCTTTGTTTTTGTTTTGTTGCGAAAAAGCCGGCCTATCGGATTCGAAGGATTCCGTAAAGATGTTTCTTCTATGGGGCCACGTTTATTTTTTCTTTTTTATTATTTGTTGTTATAGCTGCAATACACATACAATATTCTGTTAAAATTTATCCCTCCGAGTGCCTTATACAGACCGTTTGTGTTTAAGGGGAACCGCGGCCATTGTGCGCGAAATGCCACTGTGACGTATAAGACACAAGGTTTAATATTAACTGTCATTTAGTTACTGTTCCATATAAATTTTAACTCTAGCAGGTCTTTCTTGTCTGGTCGTGCGCGCGACCAGTTAAGCTGTCTTCCTATTACGGTTCATGAGATACAGCCCAAGACAGACGACAGCGGAGGGTTAGTAATAGAGACCCTTTGGCTATGGAATCTTAAAAAGCACTGGTTTCTCGATTCCTTCATAGGCTTTTTACTACTTAGACTTTGGAGAGCCCACTGCCTTCTAATGTTTTATACAAACAACAACAGACTGGCAACCCCTCTGGTATTGCCAATGCAATAACCACTTACCATTTGATGAAACGTCTACCAGCCAGCCTCCTGACATTAAAAAAAGTTTCCTCACCTAACCAAGGGATACCAGCACACCAACCGCCTTCCCATCTCCAAATTCCTGGCTGCGAAGTTGAGCAGATCACTGTACAGATGCGAGAGGTCATACTCCACTTTAGACGGCACGTGATTGATCAAGTGCCCCTCTGTGAGGGTATAGCCTTCTCGATCTATGCCTATCTTCTCTGTCGGCTCTCGGACTCCATATGGGGCTGGAAAATGGTGATCAGTTTGAAAATATTCACTTTGAGATGGTAACTATTCGAAACCTACCAACTGACTATAGCAACAACATTGAAAACGCGTTTTTTTTAACATAAACATTGGTGCCGATTCTGTTGTAAATCGCACTAAACTAATTTTAGTCACATCTCATCTCTTTCTCACGAACATTATTGAAAAAGGATAGAAGATATTTTAAGTTGTCAAATTAATCTTTGCCGTCTTATTTTGCGTGTATTTAGGCGTGACCTCGATAGATGGCGACTAAATTTATATTGAAAACAAGCATTGGACTAATTTGACAGGACTAAATTTCTTACATCCTTTTCTTA
The DNA here is from genome assembly GCA_951394255.1 of Polyploca ridens. Classification (NCBI taxonomy): domain Eukaryota; kingdom Metazoa; phylum Arthropoda; class Insecta; order Lepidoptera; family Drepanidae; genus Polyploca; species Polyploca ridens. The sequence goes on from OX596255.1 coordinate 2,009,653, forward strand.
TGTTCTTTGTTAGAAAGAGACATAGTGAGATTAAAATTAGTTTAGTTGTGAACAACAGAATCAGGGCCATTGTTCGCTTTTAATAAAAATGCAACGGCAATGGAACAATGTTATACGAATGTATACGGATTGGATACGACAATAAATGAAACCACGTAAAGTACTCATAAATACAAACAACTTTTACTTTACGTGGTATCATTTATTGTCGTACCACCCCGTATAGGGTAGCTACAACCCTTAGGGTCAGCTCACACCGAGACGCGATGCGACGCGACGCGCACTTTGTAAGATACCTAGCTATATAATATGGATCTTTATTTGCTACACAAAAAGTTACACATATTGCAGTGAGATAATTCAAATACGCCTATAGAGTTTGCAATTGAAGTAAACTGTTATTGGCAAGTTTCACAAATAAAGACCTTCGAAGTACACTAAAAAGTATGAAATAACTCTTATCTGTTTTCAAGTGAGCGAAATCGCATGACGTGTTCTATAGAAAATATTTCGCTGACTTCAATTTATATGGGAACATTTCGGAATTAACCCATTTCGAACAAAAAAGAATTTTGCAAATCCGTCTATGACGAAGTTATGCCCGAACATACATCAAAAACTAAAACAATAAAAAACATCTGAATTGATTACCTCCTCCTTTTTGAAGTCGGTTAAAAATAAATAACAATCAACTCACGATCAGTGATAATGGCGTCGAATTTGAGTCCGTCCCTCCACACGGGCAGCGAGAAGTCGCTGACGAGCACGTCGAGGTACCGGCCCGCCGTGCCGTACTGCCGCATGTTGCCGCGTATACTCTCGTCTTTTGTACGCACCTGGGTAACTTGCTCATATGTTTAGGATTCTACTAGGGCTGATCCTATTATTTGAATTACTGTGCGGGAAGTCTCAACAAATTTATTACGAGAACTATGGAAACAACAATTTCTGACAGGTATGTTTATTGAGAGACCAAGGGAGAGACTGAAAGCGGCGTTCGCATCTACGAAAGTACACCCCCACAAGGGGTGTACGCAGATCTGAAAGCAGCGCGTACGGCGATCGCATTATATTCCAGATAGAGCGCTATTTTTGTAAGCACATTGCAGTTATTTTTGTAAGCAGTACTAACATGGTGGTAAAAATTAAAAGTTAGCAACAAGCACTAAAATATTTGTGTCCGATCCGAAGGTCAATTACTGGCCGAAGCTGAAGCAGATTAATCGCCTATCACCACAACCTTGTGAACAAGATTGACTAAAACTGACTAAAAGTGGACAAAATAATATTTTATTTTATAAAGTCTGTATTAATTAAAATTTACTTGTAACTTGTCAAAATATGAATAATCTTTCGAGCATTAGTAACAGTTCTTTCAATTCAAATCTTGCTAGAAACCTTCGACGTCGGCCAAAACTTCGTGCCATTTGGGCCAAATCCGAAGCTTCAGTCATTTCTTTCCAAATTTGCGCAAATTTTAATTTACCCAATTACTAACCCCCCTTATTCATAATCGCTTTTTAATCGCTTGGCTTGCGGTTAATAATATAACAATGACATATTTTGTTATAATAAGACGCGCGTCCCTCGCGAGAACCAACGGGTCCAAATCAGTGTAATATTGTGCCCAGTCTCACTCTTTCGATCACCAAATGATAAGAGTCAGATAAAGACTTCGGAATTTTAGCTAATCAAGGTTTGATAACTTTATTATGAACTAGCGACGAGTGCAATGTTGTAATGAGGTATCGATAAATTTTCGCGCCGTACCCTGCCCTGCCCTACCCTAACCTTTTTTTTTTTCGTGGGGATATCCTCATGGATACCCGGGCACTCCGGGGGGAGCGGCCGGGTTATGTCATTATTTATGGTTATTAATACCAAGATACAAATAAAGAGCTTTTTCTAGCGGCGCGGCGGCATATCCATTAATTTATTAAAATGAATGAACACTTATTGTGGCATAACTATAATAGTTAGACATATACTGCCCCGACACTTTTTGTAAATAATGATGTGTTCTACAAAGTCGTAGTACATTATTTTATTCTATCATCAATAGTTTTCGCAGCGCACGCGAAAAAATGAATATTTTAGGTAAATTTTTTTACACCTTGGGTTACATTATTTGAGTTTTAGTAAGGATCCTTAATTTTTTTGAAAATATTATATAGCCTATTTCACCCGGGGATAGTGTAGCTTCCCAACAGTGAAAGAATTTTTTAAATCGGTTCAGTAACTTCGGAGCCTATTCAATGCAAACAAACAAACAAACAATCAAATCTTTCCTCTTTATAATATTAGTTTAGATAAGGGGGTAAATATTTTATTTATCCTTATTTTTTTTTTTGCAGGTTTACCTTAGCCCTTGTAATGTAATACATACATTGTTACCTTTTGTCCGACGCGCGTGGGTCTCGTCCGCGAGTGCACCATCATGTAGTCTATGTCCGCGCCCCACACGTGGGCTGACAACAAAAACATTCATGTCACTCACTAAATCATTTTTAAGTGACATCGAATGCCTTACAGCTTCCGGGTTCGAATCCTACAATGAGCTTGAGCTTTCGGTCGAAGGAAAACATCGTGAGGAAACCATAGCACGATGGTAGGGTACTTTGTAGTACCTTGCTGGCTACCACCCTCAAGTTGAAAATCTGTCGCCAAGCACCTACCTATGTTTTCAGACAGCTGCACTTGAGATTCAGTTCCGTCTAGGCTTTGTGTGCTTACGACCTTCGTCACATCACTAAAATGGCGGCCGAGCGCATCAGCAATTTGACGGGCTTATAAATTAAATAAGCAAATTTTCCATGCAAGTCTCATACTTGACCAAAATTATATTGACTTTCAGATTGATGCTGTCTTCTTCTTAGTTTTAAGTTTGGCAACCAAATCCAAATTAGGTCTTATTTCTGCCAGTGTCGAGTTATATTATAGTTTCCAGTTACAATAAATCACTTTCACATTAATCTTCAGTCAGTTACCGTCCATATAACTCAGTTACTACATTGGTGGTAATTGTACTAAAACTCTTCACGGACTTTTGAGACAACTGGAAAAGTCATGATACACATAATTCATTTCATTTCACTTCACTGGTGCACATGGATTGATCTTTATTGGATAAAATAACACCGATAATATGCAATAAAATTCAAAATACACGAATTTATGAAAATAAAAACGAAAATGCAACGTCACTGCAAGTTCCCGCCAAAAAGTCCTGATGCTATCTTATTGGTGTTACTTAAGTACATATTTTATGTCACATAGCCAACTATAAGTACATACCTCCAAAATGTGCAGCGGCTACCAACAGTGATCCAGAACCCACAAATGGGTCAAGTATGATGTCACAATCCCGCACTTGCGCCTGATTGGCCATGATGAGCGCGAGCTGAGCGTCCATGCTCGTGTTGCCGATGAACTGTCGCTTCTTCAGCGAGTGGACTTGAATTAGGTCGCGTTGCCCATCTGCTATCTGTTGGATCATCCAATGTTGTTAAATGTTTAAGGTTACCTCATACCTGGTCGACAAACAAGCATATGCCCACCTGATGGTAAGCAGTTACAGAGTTACCATACCATATAAATGCATGCGACACCAGGGGTATCTCTCTTGGAAAAACCACAATGCTCAACTAAGTTCACCCAGACTCAGGACATAAAGACATGTTCATTGCCACAAATGTATTTCCTGGATGGGAATCAAACCCACAACCTTCAGCATGATAGGTAAGGGTCTTACCAACCACACCAACTAGTCCGTTCAAGTAACTTCCTACAAAATTTCATATCTCAAGTTCCATCAGAGGCTGTGCATTGTATGTTAGAGTTAGATGTTACAGATTTCTTGCAAAAGACTGAATCCCCTCATCTGCATCTCTTTAAATACATATGGTTTTTATACTATACAACATATTGAAACTTACCCATCTTCCAAAGAAAACATCATGTGGTTCTTCAGGTACATTATTAGGGTCCACGCCATAGAATTCCAAATAGGCTAGTTTAACATCTGGTTTGTTCAGTTTCACAGGGCCCTCCATAGGCAAGTAACTGAAACCCTGAAAAAGAGTTGAGTTATTTTAGTCATAGACTGTAGAGAATGTAGACCCTAGTATGGCATTTATGAAGGTCAAAGCTACTGAAGTTACCGCTGGTTTGGAAGCCAGCCATCAACTGAGAAAACTGGGAGCAAAATCAAAAAATGAACTTTTATTTTGTATGTTTTTTAATGCATTATTATGCTTGGCTATATGTTTTGGCAAAAATAGCCAATATAGTCAGATTGTCCAAAAAAAATATTTAAAAAATGTAACCTTTCTGAGTTTCTTCCCTGTTCTTCTCAGTTGAAGGCAGACTTATGAACTGGTGGCAACTTCAGTAGCTTTAACCTTCATAAGTGCCCTACTAGGGCCTAAATTGAATAAATTATTTATTTATATCTTGAAACACACATCAACAAGTGTCACTAAAGTGTCTTATGTGCAAACAATGCAATACAGAAATAATCATTATCGTACACCTATTACTGTAATTACTGTACACCTGATGAATAGCAGTTCCTAGAATTAATTATTTTACATGTAGTATGACAAACCTTTAGATGAGGGGTTAATACTTTTTCTACATTACAAAGGTAAAAACTTTTGTAATGTAGAAAAAGTGCCAATTTTGTGGCTGGCTAGGTGGTATACAGAAGGGCAGCAAATGAGATGCATGTTCATACTGTGGTTGATATTTTATGACTGCTCCTTAAATCTAGTTACATGTTCTTAAATAAGTAAAAGGCACTCTACCGCTACACACACATACATGTTATGCTAAAGGTATATGAATTTTTACTTAACCTTATTCAATAAAATACTATTATATCAGCATACCTCAATCTTTTCCACTTTCTCTTTCATAGTGAAATGCTTACAGAAAGTCTCCACTTCTATTTTAAATGACTTCTTCATGCTACAACATGCATGTATCAACTCTTTTGGACAAATGTGTGTATCACTGATATCATTATCAGGTCCTTCAGGTTTTATCCAACTCCCAGTGTTATTCTTAAGCGAGACAGTCAAGTTTTCATGTAACTGTGATATAGTTTTCGCTCTGGACCACAGTTCTATGCAGTTTTTAACTAAAACAGACCTCGATGCGATTTTTTTCGCACATTCCTCCGTTGGTAGTTCAACTATCCAGTAAGGCTTATTTATGCAAGGTTTCTCTATGAATTTAATTTGTATATTGAAAAGAGATATTATACTGTACATTTCCTGTAAGAAACGTGTTTAATTACTTTAGAATATTAGATAAATTTTACATTTACAAATGTGTAGAAAAAGTAGCATTTAAACATACAGCGTGACGAAAATCCACATGCTCTTGGGCGAACCACATTAAATATCGACGCCACATTTTATATTCTTTATATTTCTAATTAATTACTTAATTATAGTAAACTAATTCATAAAAAGCTCTCATGTTTTTATCAACATAACCTCGATTTGTCTTGTCAATTTTGACAGCGTCGGTTGAATGAATGAAATCTGTGGTTGAAATAATGATGATTCCTTTCAGGATTCCTTGGCGGGAAATTGAAAAAAGCGCACGCGGAAAAATTTGAAATTACATTTTGTAATTTTTTTTTTATTGTGTAAAAGAATAAATTCACTTTTAATTAATACCAAAAAAATAAAATGGATGGGAATGAGGGGGGCGGGGACAACCCGCCCAACTCCTCCAAGCGGCTTCGGACTGATGAAGTGAATGATGATAGCGGTGGCGGTGAGCGTTCTGATGTACTTTATGTGCCTTTAAATTTTAAACCTAATTATAAAAGACAGTATCCAGAAAACTCAAATAAAACAGAGTTTAAAGTTTTTGTTGAGCATATCAACCACAAAGATAGATTGGGCAACAAAAGTCCTATATATCTCAATCATATTTTCACGACGGATGTTAAAGGTGTGATGGCAATACAGCGATTGAATGCAAATAAAATAGCAGTAATGTTCAAACAATATAATACAGCAAACAACTTTCTAAATAACACTGCATTCTTAGAAAAGTACAACGTAAAGGCTTACATACCGGCTACCCAAATAGAAAAAACTGGCATCATAAGATTTGTCCCAGCAAATATCTCAAATAAGGACTTATACACTAAGTTGAGTTCCATTTACGAAATTATCTGTATACGACGATTCACAAAAAAAGTAGGACGGGACAGAGTTCCTCTGCAAACAGTCAGTATCACTTTCTTATCCAATATCTTACCTGACAATGTACAATATGATCTATTCTCATACAGGGTATTTGAATATATCCCACCGCTGCAACAATGTTACAAATGTATGAAATTTAATCACTCGGCTAAAATATGTAATGGCAAACAGAAGTGTTCGATCTGCTCTGGTGAACACTTTTACAAAGATTGTGATAAACCTAAAGAGATATGTTGCGCTAATTGCCAAGGCCCACACCTAGCAATAGCAAGAGAATGTCCCATTAAATTAAGAAAAATAGAAGAAAAGAAAAGTAAAATAACATACGCGAGTATCGCACAAACAAAGTCGATCGAATACCCTGCATTGCCATTGTCTAAGAGTCAACTTGTAAATCCCCCTGTAAATAATGTAAATATTCCAGTAAATACTGAAAAGAAAAATGTTAAAAAAAATGTTAATAACAAGCCTGCTGCACAGGCGCTGAACCCACAAGATCACCCTATGGACTTCATTGCCCAGGTTATAGCTAATAAAGAAGTACGAGCGGCCCTAGTAAAAACATTGGTAGAGATTGGTAATAAGTCTGATCCCACCCCAATTACTTCATTATTCATTGAAGAAATATTAGTTAAAAATTTATCCCCATAATGGATTTAAGTCCCCCTAAAACGTCCCAATTACGGATTGCGCAGTTTAACATCCAAAGTGCCAATAGTAAAAAGCCCTTATTAACTAAGTTTATGCTAGAACAAAATATTGATGTATGCTTGCTTAATGAAACTTGGTTTAAAGACCATCACAATTTTAGAATCCCCGGTTATAATCTCCATTCCAGAACATCTAAGAATCCTCACAATGGTGTAGCAATATTAATTAAACCAGAGACTAAATATAATATTTTAAACACAACATTCTATGAGGACATTCAAACTATAGCTATGTCAATATCTACCGAGCGTGGCAGTGTGACTATACTCTGCGTATATTGTCCTCCTTCCAGTGGGCACATAAGATTGCATAGACTGCGCAATATAATTCGAGACCTACCTAAACCTATTTTTATAAGTGGTGATTTTAATGCTCACCATATTGCATTTGGTTGCCTATCTACTAAGGGCCGCGGACAAGATTTATATGATGTTATAGATGAGTGTGATTTGTGCATCTTAAATGATGGCAGTTTCACTACAGTGAACCGTCCTAGAACCAACGCTTCAGCCATTGACGTCACCTTTGCTAGCGCATGCTTAGCACCGTTATGCGAGTGGTCTGTGCATGATGATTGTATGGGAAGTTACCATTATCCAACTATAACTGAAATATCCCTATCCATACAAAAATACCAAATTAACCCTCCCATTGATAAATTTTTGTACAAAAGAGCTGATTGGCGCCAATATAATGAACTTTCAAAAAATGCGTTTGGCGATTTTACAATTAATCAAGTAGACCCACTCTCTTCCTATACCGATTTTTGTATACGTCTTGAGTCCCTTATGCAAATAGTTGTTCCAAAGTTCACTAAGTCTGCCCACTTTGCTAGCAGACCTCCAGCACCTTGGTGGAATGAGGTTTGCGAACAAAGTGTAATAGCATCCTATAATGCTTTGAAACTGTACAGAAGTGATTCTACAATAGATAACTATATAAATTATAAGAGACTTGATGCATTAAAAAAGAGAACCATTTCTGAGCAGAAGTCAACTGGATGGAATGATTTGTGCAATACTTTTAATAGAACTACCCCTATAAGCAAAATATGGAACATGATTAAGATTTTTAAGGGTGTTAAGTCTAGCATTAGATCCCATAAAGATGAGTTCATACCTACCTTTTTAGATAAACTGTCTGATAATAGTGGTTTAAAAGAGACTAGTAACTTAGTCAACTATTTTAACAGTAACAATAATAATAGCAATTCAAAATTTTTATTGGAACCATTTACATGGAATGAATTCACATCAAGTCTACAATCTAGGCGTAACTCAAGTCCAGGTCTAGATAACTTTCCATATATTGTAATTAAAGAACTCCATACATCTGTTCAGCACCTCTTTCTTGACATTCTTAATGCTTTATGGCTCAAACAAATTATCCCTGAATCATGGAAAACACAGTGTGTTATCCCAATACTGAAGCCTGATAAATCTCCAGAACAGTCCAGTTCGTATCGTCCTATATCTTTGTCCTCATGTCTCGGTAAACTATTCGAAAATATGATTAAAGTCCGTCTGGACTGGTTTGTAGAGGCTAATGGTATCATCCCACATGTGCAGTATGGTTTCCGTCGTGGGCGTAGTTGCGCTGACAGCTTCATGTCACTCATCTCAGACCTGAAACGTGCAAATAATTTAAAATCACACACTGTTTGTGTATTTTTAGATGTCCAAGGAGCTTTTGATAATGTCGACCCAGGTATCTTGGTCAACATTATGTCTGATGTGGGTATACCTGGTCTACTATGTCAGTGGATCTATAATTATTTAAATGATAGAACCTTATATGTTAAGTATAATAACATCTTACATGGTCCTAGAAGTGCATCGAAAGGCACAATGCAAGGCGCCACTCTTTCACCATTACTATATAATTTGTACACATGTGAAATATGTAAATTTGTAAATACTAGTGAAGTAAATATTTTGCAATTCGCAGATGACATTGTTTTGTATAGTAGCAGTCAGAACTTGCAAGTTGCTATAGATAATATGAATAGAGCATTAAATCAGTTGAGTCTATACTATAATGATAGATTACGTTTAAAGATCAATGCTACAAAAAGCAGTTTAATGATTTTTGGTGATGATGATCCATCTAGTGTTATTTCGTATTGTGGAGAATCTATAAACAGAGTACATTCAAAGAAATTCTTAGGAATCATCATAGACCAAAAACTGACTTTCGAAGAACATGTTCGGTATATTTCTAAAAATGCTTTAAGAGCTATTAACATAATAAGATGTCTGGCTGGAGTGTCATGGGGTGCTGACCCCAAAATATTGTCTATTCTATATAAAGCTATTGTGAGAAGTCATTTTGACTATAGTTCTTTGGCATATATGAATAGCTACCATGCCAAAAAATTAGATATCCTGCAGAATAAATCTCTGAGAATAATATCGGGTGCAATGTGCTCAACTCCCATAAGGGCCATGGAAGTAGAGACTAAAATTATGCCACTGATCTTGAGACGTCTCCTACTTGCCGAACGGTATTGCCTTAAACTACTGTACTCTGATAACATGCAAATTATTAACAAGATTATACCTTGTAGAATCAATGTGTCAGGTCCTTTAGCAACTGGTGAGAGCCTCCTTATTGGTAACTCCCCAATGTTGTATCACATTTTTCTGGAAATTGAAAACAACAGCTATAAACTCAAAAAACAGTGCCCTTGGCCCTGCTATTCTTCCCAGTTCAAAAGCATAATGCACCCAATTACAGTAATAGATTCAATTACAAATAATTCAGAGATGTTGCAATTTTTATCAGAAAATAATTACTACACTTTATATACAGATGGTAGTAAGGGTAAGGATTATGTGCGTTGTGCTGTGTATGATCCTCAAAAAAATTCTTCTCAGAGTTTTCTTTTGCAGAATGTTTGTACAATATTCACCGCAGAAGCCTATGCAGTATATCAGGCTCTTCTGCAAATTGGAAATGTAGATAATTGTAAATATTTTCTAATTGTAACAGATTCTTTAAGTTTTATAAGAGGATTGAGCTATTTAAAGATTCACTTTAAAACTAATTTCATTCTGTACATAATTAAAGAATTGTTATACAAATATTATCATACAGGGAAACTAATTTCATTTATGTGGGTGCCCTCTCATAGAGGAATCACTGGAAATGAAATGGCCGACAAAGCCGCTTACGGAGGAGTAAATGCACTCGATGTCTCCGATACTATGTATGTACCTATGACTGATTATTTGAGTAATGTAAGGCTAGCTATAAGTATGTTATGGGAGCAAATGTGGAAGAAAGACCAAGAAACGAAAGGACGGTGGTACGGTAGCATTCAAGAAAACTTACCAGTAAAGCCATGGTATGATAGCCTGCAAAGAGCCAGTCGTGATTTTATTACCACCATAAACCGACTACGTTATGGACATAATAAAGCACCATCACACCTAGCAAAGTTAAATATAATTCAAAGCAATGTCTGTACATTTTGCGGAGTTGAAGAAGGAACAGTGGACCCACGCCTGGCAATGTTCGAATCAAAATAACCCACTGTATCGAATGACAGTGCAAAATTCTTACTCGACGTTCTCGCCCCTCTCTTGCTTCCTTCACCCCCGCTATGACCCAGGCCCAGGCCGGCCATTTTATTTTCATTCCATTCATTCGTCATGCACCTACCTGTCAAACACGTGTTTGTTTTGATGAGAACTTATGTTCTTATGTCGCTTTATTTCCTTTACCTCTTTTAATCCATAAATACAGTGTTTTCCGTATTTGTATGACGAGAAGTGGTGCATTGATAAATTTCCGCCACTTTAAATCCTTCAAAACAGTGATTTCGGCATTTATATGTTTCGAAAATGTTGTATGCCCAAGTGCAACCGTTTACGCCAAGACGTTATACTACATAATACATAATAAGAGACAGTGGATAAAGTGTATTAACTGTGAGACAATAACTTAACAGCGATCCACGCAAATTATATGTTTGCCATCTGAAGAGTAGCGCATATCTAAGCTTGTTCACTGCCATGGAGCTTTCTTCAGGCAACCCGACAAATATCTTTTTAGAAGCAGGTAAACTATCGATCTATAAGTTTACTGTAATAATATAATATCTTATTAAGTTTTGATTTTCCATAACTTGACATTTGAACAGCGTAGGGGTTATGTGTATTATTCCTAGTCAACTCATATAATCTATGATAACATTGAAGGCTATAACCCAACCTTTCTGGTTGTGAAGGCATATCAAGTCTAACCTAAAATAAATGCCTGGCAAATGCAGTTATATTGGGATATATATAACACATTAATAACCATGGCTCCACCAGAGTTAGAACTCTTATTGTTTTATCCGGTTAGTTCACCCTTATTCCTTATTTCCTGCGGTGCATCAGGTGGAATCTTAACCAACTGGCCCGTCAACCTATGTTAATTCTTTTAACATAGGTTGACGGGCCAAACGGGCGGGTTGTGGGTTCGATTCCCACACAGGACATGCATTTGTGTGCATGAACATAACAGCGATGTCTGGGTGTAATTATGTATGTTAAGAATGTATTTACAAACAAAAAGTAGTATAATAATATGTAGTAAGTATATAGTTACAGAGACAAATTGCATTTTTTCAGATAACAAGAAAACTGTATGCAGTGATCATAGTCACTCAAAGAAGCGCCACAATGATCATTCATATTACCAATGAATGTCACAAGAACAAGTTTTTGGTATGTATATATCATCCAGCAATTTTTGAATAAATTAAAAGAAATAATATAAATAAAATAAAATTAATGCCATTTATAGATCTCTCACTGGACTAGAGCATGGTGAGGCTGTTCCCACTTTGCACAAGAATGTTTAACATTCTGTCCATATTGATGATACATGAAGGTTTAGGTTTTAATATAATAACAGCTCATACAAATTTTCAGATACCTCTGTCCAACCATCAGCTGCGAGCCATCAAAGTAATGCCACATGTGTGTCTCTGAATAACACAATGCAAATGAAATCAGGTAATTTATTTGCATTTAATATAATCTCATCTAGTTATGTATCCCCGTCCCCTTTGTATTAGATTAAGTGCTGGCACAGTAACTCCAGCAGTGTGTTCCATTTGTGTAGGCTGTTTCTATGTAATAATTATTGCATGTCAGCAGTTGTTTAATCGGCCAGTGGCAACTGCCTTTGTTTAATTGAGACACAATATATTCACCTCCGCATCAGTAACAACATCAACATGTTGACCTAGTTTAATTTTCGATGTTAAAAACCCTTTTCAACATTTCCAAAAGGTTCCTTTCATCCCCCATGTTGTTTTTTTTTTTTCTGATATAAAAATATAATATTTTTTAATGCAAAATTAATTACTACACCCAAAATCTTTACCAATATATACAATACAAAAAAAGCAGATCATAGGAATGCCAGGCTCCATACTAAAATCTTCAAATCCTTTGACTATCTTGTACATAAAAAATAAAACATTTTAAAGATTGTCATTCTTTTCGGCCACCTCTTTGATATTTTTTGTGACGTTTTAGGACAAAGATACCCTAGTATTTTTTGTTTGCATGGTTGTCCCCAATCGATGTATATAGGATACATCGTGCGCCACTATTTGAAAAAACAAAAATAAAAACAATATGGTGCCTGAAGAATAAGCTAGGCTCCGATAAAAAAATCTTCGAACTCCTTTACAGTTACTTTATACTTTGTTTGCAGATGATGCCACCAGCAGTCCAGACCATCACTACAGATAGTTTTCTAACTCTTAATACAGCTGTATGAAAAAATAAAAATTTAAATAAATAATTTATAACTAAATAATTGTGTTTCATTTATTATTATATTATAAGAACGTTTGAAATAAAAAATAATCGTATTTACCGTAATTCCCCGGCCCTACATAATCATAGGCTGTATCTTAGACAATTTTCATTGCACCATATTATGGGAATATTAAAAAAAAAAAAACGTCATGTTCAAATTCTGCATACGGTTTATCACCAATGTTCGTCAGATGGCGGTCTGAACTTTAGTTCTCTTAGTAGTTTGTGAGTGGACCACATTATATTCAGCTGTCAAAAGTTCCTTATTGACAGATTGGTACTCGCGAGTGAACTAAGTGAAGTGTGGCAAAATAATTATAGTGATTTTTCTTCCCGCCCGCCGCCGCTTAAAGAACTATTAAAAGACATTAAAACTTATAAACCAATATTTAAATACATTAAAAATACGGTGGTAAAATTATAAAACTGAAAATACAAAATCTGAAAAGTGGTTCCGGAATAATAAAGTCGTGGCTTAAAGGTCTTAGTTGTTGGAACTATTTAGTTTATTTATATAAACCTTCTTCATATTTTTGATAGGCCACTTATTTTTATACCTTTGTTCGCTGTCACTTATATTTGAAATATTGTAAATAATCGCATTAAATAATTTTATCAAGACACATCATATTTTATTTAGAATACAGATAATTCCACATTAAAGTTATCAAGATGCTTTTGGTTATGGGCCCAGAGCTCTAAAAATCTAAATTTCTTTCGTAATAGTATGTTTCAGTGACTTCAGATTGTCTGTACTTCGAACATAAAAATGGAAGGCGATTCTTGTACTAAACCTATTTCTGATACAAATGCAAGTAATCCTAGTGTAGCATTCTATGTTTCAACTACACATACAGTAAGTACTCCATCTTTTAACAAACTAGAAGGACGTTCGAACTACGTGACATGGGCATTTTCAATGGAGATGATGCTGATTGATTGTGGATTATGGGATTGCGTGAAGCATCCACCTCTAGAGAATAGCTCACAAGAAATGCTACGCTGCGATGACAGAGCTCGCTCTAAAATTGGATTATGTTGTCACGAAAAAGTATTCTCCAAAATAATTGGAGCTAAATCTGCATTTGAAGCTTGGAATAACTTAAAAAGGGCATACGCAGACAGCGGACTTATTAGAAAGCTCACGTTAATGAAAAAATTAATGAACTATCGATACATTGATAACATGGAAATATACATAAATGAGATTATGTCAACGCATCAACAATTACAGCAGATTAATCACAAAGTAGATGATTCTTTTCTTGCAATTTTACTGTTATGTGGTCTACCAGAGCAATTTAAGCCACTGGTCATGGCATTGGAACATTCCTGCTCAGAACTAACTTCAGATAATGTTGTTGCTGCACTTCTGAAAGAAGACAGCCGTGGTCTAGTCACCTGCAGTGACACGCGTGAAGATAGTGCTTTAGTTATAGGATGTAATAAGTTAAATAGAGACACTAAGATATTTTGTAATTACTGTCGTAAGCCAGGGCATATAAAAGCAAATTGCAGAATTCTCAAAGCCAAATCCCAAGAGGAAAAGGCTGATATTTGCGATGTAACACTAATGGTTGACGATCTCTCAGTAAGTAATTCTAATTTTGGTAATCCTGTAGTTTGTGAAACGTTTGTAAACTCTTTTGTTTGTAAACCAATTTCTTATAAGTCACCCCCTGTAAAGAGTGATGATTGGTTTATAGATTCCGGAGCTACGAGTCATATGACTAATAGACGTGATTGGCTACATGATACTGAACCTATCACGAAAAGTATAAGAACAGCTAATGATCAAATAATTCTTTCAGATGCCATTGGTACTGTAAAACTGAACACTTCCAATATTACCGATGTTTTACATGTTCCCAATCTGTCAACAAACCTGCTTTCAGTGAACTCATTAGTAAAGAAAGGTAACGTCGTACTCTTTTCGAAATCTGGCGGAAAAATTATAGATGGTCAAACGTGTAAGGTATTCGGAAAAGTTTTATGCACAGCCTCAAACGTCAATGGTATGTACAAACTTAATTTACCTATTGCTCAGGCGAATTTAACAGAAGTTAAAGATAATTCAGCTGATTTATGGCACAAACGCCTCGGTCATCTGAACTTCAGATCTATGGAATTATTAAGATTACACTTAGCTCTTGGTGTCAAGTATTCAAAACCTGTTGGATCTATTAAAGATAACTGTATTGCTTGCGTGGAAGGTAAACTTTCAAAACAACCTTTCAAAATGTCTGATTCAAAATCGACAAATTTACTGGAAATTGTTCACAGTGATGTTTGCGGGCCTATGAGTACCCAATCTTTGGGAGGTGCTTCATATTTCGTGACTTTCACCGACGATTTTTCTAGAAAAACATTCACCTATTTAATGATGCAAAAATCAGAAGTCGTTAAAAAATTTCGCGAATTTAAAAATTTGGTCGAGAACCAAACTAATAAAAAGATAAAAATTCTGCGTTCTGACAACGGTGGTGAATATTTGAATTCGGAAATGAAAGAAATCTTGAAACAGTCCGGAATACTTCATCAGACGACTGTACCTTACAATCCAGAGCAAAATGGTTTAGCTGAACGGGTCAACAGAACTTTAGTTGAGAAAGCAAGATCTATGCTCTCGGAATCTGGTTTACCTAAGACTTATTGGGGAGAAGCCATTAATACAGCGACGTACTTAAAAAATCGCTCACCGACTAAGGCTATTAGAGGGAAAACTCCTGAAGAAATCTGGACTGGAAGAAAAGTGAATCTCTCACATCTTCGTATTTTTGGATGCAGAGTATATGCACACATACCTAAAAATCTTCGAAAGAAATTTGATGCTAAAGCCAAACTGTGCATATTTGTAGGTTATTGCACCGAAACTAAGGGATACAGAGTAGTTGATCCCGAAAACCCAAAAATTCTTATCAAGACGAGAGATGCAAAATTTTTTGAAAATGACTTTCTATTCAAATCCAAGTCAACTGGTCAAAATAGTATGGTCGAAAAAGTTGAAACACAAATATCAGAATCCGTTCCTATTATGATTCAAGAAAATTCTGAAAATATAACAAATGAAGGAGAAGTCAACAAAATTATTTCTGAACCTGTCATTCAGGACACTCAAGTCTTCGACACTGAACCTTTAACAGGGGTAACGGAGCTCAATGTACCTGAAATTGACAATACTGAAGAGGAATTTTATGACAGTGCTACGGAGATTTCAGATAATACAAACAATCAAGTTCTTCAACCTGTAAGAAGATATCCATTGAGAAATAGAATCCCGAAAAAATGGTCAGAAGATATCGTTTTATACAAAGCTGTAGAAGATGATATCCCTTCAACTTTTAAAGAAGCCATTCATTCTGATGATAAAAATAAATGGCAAGAAGCTCTTCTAAGCGAATATGATTCACTTGTAAACAACGAAACATGGATCCTTGTAGATAGACCTAAAGATAGAAAAATAATTCGTTGTAAATGGGTATTCAAGATTAAGAAAAATGAAAAGGGAGAAAACATACGCTATAAGGCGCGATTAGTAGCCAAGGGTTTTACACAAACTTATGGCATAGATTATGACGAAACATTCGCACCTGTTGCACGTCTTTCAACAGTTAGATTACTTCTTGCTTTCGCAGCCCAGTGGAATATAACAATGGATCAAATGGATGTTGAAACTGCCTTTCTCAACGGTGATCTAAATGAAGAAATATTTATGGAGCAGCCTGAGGGTTTCACCAAAGAATGCAACAAGGGGAAGGTATGCAAGTTAAAGAAAGCACTTTATGGTCTAAAACAAGCGCCTAGACAGTGGAACCTAAAACTTAACGAAGCAATGATGCAACTTGGAATGAAAAGGTCTGAGCATGATCATTGCCTATATTATAAAGTTGAACAAACTTACATTTTAATTGTTGCAATATTTGTTGATGATTTCTGCATTCTCAGCAATAATGCTGACATGAAAGAAAAATTTAAAAATAATATTAGACTATTCTTTAAGGTCAAAGATTTAGGTAACATAAAACATTTCTTAGGAATGAGGATCATTAAAGAGGAAAATAGGATAACCGTTGATCAAGAAGAATACATTAAAAAGATTCTTGAAAATTTTGCTATGACTGATGCAAAATCTGCTACAATGCCTGCGGATCCTAATCTGAATTTAGTGAATCCTTCAAATGAAGAAAAAGAGGAGGCTCAAAATTTGCCTTATCAAAGACTTATAGGATCTCTGATGTACCTGTCAGTAGGCACTAGGCCAGACATTACACATGCTGTAAGTGTGTTAAGTCAGTTTAACAGCAACTTTGGGACAGTTCACTGGAATGCAGCAAAAAGAGTTCTTCGATATTTAAAAGGGACAATGCATCTTAAACTCAAATTCCAGAAGAAAGATATGTTTGCACTTACGGGATATACTGATGCAGATTATGGTGCATGTCTTAATGACCGGAGATCTTACACTGGATATGTATTTTATTTGAATGGACCTATTTCTTGGGAATCTCGTAAACAACGAACGGTCGCCTTGTCAACAACTGAAGCTGAATATATGGCACTTAGTGATGCTGCTAAAGAATCCATATATCTCAAAAACATATTGAAGGAAGTGTTTGGTTTGGACAATGGTGTCTGTATTTACAGTGATAATCAGGGAGCTCAAATGCTAACTAAAAATAACATTCATCACTCACGAACGAAGCATATTGATATTAGACATCATTTTATTAGGGATACTGTTGCTACCGGTATTATCACTATACAATATGTTTGCACAAATGAAATGAAAGCAGATATCTTAACTAAGTTTCTATCGAAACAAAGACATCAGTGCTTAACAAATGGATTAGGTTTGGTTTAAAATTTATGATGGCCTATTAGTACCTATTCAGAAGTAGGGGAAGTGTTGGAACTATTTAGTTTATTTATATAAACCTTCTTCATATTTTTGATAGGCCACTTATTTTTATACCTTTGTTCGCTGTCACTTATATTTGAAATATTGTAAATAATCGCATTAAATAATTTTATCAAGACACATCATATTTTATTTAGAATACAGATAATTCCACATTAAAGTTATCAAGATGCTTTTTTAGTAACCAGGCCATAAAATCCCAAAAAAAAAAAAAAAAAAAAAATGATTCCTTTCACATGCATTTCCGCAAAAGTCATAAATAAGAATTGAATTGAATCCCTTTCACTCTTGCACGTATTAAAAAAATATAGTATATAGGTACAATATCTTCTTCACTTCACAAAAAATGGGTCGCGCTTGGTTGTTTGGAATTGGAAATATGGAATACTCATGCTAAAGTAAAGACAACATATGGACAAGTTATGGAACGCAATAGTACTTTTTTTTTCTTTTTTATTATTGGATTTCAGGCGCAAGAGGTGACTTTTAATCATCCTTTTACAGAAAAGGTTTGACAACATTGACAATAATATATTATGGAAGAGACAGGAAACAACAAAAATACTCGTCAACACTTTATTTAGGACTTCCTCCTAATGTTTAAACAAGACGCTGCCAGAGCGCTAAAACTGTATAATATTCATTATCAAGGCAATTTACATGCAAAACTTATAAGTATTCATTTAGTACTAAGAATTTGTTCTATCTTCTCTGTTGTGCTCTCCAAATATATCTTGATACTGATCATGTAGGAAGTCCTGGTATGCATCTTTGATTGCACCGGAGCAAGCTACATAATGTCCTCCGGAATGTTCAGCTACTACAGGTTTTATGAATAAACTGATGAGGGATTCACTCATTTCTGTAAAAAAATATCCCAGATGTGAAATTTTCATATAGAGGTAGGAGAAAATATGTAAACCCGACACATATTTGTAATCAAAAGGATTAAAAATCTGAGTTATATTTTTACACTAAAATCAGCAAAAATATTAGCTCCACAAACAAAATTTCTTAACTGCTGGAAGGTTTTTTTTTCAAGAACCCTCCCATTTTTTTAAGTTTAAATATAATCTTAAATGGCTTATGGCTTAAAAATAGTATCTCTCACATTAAAAGCAAGTGTATCTGGTAAATGTAGATACCACCACAATTTCAGTCTGCAATCAATGGGTGATAAAGGGTGAAAATCATGGTTCATAGCCCAATAAATTACCTTTAGGTATGATAGAGTCACTTTCTCCATAAACATGTAATGAAGGCAGGGTGATCTCCTCATCATAGAACCCTTTGTGAACTAAGCTCCCTGATCGGAAACCAGATGCAAATATTGCAAACTTGAATGTGTATGGGAGATCTGAAATATAAATAATTATGATATCAATAGTTGAAGTAGAAGACTGTTATCACATTCTTCGAAATTACAATTTCTTACTTCTTTTAATCACAAACTAAATGTACTCCAGATTTAAATACTATTTCTCTGTATCATACCTCAAGAAAGGGGC
Source organism: Polyploca ridens (assembly GCA_951394255.1). NCBI lineage: Eukaryota > Metazoa > Arthropoda > Insecta > Lepidoptera > Drepanidae > Polyploca > Polyploca ridens. Next base: position 2,028,839 of record OX596255.1, read on the forward strand.
CGTCCATTAATCACGAAATATCAAGGGGTGTAGTAAGATATCATGTGTATTTATTTTATCGTCAAACGTGCAATTTCTAAATTTGTCATGGTCCTTTATTTCAGAATAGATTATACTTAATACCTGTATTTAAAGATAATATTCTAAAAATTTATGATTATTTGTAGGTACTAAAAAATACACATGATTTTGGGTGGGGGGTTAGTCTTAAACTTCACCACATATCACCAAGGGGAAGGGGGGGGGGGTTAAATGCTAAAAAAAACATCACATGATTAATGGACAGCCCCAAAAGCCTAAGAATATCAAGCATAAGAAAAGTCATGTAATCTCTTGTATTGGTCATAAACATAAGTCGATAAAATAATGTAAATAAATTACAATAACTTACATCCTTTATGCTGCATAGAACACAGCAGTCCCACAAGGCAAGCACCCTGTGAGAAGCCCATCAAGCCATCAAATGGTCCATGCTCCGTAACAATCTTCTCCACCAGCCTCAAAGTTTCTTCAAAGCCAATGGCCGGACCACCGAGGCATTTACCACTAAATGTGTTGTCTTCTGCATTGAACCACCAGGAACGAGAATCTGGGATATGACATTTAGTATTACTATTATTATCATAGTAACATAATGAACGGCTCTGAGTGCCACAGAATAGTTTGAAGAAGTTTCCTTTCCATCCACCCAGATCAAATTTGTGTAAATTAATATTTCTGCTTGTTCTATACATTTTAAGAGGTCTCGTCAGAGAATAGTCTTAACGGCTGGTATATTTGGATTTTATAGTACATACAGGTTAGTAGCATAGGTTATAATAACAAACCTTCTTCACCGCCGCCATCCTCATTAACTACTTTATGTGGAGCCGATACGAATGTAAGCTGCGCGTATTTCGTCACAGCTTTGCGGAAAGACCCAATCTTTCCCCTGAACACAGCGCCGTTCTGCCTGTACCCATGGAAGGCGAGAATCTTCAACTTTTTCCGATCATTCTGTTCAGCTTCTTTCTTGTTGTTGTGTGGCGGAGAATGGTTAGAATTCGAATTCTGGTCTGACATATTTGAAACACTTCGTATACGTTTTAATAAGCCATGTAAAGGCCTCGTAAGAGTGATTTTCCGATGAAGATTGATAATTTTTGTATTTATCTAATTTGATGTACTTTGTTTGACATTTATTTAATAAAGACTATTCCAAGTTACAAAAAAGTACTGTGGTCTAATCGTAGCATAGCATTAAACAAGGATATCCTATCCAACTTGTCTCTCTCCCTCCAAAGAGTATATAATCACGATATAATCACTACGTTTTTTATCTCGCTCGTGTTAATTCTAAGGCCGGCCACATACTATAAGAAATCTTCTGTCCGATTTCTGACACCCGCCAGAAGGCACTTTCTTCATACATTTTGTTCTAGACCCCGTATTAGGGATTGCAAAATCCGTATTTTTTTCAAATCCGGTTTCCATGTTCATCACATATAAATCCGGACTATCCGGAATTTTCGAATTTCGGTATTTTTCTTGCAATCTTTTTTTCTTGTAATTTTAAACTGTACGCGTAGTTTTATGCTAAACTATTAGTAGTTTGAAGATGGATGTTCTATTTTATTGTTTTTCCATTGTTTTTAAAATCAATAAAAATTCAATAAAATTGGAAATATTAAAAAATAAAAATATGGACTTGCGTTTGGCCACTGAGCCGTCATTAAGGATAATGACGAAACCTAAGTTGAAGCACGCTTACCCAGATGAAACCTATTCACCATGGCCTTGAAAGTGCCTAGATTGTAAGAGTCAGGTAACTCAGACGCCGGCCGGAAGCAAGTTCGACTCCCTTGTTGTCCGTATGACACGTATGTCATGTAATTTTGAATTTTGAATTGAATTGAATTGAATATGTCAACAACGTGCGGGTGAAAATTTTCCCGGCTTCTTGTTGTTCGGAGTAAAAATGGGGATGGTGGTTGGAATAAGGTTGAACAATTCCTGCACACACACTCTCCAAATATATCCTGTAGAAAACCGATAAGGCAAGCAACCTTTCTTCGATCGTTGAGGCTCGTGAGCTACGTCCTAATTAAAGTCTCATCTCCGATGTGTGAGATGAGATGATCTCTTGGTGGCATTAAAAGTGACCAGATTGGTATTGCCCCAATCGGAGACTGCCTGTAAGGTCACGTTCAAACGCTCTACCATGGCCTCTCGCAACAATTGGAACTAGTCACTGGTGGCTCGCGCGCTGGAAATATAGACAACGGTGCTATCGTCTGCGTACCCAAAAATACCAGGCTTCACCAGATCGTTAATATGCAGCAGAAATAAGATTGCAGAGAGAACTGAACCCTGAAGCATTGATTGCCAAAAGTTCCGACGAACACCCGTCTATGACCACATGAATAAAACGTTCGCTCAGGAAATTGGAAACCCAAGCGTACAGACCACCAGAGACTCCATATCAAGGAAGCTTACTTAGAAGGCGGGTGTGCCAGACCCGAAATTAAATAAAATTCTGAGATCAGCCGATGTACAAAATGCTTTCAGCGGTAACCCATCTAGATATTATATTCTTGATATGACGTCGTGCAGAGTTGTTACTCGCGCCGCGCACGCGTCGCCTCCATCTAAGACTTAGCTACTAGCTAGATGGATAAGCGGGAGCAACTAGCAGCCGAGCGGTTTATAGATTTTATTATAGACCTTATAGGCACCGTGAACAGACACGGCAACGCAATCGCACGAACTAAAGCGCAGGAGTTTTAAATATTATGCGGATTTGTGCGTCAGAGTAATACTGACCTACACCTACTGGATAATGATGAGAATTGTAATTAACCATCAACTATTGTCAATTATGATTTAAGGGTAAACATCAGTTACGAGGCGGGAAATTTGAATTTTTAGGTTTTTTTTGTTACCTTCGTAGAACAATATGGATAGATGTTTCAGTGATTAGCGATAGTAGAAGTTCATTTGGCACATTGTGTTATGAATGTTTTTTGTATAATATAAGCCATATTTGAACATTTCTCACAGTTTCTCTAAAAGCCGTAAAGCTTACTATTTTGGGAAATGTATAAAAATAGTTATATATATATCTTAAAAAAAAGTATCAATTCTACAATATGCTAAATGAAACTACTGGTCGCGAATTACTGAAATATCTATCCATGTTGTTCTATGAAGGTAAAAAGAATAAAAACTCGAAAAAATTCAAATTTTTCGCCTCGTAACTGATGTTTAACCTTAAATCTGAAAAAACCGGATTTGATTCTGAATATTCAGATTTATAATAAGCCCAAAAATCCGGATTTTTCAGTCATTTTCGGATTTCGAAGTATCCGGATTGCAATCCCTACCCGTATACTACCCGAAAATTCTGACGTGTCTGACGTCCAAAAATGTATGAGCAAGCGGGCGTCCTAAATTTTCTCACAGAAAATTTCTTATAGTATGCGGCCGGTCTAAAAGTCACGATATCCTTCTTGTGCTTTGTATTTTTTTCTCAGAGAATTTAGTACTCGACTAATTACAAAGTGCTGACTCGTTCGTTTTCTGATTCAATACAATACTAATCAATTACATCACTACCCTAATTTGGCGCCAAAACATTACAAATTCACAAACAAATGTCAAGTGTCAAACACACAACAAAATATAACCGCTGTTTAGTTTTATTTCGTTTATTTTATCTTTTACTTCACATTTTAGTGATAAAAAATGGAAGACGGAGACTTTGACCAGCGTCTCCGGGACTTACAGAGAGAATACTTGGAGTTTCTTGACGATGAGGTATGTTCTAACCTAATTTTTATATTCCAATAGTAACCAGATCTTTTTCTTTAAAAATAACTATATCTCACACAGGAAGACCAAGGCATATATATGGAGAAAGTCAAGCAGATGATAGAGGATAAATCGAAGCGGTTAATTGTAAATGTGAACGACTTGAGGCGGAAACGTCCAGACAGGGCAAAGAATCTTCTTGACAATGCGTTTGAAGAACAGATAGCGTTCCAGAAAGCTCTGAAAGAGTACGTGTCGTCTATAGATCCCACATACGCTAAGGAACAGGAGGAGTTCTTTGTTGCCTTCTCTGGAAGTTTTGGAAATAAGCATGTTACTCCAAGGAGTTTGACTTCTCGGTGAGATTTTAGCTAGTTTATTATTTTTTTGCTGGAAAAAGAAGGTGAGGCCATTTTCCTATAATGAGACATTATATGCGTTCAAAATAATGACAAATTATTTCTTAACCATTAACCCATTGGTTGGTGCGAGGGACCTAACAATAATAATACAATTGACGTCATTGTTATTTTTTTAACTGCGAGCCAAAGTAATTTAACACACTAGTCTGGCCTGGATCATCAAGTAAAAATACATATATCTAAAAAACCTAATTTCTTATAAATTTATTTTTCAGGTATCTAGGCAATCTAATATGCGTAGAAGGCATAGTGACCAGGGTATCACTAGTAAGACCCAAGGTAGTCCGCAGTGTCCATTACTGTCCGACCACAAAGAAGGTGATGGAACGTAAATACACTGACCTGACGTCTTTTGAAGCATTCCCCACAACTGCTATATATCCTACAAAGGTTTGTATTAAGAACTTTTTATAGTAGAATTACTATTCCTGAAGAATCTGAGAGATCTTTACCGACTATTGATAACTAGATCCTTGACTTTGGAACACCTCTGTCTTCTTTTGTCCAAAAGTAACAGAAAAATTGTACTTGTAAACTGTGTTGATGACAATGGGACCAAAGGGAAGTGTACCCTTCCATACAAAAAAATAATTTTCCAAATTGGTTATTAAATGAAAGAGTTATGAGGTAACAAACATACAACCTAATTGAGAACATCCTCCTTTTTTTGAAGTCAGTTAAAAATAGCCAATATAGTTAAGATTGTCCAAAAGAATAATAAAAAAAATGTAACCTTGCTGAGTTTCTTGCCTGTTCTCAGTTGAAGGCCGACTTACAAACTGGTGGTAACTTCAGTATCTTTGACCTTCATAAGTGCCCTACTAGGGCCTGAATTGAATAAATATCTTTAACTTTGACTGATTTACTTGTCTATTGTACAAACCATCTGAGGCAAAGACTAGAGTGAGGTGGCAACACTGAACTAAGGATAACCTCGTCTGCGTTATAACCTCAAAATATTGTAGTTTATTATCTTATAAAATTGTGTTTTCTTGTTTTTGTGTTATATAGTGCCGTCTATAATATTGTTAGTGGTTTAGTTGAGTGCTATGGAGACGGACGAGCCCCCCGACGGGGGTGGCGGCGGTCCGTCAGTTATGATTATTCCTCAGTCCCAGGATTCAGTCCGTTCTAAGTCGACCTTAAAACGTCCAGCTGAAGTTATTGATGTAAATCCAAAAAAGACAACATCTCCTGCTACTTCAATGCAGAATATATATGTTTGCCCTGATTTTGCTGAAAAATTGAAGTACGGAGATTCGGACAATGGTCCATTCTCGGTTTTGATAACATCGGAAATTTCCTCATTGCAGACTTTAAAATTAGCTCAGATCTTGTTCCGTAATAAAATCACAGGTGTTTCACAAGGTGGTGTAAAATCAGCTGGTCGCGGTAAAATTAATGTCGAGTTTTTGTCAGCAGAAGCAGCAAATACATTTATGAAAAGCCCTATCTTGGTAGACAATAAACTGTCTGCCTCCATCCCAAGGTATCAAATCACTCGAATGGGTATTGTCAGGAATGTCCCTACAGATTGGTCTCTTGAGGAGTTTATGGATGGTCTGTCATACCCAAATCACTGTGGTCAGGTTATTCAGGCTAGAAGGCTTAATAGAAAGAAAACTGGGGATGGTGGTCAAACAGAGTGGGACCCGTCCACTACAGTTGTGCTAACTTTCCTTGGACGTCAACTACCAGAACGTGTCTTTTGCTTCAATAGTTCATTACCTGTATCTCTTTATCAATTGCCTACAATTCAATGTCGCAAATGTTGTCGTTTTGGACATATTATGTCACAATGCAGATCTCAACCACGGTGTTTCCGCTGTGCTAAACCTCATCAAGGTAACACTTGTAACGTTCTAGATAGTGATGTCACTTGCCTTCTATGTTTAGGTAACCATATGGCAACATATCCCAGCTGCCCAGAACACTATAGGCAAAAATCCATAAAAAATGTGATGACTGAAGAAAATATCTCATTTTCTGAAGCATCTCAAAGATTCCGGCCAGTTCGAAAGGCTTTTGCAGATGTGGCTAAAACTCCCATTACTAATAATTCCCAAGATGAGTTATATCAGGAATTTAACTCACAACTTCCTCAGACTTTCCCTCCCCAATCATCTCCATCTAATTCACAGTCACAATCTTATAAAAAAACATACTACGTTGAACGTCGTCCTAGACCTACTCCTCAGAAGGGATATGATATGTCCTCTCACAACAGTTTAACTCAGGCCCCAAAACCATCACAAGGCAATGGATGTGGTTACCCCTCCAACCCTTCAGACTGTCCCAGTCCTCCTCCATCTGAAAGTTGCCGCCCTCCCCCATGTCACTCTCCATCACCCAATGATAATCTTATAGAACTTTTATTATCTGTAGTTCTAAATATTCTTACCAAATTCAGCGATGCAATTCCCCATAACGTCTTTATGCTTCTTCAACATTTGTTCACATCTTACAATTTTAAAAATGGACCAAAGCCTCCTCCAATGGAACAGTAGAAATATTCGTCATAAAAAACATGAAATTATTAACCTAGTAAATTCATACAATCCACTAGTGTTTGCCGTTGCTGAAACTTGGCTGAAACCAGGCTCATCTTTTAGGATCCAAGGGTATTCATGCCTGAGGGATGACAGGGAAGATGGTTGGGCTGGTTGTGCGCTTTTAATCAATAGATCTGTGACTTTTTCTCAAATTTCTATTCCTTCTCACAGTTCTGAGTTACACATAGTAGCCGCTAGGGCACTTGATGTTACATTTATATCTCTTTATATTCCTCACCCTACGATTAACTCAATTAACGAACTTTCCCAAATTTTAAATTCTACTTCAGGTCCCTATATAATATTAGGTGACTTTAATTCACATCATGTTTTATGGGGCTCTCATTTTTGTGACAATATCTCTACATATCTTCTTGAGCTTTTTGATGATTTGAACATCTGCATCCTCAATGATGGCTCAGCTACTAGACGTACATCTCCTTCCCAAAATATAAGTGCAGTTGATCTTACGTTAGCTTCTCCAAATCTTGTCTCATCATTATCTTGGTCCGTCCTTCCATACTCTTATGGGAGTGATCACTTTCCTTTACTCATTCAATGGCACCGTTCTTTTAATCCTGTTCCTGATCCCTCTCCTCTTCTAAAATATAAACTTTGTAATGCAGATTGGGATAAATTCTCCAGTGAAGTGGATATAAGAGTGTCATGCCTTCCATCAGTTCACTCTGACAATCTTCTCGAAGCTTATACTGGATTTACAAACTCTTTAATATTAGCCGCAGATAACTGTTTCCCTTTAAAAAACTCAGCTCGAAGTAAAATACCGTCACCTCCCTGGTGGGACTCTGAATGCACAGCTGCTGTTCACTCAAGGAAAGATTCTGAAAAATCTTTAGCTTCCAATTTGAACATGGATAATTACCTTTCCTTTCAAAAAACTTCAGCCCAAACAAAAAGGCTGCTAGCCAAAAAGAAGGTTCAAGGTTGGCGTAACTTTTGTGAATCTCTATCTCCTCGGTCCCCTCCTTCTATTGTGTGGAAAAAATTAAAATCTTTCCGTAGATCACAACATAATAATACTTATAATATTTCAACTAATGACTCCTCTTGGGTCTCAGATTTTAATAATAAATTGGCCCCTCCATATGTCCCTAATTATGATTTTTTTCCTTCTCTTCCTCATCCTTCTCATGACTCTTCAGATCGTATGAATGATCTATTTTCTATAGCTGAGCTATCTTGTGCTTTAGATAAACTTAAAGATTCTTCCCCCGGTAATGATGGTATCCCATAC